>MU215029.1:84523-104562 GCA_018584345.1 Thuja plicata | reverse complement strand
GGCAACAGGTCGAATCACGCAGACAGGCAGGATGAATAACTCATATTCAGTCTTGGTTGTACCTGGTGAAGAAGGACTATGTTGAAGTGTGTGGTTGATTTAGAAGGCCAAAATTAACTCATACATTACCATGAATACAAAGCACAATGAAAAGTCAATGTATGTCGCTACCATTTTAATGACTGAGCATTCCAGCTATATACATCATCAATTTTTTTTTATTGAGAAGATAAATCTAATGCTTTAAATTATTGTGAGCAACATAAGCATCAATAAAGAAGACCAATTTGAGTGACAATGAACACAAAATAACATCAAAGTATGAAGGTAAATGCACATCTATATAAGGATCATCTAGGGACAACAATATTTAATGTAGCAGAGGTGAAAGGGCACATTGAGCATGATCAAGTGATATGCAAGAAGATAATGACCATATGATGATGCATCAAAATACTAGTCATAGCTACTAAGGAGGTAATCGAATAAAATAATTTGTGATGTTTCAGTTTTCTATTTTTTCCTTTCACAAAGAAGCAAAGCTAAAAAAATCATGTTACATAAAGGAGATGCCCCAATATCTTTCCCTATATCACACTATCAAAAGAATATGTAGACTGTAGAAGTCATAGAAGGGTTCGATGCAGATACATATCTCAAAGGCGTGAATATGAAGCCAAATGAAGTCGCGACCTATAAAGGAATCAACATGATCCTCATAAAACCACAGAGAATTAAAAAATAGAACATAAATGAAAGGAAGTTCTTATAAGAAGCCACAAATCAAACCCAAATAGCTCTTTTTTAGCAGCAAAGTACAGAAGTAATGTAATTTTTTTTTCCATCATTTTTTCATATTATAAGGCAATTTGAGAGCATATTTCTCAATGGTGAAGCACAAATGTATTAGCCTTACCTATAAGTGCACATTGTCTCAGAAAAATCTTCAGGAGCAACCCTCAAATCCTCCAGGGAGGCCTTCAAATTCCTCAGCAAACCCTTAACATGGCGGTAGAGAGGATTTATGATGACAACAAAGTGAAAATGAAACATGTTTTCATTTTAGGGTTAAAAGGGGAAAAATTCCTGAGTCCTCATCCTCAAGGGGTTTTTTCGTCTTGTTTTTAATTTGTTTTCTCCTCAAGCTAATATCCCACAATTATGCTTCATGTTTCTTTTTTTAAGTGAAAATCTTTATCACTTAGAGATTGTTGCCTTCAACTTTTTATGTAAGGATTTGGATATTAAATGATATTAATAAATGATGGAATTTAATAATTTATTGATATAGTTGGGCATTTGCAGGATATGGTATACCAAGCTATGGCCTTAAGTGGAAATGAAAAATAAGAAAATCAGGGTTAGTCAACTTGACCTAAAAAGTTGAACATCTTATCAACCTTATGTGAAAAAGTTGTAAGAATAGAATCTATAGGAAATTGAATTTAATTTCTAAAATACTACCCCTTTTCTGAAAAAAAATTAATCTAATTGTTGAAAACTTTACATTTCAATGCAGTAGTACAAAATATTTAAGAAAAAGATAAAAAAATACGTGTATGTCTGACCACCTTAATCACAATCAAATGATGATATATTTTCACAAGATTCTAGATATAAGTAGTAGGCTCATGCCCAGATGTAACACATATATTTGTGTAATTTTTTCCCAAATAAATAATTAATTATGAATTTTTTGCTACAACTTATTCAGAATAAAAAAACTCCCATGTCTCACCACCTTAACTAATTCTAAAATTTACAAAATTGAAACCTTTTTTTTCTTATAGTAGGTGAAGCATAGAATGTGACTCATGTTTCAGATTTCAAAAAGGTTAAAACCATTTGAAAGTTATAGTTGTTTTTCAATCAGTCTATCAATTATGACTTTAGAGCTAACTCAATTAGAAAATAAGTAATAATTACTTACTGAACTCGAAATTTGATAGCAATTATATTGATTGAAAGATGATAATCTCTTTAAGAAGTACTTTTTGTTTCATCAATTTTGGGTGAAAAAAGGTCGTCAGCTATATGGTCGAAGTCTGGAGATCAGAGGAAATATGGTGAACACATTTTTTGAGTTGACCATCCACATTTGGCATTGCATAGACAAAACCAAAGGCAAATACCAAGGCTAATATGATATCTGAAATAATATCAGATATCCAATATTATAGGATATGCGATATGTCCTGCCCAAATTCAACATTTCAATTTCAATACTATTTTTAATTTTGATTTTAGTTTTTTAGTTTATATTTAAGATTTCATTTTTTATAATACTAATATTATATAAATACTAGATGATAATAGCATTAGAATTAATAAATTAGTATTATATTATTATTATTTATATTAGTATTGTATAATAGTATAATAGTAGTATTATATTATATTAATATTAGTATGATATTTAGTAATATTAGTATTAATATATTATCATTGTTCATATTAGTATTATATTATTATTATTTATGTTACTATTGTATAATATTAGTATAATATTTATATTATAACAATAATACAGAGATAGAGAGACATTAGAATCATAAAGTGTGCCCTAAGGGGTCGCAATGTATTCTAAGGGGTCCTACGACCCCTTAGGACACACTTTATGGTCCTAATGTGTCTTAATTAGTCTTAATGGGTGGTAAGGGGTCCTAATACCCCTTATGACCCATTACGACCCATTATGATCCCTTTCAACACATTAGAACCATAATATGTGCCCTAAAGGGTTGTAATATGTTCTAAGGGGTCCTACGACCCCTTAGGACACACTTTTATGGTTCTAATGTGTCTTAATTGGTAAAAATTCATTGTAAGGGATCATAATATGCCTTAGGACCCATTATGACCCCTTTTGACACATTAGAACCATAAAGTGTGTCTTGAGGGGTCGTAGGACCCCTTAGAATACATTACGACCCCTTAAGATGCACCATATGGTTCTAATTAGTCTTTATTGGTCATAATGGGTCGTAAAGGGTCCTTAGATCACTTATGACCAATTTGAACCTCTTACATCTCATTATGACCCCTTTCGACACATTAGAACCATAAAGTGTGCCCTAAGGGGTCATAGGACCCCTTAGAGCACATTATGACCCCTTAAGACACACCTTATGGTTCTAATGTGTCTTTATAGGCCATAATGGGTTGTAAGGGGTCCTTAGACCACTTAGGACTCATTAGGGTCCCTTATGACCCATTATGACCGCTTTTGACACATTAGAACTATAAAGTGCGTCCTAAGGGGTCATAGGACCCCTTAGAACACATTACGACCCCTTAAGACACACCTTATGGTTCTAATGTGTCTTAATGGGTCATACTATATCGTAAGGGTTCTTAGACCACTTACAGGTCCTATGACCCATTACGCCTCATTATGACTTCTTTCAACACATTATAATTGTAAAGTGTATCATAAGAGGTCGTATGTCTCCTTAGATCACATTACGAGCCCATACAACACACTTTATGGTTATAATGTGTCATAATGGGTTGTAAAGGGTCCTAGTACCCCTTACAACCTATTATGAACCCTTTCAACATGTTAGAACCATAACGTGTGCCCTAAGGGGTCATAATGTGTTCTAAGGGGTCCTATGACTCCTTAAGACACACTTTATGGTTCTAATGTGTCTTAATGGATCACAATTGGTTGTAAGCCCGGTCCTAATATTCCTTAGGACCACTTACGACCCATTATGACCCATTTAGACATATTAGAACCATAAAGTGTGCCCTAAAGGGTCATAATATGTTGTAAGGAGTCCTACGACTCTTAGGACACACTTTATGGTTCTAATGTGTCTTAATTGGTCATAATTTGTTGTACAGGGTCATAATACACCTTAGGACCCCTTACGACCCATTGTGACCCCTTTCAACACATTAGAACCATAAAGTTTGCCCTAAGGGGTCGTAATGTGTCCTACGACCCCTTAATACACACTTTATGGTTCTAATGTGCCTTAATGGGTCATAATTTGTTGTAAGGGGTCCTAATATGCGTTAGGGCTCATTACAACCCATCATGACCCCTTTCAACACATTAGAACCATAAAGTGTGAGCTAAGGGGTCGTAATGTGTTTTAAGGGGTCCTATGACCCCTTAAGACACACTTTATGCTTCTAATGTGTCTTAATGGATCACAATTGGTTGTAAGATTGATCCTAATATGTCTTATGACTACTTACAATCCGTTATGACCCATTAAGACACACCATATGGCTCTAATATGTCTTTATTGGTCATAATGGGTCATAAGGGGTCCTTAGACCACTTAGGACCCATTAGGGTCCCTTACGACCCATATATATATATATATATATATATATGTGTGTGTGTGTGTGTGTGTGCATGTGTGTGTGTGTAGAGAGAGAGAGAGAGAGAGAGAGAGAGCATAATATTATAATATTAATATTAAATAAAAATATAATATTAATACTATAAAAATTAAATTTATAATAGTAATTAAAAACTAAAATAAATATTCAAAATAGCATGAAAACGAAAAAGTTCAAAAGTGCAAATGTTAATATTGTAGGAGTAAAGAAAAATTTGAGTGGGAGATTTCGGATATCCAATTTGTCTAACTAGCATCCAAAATAAAAAATGATTCTCTACGTCCCTCAATCAAAGAACCACATTTTTGCAGAGAATTTTATGGGATTCTAGCTGTGGAAGAAAAAAAACAACTTTTCCACCATTTTTGTTGGAAATTTCTCTATTATAAAACGTTTTGCATCACCTTTTTGGTCTCACCTTGGGGAGTAGTAGTCATTGAAAGCATAAACAAAAGAGGAATCTCACAAATGAAGAGATTTAAGTGTATAGAGAAATAGATAGGGTTGCCCATCATAACAAGAGACAAGTTATGTTAAATATTAATGAAGATGAGGGCATAGGCCCACCCTTAAATGTGGTTTCAAGTGAAGAAGAACATGAATTTGAAATGATTTATGACAATAATATTGAAAATGAGAATGTATGGATTGAAGATGAAAATGTAGGATTTGAAAATGAACATGTAGATGTGGACGTTGGCAATAACAATCCATTGATTGAATATGAAGGAATTGAAAATGATAATGGTGCACAAGAACCAACTCAACATTACACATCTCCAAATTATATGAGAAATGAAGTCCCTTATGAGGAAGAAAGAGAAACTTCAAATTTAAGACCTTCAAGAACAACAAAATAGTTACTTGAAATTGATGAGAACATAATGAGAAATTTTGATGGAAAGAGATCAAAAAGAACCGTTCAATTGTGGACTTCAAAAAATTTTGATCAATTTTTTAGACATGAGACATTGGTCGAGCAATGTCAAATGTTTGTACAGTTGTTAAAGATGCAGAAGATGAGACCCATACTAGTCAAATTGAAGATTAGTGTGAACAAGAAAAAGGAGAGGAATGCTATTATTGTGAGAAATTTTTTTAGTGCTCTCAATTACATTGGGAATAATACCAAGGAATAACACAAGAGAGCCTCTAGGAGGATTATTACAACCTCCTTAGTATGTCAGCATTTGAGAAAGGCTCATTTTATGAGACAAACTTGTGTTTACTTGAACCAAAATCGTAAAACTTTGGATGGAGAACTTGCAAGAAGAGAAAGACTTGATGATCCTCTTCAAAATGATACATGGGCTTATGGTGGGATACTTCCACATTGTGATAAGAAGCTTACCAATGGTGTGAAGGATAAAATTCAACTATTTTGGAAATCTAACTCAAGAGTGTCACCATTGGTATTTGAGACCGCACCCTGCATCCTAAAAATTATTTAGAGGTGAGTTAAACAATGTTGTTCAAAAAAAATTGTGAGACACATCCAACATTCCAAGTAGCACAAAGAGATTTTAAAGCCTTCAAGCCTTTTTTTGTGTACCTCTTAAGATTCAAAATAATTGTTGTTTCAATAATATTTTTTACAAATATGCAAGGTATAGTCACAAGTCTCAGTGGTTGGATCAACAATTCAAGATGTGTAAGGACACTTTCCCGATTGACACTATTATATCGGTCATTGATGTTGCAGAGAACTATAAATTGCAACCCCAAAATGAGTTGCAAGCTCAATATTACAATTCTATTCATGTTGTTATTTTTATGTACATAACATATAAACATTCCCCTGATAGTACATAAGATGACCAAAATATAATCACATAATACCATTTTTATATGATTGATGATAGATCTCACTCTCACAAGTATGTCCAACATTTCTTTGAAAATTATTTTGAGTGGGTGTGGGAAAATGATATTGCTATGGATAGACATCTCATTTGATCAGTAACTGCACATGTCAATTCAAAAATGATCGTATGTTATATTGGTTGTGTAGAATGCATGTAGAGAGAGGTGTACCTCATATTTGAATTTTTTTTGAGGCTAAACATGGAAAAGGGGAGCATGATGGAGCAGGTGCATGTGTAATGAGAGCTCTAGTTAAGGAGCAATTAAGGATTTTAGGTAACCATTTGACCTATTAAGTCCTATTACCAAAGGGTGGGTCAAAGTAGTCAAAATGGTCAATTTAGGTCAACCTAGCATAAGAATGATGTATTTAGTTCATCTAATTCACATTGGTCATGTTTTCAAAGTTATAAGTATCATTGACGTAAAAGTGCCAAAAGTTGCATTGTTGCTCAACTAAAAGATGCACTGAAAGTTGCTCAATGGTGCATCTTTCAAACCATTGGTTGTGGGACCAAACCATCATCTACATTGGCTCTGGTTGGATGGGTAAATGATAGTGGAGACCTTTTTTCACTCACATAGCATCAAGAACATTCTAGCGCATGTTGGACCAAACTGTTCCCAAGGTGCACTAAGCCAAATTGGGAAGTAATTTTTGGACAGTGATATCTCATACCTCATGAGAGATATCAGAGATCTGTGAAGTGCACAAGGACCATTTTGGGAAGGCTTACAATAATTTAGCTCATTTCTGGGATATTCAACTTGGATTCCATTTGGAGACCCGATCTCGGTTGGTGAAAAAAGTTGCACTGTTGCTCAGTTGAAAGTTTCTCAATAGTGCATATTTCAAACCATTTGTCGTGGGACCAAACCATTAGATCCATTGGCTTTGATTGGTCGGGTAAACGCTAGTGGAGACATTTTTTTCTCATTTATCATCACGAACATTCTGGCACATATCAGACCGAAGTGTTCCCAAGGTGCACTAAGCCAAATTGGGCAGAAATTTTTGGATAACAATATCTTGGAGCTCATGAGAGATATCAAAGATTCGTGATGTGCACAAGGACCTTCTTGGGAAGGCCTATAAGCATGTAGCTCAGTTCTAGAATATTTCACTCAAATTCCATTTGGCGACCCGATCTCAGTTGGTACAAAAAGTTGCATTGTTGCTCAATTGAAATTTTCTCAGTGGTGCATATTACAAACCATTCATCATGGGACCAAACCATCAGCTCCCTCGGCTCTGATTGGCCAGGTAAACACTAGTGGAGACCTTTTTCCGCTCACATAGCATCAAGAACATTCTAGCACATGTCGGACCAAAGTGTTTCCAAGGTGCACTAAGCCAAATTAGGTAGAGATATCTCAAACCTCGTGAGAGATATCAAAGATCTATGAAGTTTACAAGGACTATCTTGGAAAGGCCTACAATAACATATCCAGTTTTGGGATATTCCACTTGGATTCCATTTGGCGACCCAATCTTGGTTGGAACAAAAAGTTGCATTGTTTCTCAGTTGAAATTTTCTCAATGGTGCATCTTTCAAACCATTTGTTGTGGGACCAAACTGTCAGCTCCATCGGCTTTCATTGGGCTGGTAAATGCTGGTGGAGACCTTTTTTTGCTCACATAGCATCAAGAAACTGAAGTGTTCCCAAGTTTCACTAAGCCAAATTGGGTAGTGATTTTTGGACAGCAATATCTCAGACCTCGTGAGAGATATCAGAGATTTGTGAAGTGCACATGGACCATCTTGGGAAGGCCTAAAAGTATGTAGCTCAATTTTGGGATATTCCACTTGGATCCCATTTGGCGACCCGATCTCGGTTGGTGAAAAAAATTTGCATTGTTGCTCAGTTGAAATTTTCTCAATGGTGCTTCTTTCAAACCGTTCATCATGGGACCAAACCATCAACTCCATCGGCTCCGGTTGGTAGGGTAAATGCTAGGGGAGATCTTTTTCTCTTGCATAGCATCAAGAATGTTTCAACGCATGTCAGATCGAAGTGTTCCCAAGGTGCACTAAGCCAAATTGGGCAGCGATTTTTGGAGAGAGATATCTTAGACTTTGTAAGAGATATCAGAGGTTCATGAAGTGCACAAGGACTATCTTGGGAAGCCCTACAAGCACGTATCTCAGTTCTATGATAATACACTTGGATTCCATTTGGCGACCTGATCTCAGTTGGTGCAAAAAGTTGCATTATTGCTCAGTTGAAATTTTCTCAATGGTACATCTTTCAAACCATCCCTCCTAGGAATAAACCATTTGTTCTATTAGCTCCAATTTTCCAAGTGAACCCTAGTTACAACCTCATTCCGCCCATGGTGATTTAAAGAACATCAATGGACACCCCATACTAAAGTATCCCCAAGGTCTACTACACCTATTAGCCCAGTTGAAGTTACTGATGTAGACCAACCTAGAACACCAATCAACTCATACGATCCAACTGATCCATCCATCCATTCATCATAGGAACAACTCAGTAGAGGAAAAACAAGATCTCTATACTTCCATGATTGTCACCTTACTGCATTAACCTCATGACAGTCAGAGGTGTATGAGGTTTAACATCATGAACTCTCCCCCAACTTGCCTATCCTCTTGGATTCAACCATCTCATGACATTTATAATGTTTTCTTGTTCATTTCTTGTTTATTTCTTAATAGTTTTAGATCCAATTGGGTGACTATCATGTGATAGCATTTCCTTTTGATTAGAGGAATGCAATAAGAGATTTATCCACTTTCTTTGGTCTTTGTGGCATGGGGATGGATCCAGGGGTTGTATAATATATTATTAACATTAAATATGTAGGAGCAATTGGAAGTTGCAGGGTGTAGGATCCAAGATTTGGGTCTAGAAGTGAGTTTTGGCTTGGATTTCAAAAAGCTCTAGTTGTAGGATTAAATTGGTGAGGGTTTTGTAGTTTGGGTGATTGCAGAGGGTTGTTGGAAAAAAAAAGTACATAATCCTTACATTTGAGACATATCTAAATACTGTTGAAAAGTGCAAAGTCTGGGAGTAAGTACTTTATATAGTTGCTTTGTAAAGTGGGTCAATTAGGCCTAGGAAGGAAGGTTGGAGCAGCAATATTTGGGGTTTATTATCCAAAAAAACCACACATGAGTTTAATATATGTTAAGGGGGTCAAAAAGGGTATTTTAATCTACCATTACATTTCAGAGTGTTTTGAGAAGTTTGGGCAAAAAGTCCAAAAAATCAAGGAAATAGGGCTACTGGGTCTACTAGTCCTATTTAGGCTTAAGAGCAAATTGGGGTGTCAGATCCATTGTAGGGAATTGCGACCAGTTGGAGAAAGTGTGGAATGATGTTTTAATTTGATTCAAGGTGCTAGAGGTAATGGATAGATCTTTTCATTTATTTTATGCAATTGGAGCCTATGGTGCATTTGGGGGTTCCTAAGGTCATTTGCTTTATCTTTGCAATCATAGACCTCTTAAAGACCTTAATAGTTGTCAAACCAAATTCCTTTTCATAATTAGAGTATGTAGATTTGGATTATATTAACCCAATTGTGGTTTATTACGCCTCTTATCCTATTGCTTTGGTTGGACAAAATATTTTGAGGGTAGTTGCTTTGGAAAAGATTAGGTCTATTACACATGACAACGCATGACAAAGATATAATATGGAAATGAACATACATACAACGCATGAAAAATATTTAGTATAGAAATAATACATACATACAACACATGAGAAAGATATAATATAAAAATGAACATACATACATAGATACAATGCATGACAAAGACATAATATAGAAAATACATACAACGCATGAGAAAGATATAATATGGAAATGATACATACATAGGACACATGATGAAGATATAATATGGAAATGATACATACATAGAACACATGACAAAGATAAAATAAATAGAAATGAACATATATATATATCAAATTTTTTTGTACAAAATGTGGCACATTTCATCTCAAAATATTTACGAAATCAACATATCTAGATACAATGTGGCATACACCATCTCAAAATGTGCCATACGACATCTAAAAATAATAAACAACTAAAAATGTTTCTAGGAAATCCTATTCTACCGGTGGATCATCAAAATGTAGCCTCTTCGAAGTATTGTTTGGCTCTGATGGATCCTGCATGTACACAAAAGTGAAACCCCAAGTTAGATTACTTAATTTATATAGTTTCTACAAATCAAAAATAAAAATTCAAAATCATAGTCAACAATAATAAATAAATAAATTTTAAAATTTAACTCTCATGTACCTCGCCTCTCTGTCTCCTCATGCGGTCAGGAGTCTTAACATATGTCCTTGGTAGCGAAAGGACAATGCCACCAATATCGACTGTGACCTATATATGTTTGCAAAAATGAGATTGATCTACGAGTTATACTATTTAATGTTAAATCCTCGGTAGTAAAATATATTGACAAAATAATTGAATTAACATTAAAACTTACCTATGTTGAACTTTCTTCAGGCAAATTCGGTTGGGTCATCAAAGATACAAACCCTTGGCATTGTACCTCCCTCAAACTAGGGGTGACCTACAAAAGTCAAACGGATACTTGATACAATCATGACTTGAGCATATTATATATACTTTATAGTAAAATACAAACAAATAAATTTAGAAATATACATATCATGGGGCTATCACTATGAATTGATATGCCCGTGACTCTACCATGGCGAACCGGTCTCACGACATCTCAGACACCACCCTCTATCAAATAAACCATGTAAATTAAAAATGAGTACTCACAAGTGACAAGTATACATATGCATAAACAATCTAAAATAATTAATTACCTTCCTCTTGTCAATGCTAATGCCTCAACCCCCTCACATTTCCCCCCTGTGGCAGTTGGTGAAACATGCATCAGTATGTAATAAGATGATCATAAAAATTAGAAAACACATGTATATACTATTATAAAAAAGGAAACCAATGAGTACATTAAAATGTATGTACCATGGAAGTGTCAAGGACTAAGGAAATGGCCGAAGGCATGGACCCATCCACCTATGCCATCTCCTCCTTTGTAATCAACTAAATATAAATGGAACACATAAAAAAAACATAAGTGGGCAATCATTATAAGTAAATTTTACTAAAAATATGAATGTTTAAAATTAAATACAATGTGACAAGTTAACTGTTTACTCTTACCATAATAGTAGGAGTCCATGGCTCTGCATGCCCCTCCTCATCTCTCCCATGATGTACATCTCTATGAGGTGATTCAATGCATGTAGTGTTGTGTGTAATATCATTGATGTAGGGTACTGGAGTCTTGTTGCTGCTACAGAACCAACTTGGCTTTGTTCTGAGATCTTTCTCCTAGACCTCTTAGTGTGTTCACAAACCTAACCTAAGGTAAGTCTCTCTCAACTTTACCTCCTCTTAAATACTCAGTCCCCATCAAAATGCTTTTCATATTATTCTTGCTGAACCTACACAAATAGATTCATTCTACTCGCTTATTCAATGTTTTCTGAACATTGCTTTCATTCTCTTCCCTAGCTGGACTATCACCGAGCTCGCCTAGGGTAAGATCTCTAGGCTTGTTGTTGTTGCTTCTCCTACAGAAAACAAAAAGGAAACTATGTACAAGGGCTCCTCTCGAGTTCCATCCTAACACATGACTCTCACCATGGATTCGGGAATCTTGAGGGGCCATTACTGCTTACAAACCAGAACGGGTGAAGAACTAACAACTTACAAAATAGAAGATAAATTAACTAATCTACTTGCATGCAAAAGGAACCACAAAGAAACTTGATATCCACTAAACACACAGTCTGCAACTTCTCATTACTAGAAACAAAATAAAATAGTACAATAATTTGCAAATCTCTAACTTTCCTGTAGCTTCTCTTCTTCTTCAATTTCTACCCTCTGGATATCTAAAATGAAGGCTTGGGATGTTATTAATAACCATCCTCTCATTGGAAAAAACCCTAACTACCCACATATTCACAAGCATCTCTTTAGGGACCGTTACAACTAACCATACTGTCCATAAAAGATAAGATCCACTTTTCACGGGTCTTTACAACTGACTTTGCCGAGCAACAGTAACGCAAACCCAGCTCCAGTGTTGGTCAAGCTGCTAGGCACCAGTGTTGGTCAAGCTACTAGGCACCAGTGTTGGCCGAGCTACTAGGCACCAGTGTTGGCCTAGCTACAGTGTTGCTAAGTAGCTTATCCAAAGTTCCTGATGCCTTGGTTGGATTTCCAGAGGCTTACAACTACCTCACACACACAAAAAAAGAAACCAACTAAGAAACATATCTAGACATGGATTGATCTAGTCATATCCATCTTAGGAAAAAACAAATGACCTTCTAAGGTCCACACAAAATCTCCTGACTTGGCTAGAGTCAATACATGCTAGAAATAAAGAGCTAGGGTTTTGAGTTAGGTGTGCTCCTACACCATACTCCCCCAGACAAAAGAAAAGGTTAATCCATCCTTGGATTGAGCATGTTTGGATCAATTCCCAACCTCTTGAAGTATGTTTCTCTAATCCAAGTAGCATCAACATCTTCTTTGCCATGCCATTTGACAAGGTGCTCCATATAGTCTTTGTTCCTAGTCTTCTTGTAGACCCTTGAGTCTAGTATCTTTTCAGCTGTCATAGATGGAGTAGGGGTTAATTTTAGATCTTTTACCTCTTGTATTACCTCTTGAAGGTTCTGATCAGTATCTTGAATTGGTCCTTTGTATGCTATCAAATCTTCAATGTTGAAAACCGGTGACAACCCAATGTCTTCAGGAAGCTCCACCTTATATGCATTGTTTCCATACTTTGCAAGTATCTTACATGGGCCTAGCCTCTTCATCTGTAGCTTGTGAGGAACACCTTTTTGCAACCTATGTTTTTTCAAGTGTACTATCACAAAGTCTCCAATCTAAAACTGAACATCCCTCTTTGATGCATCCACCTTTTTCTTTACCTTTTCAGTATTTTCAATCAAGTTCTTTCTCACACTTTCATGGACTTCTTTCATTGAATGAGAAAAGTCCTCAGCATATCCACTACCATGCATTCCTTCCTTCAATTCTCTAAGTTCAAAAATCCCTCTTGGGTGAAAGCCATAAACAATTTCAAAAGGACTCTTACCAGTTGATATGTTCACTGTATCATTGTATGCATATTCAACTTGTCCAATGAGTTGGTCCCATGCTTGACCATACTCCTTTGTGAGGCATCTCAGCAAGTTACCAAGACTTCTATTGACCACCTCTGTTTGGCCATCTGTTTGTGGATGATAGGCAGATCCAAAAGATAAGTTAGTGCCCAGCTTTTGCCATAAGGTCTTCCAAAAATGGCTCGTGAATTTAGTGTCCCTATCAAAAAAATACTAAGTGGGAGTCCATGGATCCTCACCACTCCATTGAAAAACAATTGTACAATGTTACAAGCATCATGAATGGTCTTACAAGGTATGAAATGAGCCATCTTGCTAAATCTGTCCACAACAAAAAAAATATTGTCATATCCCTGCCTTATTCTTGGCAAACCAAATACAAAATCCATGCTTATGCATTCCCATGGCCTGGTTTGGATTGGAAGTGGTTGATAAAGACCTATATTAGAAGATGTGCCCTTTGCTTTTTGACACACTACACAACTCTCAACATACTGTTTAACATCTCTATTCATTCTAGGCGAAAATAGAACCTAGTGACTAACTCTTGAGTCTTATTGACGTCAAAATGACCACTAAGTGCTCCATTATGTTTTTATTGAATCAAATTCTCTCTCATAGATCCTTTAGGAACACAAAGTTGACCTCCTTTAAACAATAAATCATTCTACAAGGTATATTCAGAAAACTTACCATGAAAGTTGTTTTTAAACTCCTTGCATACCTTGTAGATTTGGGCAAAATCTTCATCTTCAACATATAGGTCTTTGAAGCTATCAATACCTATGCTTTGTAGCTGAAATTCTTGGACTGTGAGTATCCTTCTACTCAATGCATCAGCAACCTTGATCTGTACTCTCTTTTTATGGTTGATATTGAAAGTGTAGGCTTGTAGATGCTCCACCCACTTCATGTGTTTGCTGCTAAGTTTTTCTTGATAATTAAGGAAGCTGAGAGCTTGGTTATCAGTATATATTATGAACTCCTTTGGTAGCAATTAGTGACTCCACTTCTTGAGTGCTTGGACTAGAGCATACAACTCTAAGTCGTAAGAAGAATACTTCTTCTTTGCATCATTTAGCTTCTCACTATGGAAAGTTACTGGTCTTCCTTCTTGGCTTATGAAAACCCCAATGGCCACATTACTTGCATCACATTCTACTGTAAAAATATTATCAAAGCTTGGAAGAACTAGAGTAGGCAACTCTGCTATCTTCTCCTTGAGTTTTTCAAACCCTTTGTCAGCTTGTGGTGTCCATTGAAACTCTATCTTCTTCCCACCTCTAATGGTGTCTAATATAGGTGCACAAATCCCACTGAAATGTCTAATGAAATTTCTGTAATACTGAGCTAAACCATGGAAACTCCTCACCTTAGTTGCAGCCTTGGGAGTAGGCCAACTTAGAATAGCATCCACCTTTTCTTGGTCCATTTTGAGATTACCCTATGACAAAACAAAACCAAGATATGCAAGCTCTTGCTTCATGAAGTCACACTTCTCCAAATTGATCATTATCTTTTCATCATGCAATTTCTTGAAAACAATTTTCAAATTCTTATATGCTCCTCCTTAGTTCTGTTGAAAACTAAAATGTCATCAAGGTAGACAACAACAAATTTACCAATGCATTCTACCAATACCTCATTCATAAGTCTCATAAAAGCTGAGGTAGAATTAGACAAACCAAACAGAATTACAAGCCATTCATACAAACCTTTTGTAGTTTTGAAGGTTTTCTTCCATTCATCTCCTTCATTTATCCTGATTTGGTGGTAGTCGCTCTTAAGGTCAATTTTGTTGAATTACCTTGCCTCCCCTAAACAATCCATTAGGTCTTCAATTCTGGGTATTTGCAACCTATACCTAATGGTGATTCTATTAATGGCTCTAGAATCAGTACAAAGTCTCCAAGATCCTCCTTTCTTAGATGCTAAAATAGTAGGGACTGCACATGGGCTTAGGCTCTTTCTATTTAGGCATTGGTCTAATAACTCTCTGATTTTCTTGGCTATTTCCTCATTTTGGTGAGGGGTCATCTTATAGGCAGATTTGTTGGGTAAGGTAGCTCCTAGTATGAAGTCAATCTTGTGGCTAACAAGTCTCTTAGGAGGTAGGGGAGTGGGCTGGCCATCATTCACAATATCTCTATACTCTTCAAGTATTTATTTTACCTCATTTGGTATCTTTGATTTCTTGACAACAACTTCCTCTTTTGGCTTCAATACTAAAGCAAATCCAACTCCTTCTCCTTATCCTAGAGTCTTCAAGAACTCTTTCTCATCAACCATGAGCACACTTGGACTTGATGTCTTCATCTCTCCTTCTTCTATCAGAGGCTGAATTTTGAAAGTCACTCCATCTTTCTTGAATGAGTAGGCATTCTTGGTTCCATCATGCATGGCTTGCCTATCAAATTTCCATGGCCTTCCAAGTAGAAGGTGGCATACATCCATGAGAAGAATGTCACATACAAATCTGTCTTTATACTTTCCAATGGTGAATTCTACCCATGCTTGTTCTCCTACAAACACATGTTGTCCTTTGTTGAGCCATGTAACCTTGTATGGGTTGTCATGTGGAATCCTTTTCAAATTTAGCTTGGTGGTTGCCTCTTCACTAATGATATTATCAGTTGATCCTGAATCAATAATGACTCTACACACCTTCCCTGTGATCTTGCACTTCACTCTAAAGAGTTCTCTCCTTTTGCTTGGTTCTTCTTAGCTTGGCTCTCTAATTAAGGTCATCTTTATCATGAGGTTCTTTCCTTCTTCTTATTATAATGGTACCTCAGATGGCTTTCTGCTGCAACTTGATTCTTCTTGGACATAGTTAACTCTCTTTCCACCTCCTTGAGAAGTAGAACCTTTTTCAGGACACCGATATGCAGGATGTCCAAATTGCTGACAGTTGTAACACTTCATTAAAGAGAAGTAAGATCCTCTTCCTTGGTTATTAGTTCTTCCTCTTGTACTACTATTTGAACCTCTTCCACGGTTATAACCACCTCTTGTGTTATTGGATTCTCCTTGATTCGTAGTGAGTTTGGACTCACTCTGATTTCTTCCTCCATATCCTCCTTTATGACCTCTGTTGTCTCTTCTTCTTCCTCTACTATTTGAATCTTGCTTCTTGAATTTTTCCTCCACCTTGAGGGCTAGCTGGTAACATTGGTGTATAGTCTTGGGGTTTAAGAGACTAATTTCCTCTTGGATACTCCACTTGAGACTATTCAGGTACCTAGCCACTTTCAGGCTTCCTTCTTCCATCACATGTGACCTTAAGCATAGCTTGTGAAACTCTTATGTGTAGGAATTGACTTCTAAATCTTTTTGTCTCAGATTCTATCTCCTTTTGTGCAACTGCACTTCATAATCATCAGGAAGGTAAGTTTCCTTCATCTTGGCCACCATACCTTTCCAATTGGTTATGAGGTTCTTTCCTTCTTTAGTCCTCTCATCTTGGACAAACTTCCACCAAGTGAGAGAAGTTCCTCTCAACCTTATTTTGGCTATTCTTACTTTTTGAGCTTCAGTCACATTATCACAGTCAAAGTGATTTTCAAGACCTTCTATCCATTCCATGATTAACTCTGGTTCCATCTTGCCACTAAATAGAGGCACACCTTCTAAGGACTTACCACTCATTGCCTTCAATGCTTTCAAGAATGGCTCTTCTTGAAGAACAGGGTCTGGCTCTGGTATAATGTCTTCCTTGGCCACTTCTTTACCCTTTCCATTAGCTTCTCTCATCCATTTGCTGACTTCTATAGTCCTAAGTTGCACTTCTTCCAACTTAGTTACCATTTCAGCTAATTGTTCCTTCAGGATTCTATTCTCCTCTCTTTGCTCTTCCACATCTTTTGTGAGTTCTACGTTGGTCACCATCTTGGATGAGTTGACAGACGTTCCTACAGATAACATCCAAACAACACACGCCCAAATATTTTAGGGCTCTGATACCAATCTGATGTAGGGTGTTGGATTCTTATTGCTGCTATAGAACAAGCTTGGCTCTGTTCTGAGATCTTTCTCCTAGACCTCTTAGGGTGTTCACAACCCTAACCTAAGGTAATTCACTCTCAAATTTACCTCCTCTCCAAGATTCATTCCCCATCAAAATGCTTTTCATCTTCTTCTTACTGAACCTACACAAATAGATTCATTCTACTTTCTTATTCAATGTTTTATGAACATTGCTTTCATTCTCTTCCCTAGCCGAACTATCACCGAGCTCGCCTAGGGTAAGATCTCCAGGCTTGTTTTTGTTGCTTCTCCTATAGAAAATAAAAAATAAACTATGTACAAGGGCTCCTCTTGAGTTCCATCCCAACGCATGACTCTCACCATGGATTCAGGAAACTCGAGGGGCCATTACTTCTTACAACCCTAAATGGGTGAATAACTAACAACTTACAAAATAAAAAATAAATTAACTAATCTACTTGCATGAAAAAGGAACCACAAAGAAACTTGATATCCACTAAACACACAGTCTGCAACTTCTCATTACTAGAAACAAAACAAAACAGTACAATAATCTGCAAATCTCTAACTTACCTGTAGCTTCTCTTCTTCTTCAATTTCTACCCTCTAGATCTCTAAAATGAAGGCTTGGGATGTTATTAATAACCATCCTCTCATTGGAAACAACCCTAACTACCCACATATTCATAAGCATCTCTTCAGGAACAGTTACAACTAACCATACTGTCCATAAAAGAAAAGATCCACTTTTCACAGGCCGTTACGAATGACTTTGCAGAGTAATAGTAACGTAAACCCAGCTCCAGTGTTGGCTGACCTGCTAGGCACCAGTGTTGGTTGAGCTGCTAGGCACCAGTGTTGGCCGAGCTGTAGTGTTGCTAAGCAGCTTATCCAAAGTTCCTGATGCCTTGGTTTTATTTCCAAAGGCTTACAACTACCTCACACACACAACAGAATAAACCAACTAAGCAACCTATCTAGACATGAATTGATCTAGTCATATCCATCTTAGGGAAAAACAAATGACCTTCTAAGGTCCACACAAACTCTCCTGACTTGGCTAGAGTCAGTACATGCCAGAAATAAAGAGCTAGGGTTTTGATTTAGGTGTGCTCCTGCACCAATCATCCACCTTTGAGATGTAGTCATATGCATAACTATCATTAAAGGGACTCAAGCATAAATTCTTGCACATAATGTAAGTGTGGGGCACACAAACATGTGATCTCATGGAGGATGTGGAAGGGCCAGAATCATCAGCATGAGGAGGCAACAATTCCACACTTTGTCTAACCATTAGATAACTCAAGGTGTGAATGGCTCTAATAGTCCGTGAGCAAGCCTCAACAATAATATCAAGATGTTGCACTGTAGGAGGTGGTGAAATCTTAGGGGGGACATATATGCAGTATTTCACCCGGTGTGCCCATGGCCTATCCTAAGGAGCACCTACGCCTACGCCATGGTTTGGTCTCATGCTCCAATAGTTTACCTTGTGATCGAGCACAAATTCAGCATACAATTTTCTTAAGAAATATAATTGGGCATCCAAATTTTTGTGGGGTGGTCTATCAAAAACTATCCACCAACGGTCCCAAAAGTGGTCACATATTGCATCATTTTTGCATCATTTAATTGACAACTTGGGCATTTTAAGGTCCACTTTTAATCTGGTTTTGGGATCCATAAAAATTATTTTTAGTTATAGTTAGGTTCATAACTTGATCATAATCAAGCCCATTGTCAAACTCGGCGTGCATGGAATCATGCCAAAAAAGTGCAGCATTATGTTTTTGATTATGGTAAAAGTAGGTTTTGAAGGGAACCCCGAAACCCTTTAACAAAACAAAGAGAGGAAAGGCTAAAAAATCCCCACAAGCAACAGACTGACCCAAAGAAGGGAACAATCAATAGAGGGTCAAAACCTAGATTTAGCAACAATTACATTCAAGACAAAAAGTACAAAAGAACAGCTGGAAAGAAAACAGAGAAGAAACCCGCCAGCACCAAAGTCAGAGCAAAGATTTCAGAAGGCATTCAGATTTCATTAGCTGACTCTTCATAGTCATCACATTCTCTCTCAGCTTCTGGAGGTCCGGATCATCATTCTTCTGCACCTTAGATCTAGTGCGAGTTCCAGGTCCCGAGTGCTGGGAGGAAACATGGTGATCAGCATTGTCTTTATTGTTTTCCAACCAATTGCTCAGAGAAATCAGATTCTCGAGCGTGGCCTTCATTCCAGTGTTTACCAGCGTGAGCAAGTGTTTTAGCATTTCTTCATTCCCATTAATTTTCTTCTGAATGGGAGTCATTGCTGCTTCAACAACATTTCTAATTTTTTCCTCAACATCATCATTAACAGAAGCATTGGGATTTTGGGAGATATCATTCCTGATTATATTAATGGTTTCCTCAATCATGGAGCTCTTGTTCTCCAATTTAATGCATCTGTTTTTGAGTTCCACCAGATCAAATTGAACCCACTTATCCAAATTATAACTGTATATAGATTTATTTTTTTCTAATTCCAGGGGAGACATGAAAGTAGTCCTTCTCACCTCGCTGTCCATCCTACGGATATCTGTTTGGAGAGACTGAAATTTACTCCCCTTGAAAGTTTTATCTCTATCCTCTTTCCTATTATCCTT
>MU215029.1:43758-60466 GCA_018584345.1 Thuja plicata | reverse complement strand
CAATGCTTATCCACTGTCACAGTGGTATAAAGTGATAAAAAATAATGATTCATATGGTTTATGAAAAGATGGTCAGATTAAAAGATGTAAATCTTACCCACTGATATGATAGTCAGCTACAGGGCCATAGTGTATGTAATGAGAGGTGTCATATTGTCTTTCAAAGAGATGGCTATGCATGAAACATATCTAGTTATTATATTTCTTCAACATTTCTTTATTTCATTCACCGCATATACCAACTAGGGCATCGACCAAGAAGCAACTTTAACACTCTGCACGGTTCCGAGTGTTTGGTATATGCACAAACATTACCCTAACTTGTCTTTCAACCCATGACATTGGAAATCTCATGGCGAAATTACAAGTTAGGGCCGGACTTCATATCAGAGCCAAGGATAATGGGTTTTGGATCTTGGTCTGACAGAGTCCAAGTAAATTTAAAACAAAACTAGATAAACAAAATCAAATGGATTTAATCATGTGATGAAAACAGTCAAAGGTATTTGTTTATTCCACACCGAATGTGTAAGATGAAGACCAATTAATAAAATGGTAGCTAACTGTGAATGCATTGAAGGGATTTAAAATGAGATGTTAATGCTTCTACTGGTTTCGTAACACACAACATATAGACTATTCAACCACATACTCGATGCTGTAGATACATAATGAATCTTACAGCCACATATGCCAAATAGATTAACAGGGTTATTAAATACCTCTGTTCATTAACGTGTTGATAACATAAAAAGATGGAATATGCTATTAACCTTGGGTTCTGGATATGCTGCTAGCGTAGGGTCTGGCTCTTCATGATCTAGAATAAGCTTTGTTCCTATATCCCTTGGTGTGTAGCTTAGAAGATGGAAATCCTTCGTGCGCTGCAGTCCTCCTTCGTGCGCCGCAACACTTCATTTGCCCTAAAAAATGAAATGAGAATTGAAATCTTTTTTTTAAGTTATATGCCCGTGTTTGTCGATATTTTGACCGACATAGTATTGGTCAAAATATCGACCAACACTGGCATGGATTAAAAAAATAATAATTTTTTCCTTCTATAATCCGACCAACCTAAACCTTTTTAATTAATGGTCGATAATTTTGGTAGAAAAATGAGGTCAAATGCACTAGTGATTTCCCTTAAAGACATGGAAAAATTGATTGGTTGAAGATGAAAAGGAAACACATGAGTTAGCCCTAATTTCCAAGACAGGCATCAAAACTGATTGGATCATTGACAGCGGATGCTCTCATCACATGACAGGTGATAAAGAAAGATTTGTTCATCTAGACAAGTACAAAGGTGGTATGGTTAGATTTGGAGATAACACTCCTAAACCTATCATAGGTAGGGGATCTATCACCTTGGGTGGAAAGAACAAGACAAATGATGTTCTGTATGTTGATGGATTACATAACAATTTACTAAGTGTTGGACAACTACTTGACAAAGGTTATCTTTTGGAATTCAAAGACAACAAATGCATTATTAGCAACAAATAAGAAGACATGATGGCATCAGGCTCCAAAAAAAAAGGTAATGTTTTCCAGCTCAATTTAGATGTAAGTTGTTTTGTTGCAAAAGTGGATGACAATTGGTTATGGAACAAGAGACTCTATCATATCAATTTTGATAATATAGTAAAGATAAGCAATGTCAAGGCAGTTAGAGATCTTCCAAGTATTGCAAGACCAGCTGACACAATATGTAGGGAACGTGTTATGGGAAAGCATGTAAGGAGTTCTTTCAGAAGCAATCAGAACTCAGCTGAAAACAAGTTAGACCTAGTGCATATAGATTTATGTGGTCCCACTCAAACCAGGTCATATTACGGAGAAAGGTATTTCATTTTGTTTGTTGATGATTTTTCAAGAATGATGTGGGTTGCGTTCTTAAAGGAGAAATTTGAAGCCTTTGAGAAGTTCAAAATATTCAAAGCCAAAGTGGAGAATGAATCTGGATTAAAACTAAAGTATCTGAGATCAGATAGAGGAGGAGAATTCACCTCTGACCAATTTTATGACTATTGTGAAGAACATGGAATTAAAAGACAGTTGAGTGCACCCAGAACCCCATAGCAGAAAGAAGGAACATGATCATACTTGATACAGTGCACACTATGATGATTGAAGGAAAATTTGTACACACCTATTGGAGAGACGCAATTAATACAACAGTCTATACTATCAATAGAACACAACTAAGGCCAGGTGTGGATAAGACATCTTATGAACTTTGGTTTGGTAATGTACCTACAGTAAAATACTTTAGAATATTTGGTAGCAAGTGCTACATCAAGAGAGATGATGGTGTAGGTAAGTTTGATGCTAGAAGAGATGAAGGTATTTTCCTTGATTACTCTACTAAAAGAAAAGCATACAGATTTTTTAATTTGAGATTAAAGAAGATAATTGAAATTACTCATGTAAAAATTGATGAGAAGTTCATGGTTCAAGAAAGGTACTATGAATATGCACCTATGATTGAGGATGGACCCAGGCCTAGCAGTGAAGACACTGTTATTGAAGATATGTTTGATTGCATTGATGTTTCATGTAATAAACTTGAATCAAGCAAAGAAGTATCACATATTACAGATGAGGATATCACACCAAAATTTTCAAAGTTCACATCTAGGTATCGTTCAAAAGATGATATCATTGGAGATCAGAGCAGTAGTGTTTTGACTAGATCAAAAGCAAAAAGGTTAATGTTGCGGAGCAAAACTTCACACTCCTTGAACTCATCATTCTCTGGAATGATTCCTTCATTTTCCTAATCTTCATCAAATATTTCACATAATAATGCTATGCCATCATCATATACATATACAAAATACGTTCACCATCTTCCTCAATCGGTCATCGATTCTCTCTTGGGTCACCGACCAATAAGAGAGAATCTTCCTCTACAAATCTTACTAATGGGCTCGGCTGTACTCTCCATAATAATGATCGAGGCCTTAAAATTTCATCCATAACAATAATAACATCATTAATCTCACTCCATGATGAAACACTGAATCAACCCACCAATAGTCACATTACCTTTACTAGTTTTTGCATGCCCACGGGTCTGTCACAACATGCAGGTTGTAATGTGTCGCCATCTTTCCCTCTCTTCGAAGACCAGGAGATGAGTAACGAGCTCTTCATGCCTTAGGGTTTGTCCATGGCTTGCGAATGTACTTCACCACCTTTTCTCCACATAAACCAATATCAAAATCCTTCACTAATCATAATAACAATGATATCAACTTCACCAAGATTTTAGGAGTGTTGTATGCCTACGATTTCCATAGCCGAGTAATCTTTTCACCATTCTGGTAATGACAACATTCACTTAATGTGATATTCTGTAAATATTGACTAGATAAAACACTCCATGATCAATCATTGATCAACTCCCTTCAATGGCCGATTTATGGTCATTGTTTCTTTACACCGCGCGGGTCTGTCAAAGCATGAGCATACATTTGCAGTGCATGTCCATCACCTTTTCCCCATTGCCAAACATTGCATTCAACATCTGATCATCTTCACTCATCCACTTGGTCTATTCCAACACACACAAGCATAAATTGGAGAAAATTTTGCCACCTTTCCTCCATTGGAAATGTCATATTTAAAGACTCGATGGTCTTCCACCATATTCGGGTTTTTCAAATACAAGAACTTTGTGAATCGTTCTCTCTCGGCTCCTTCCAAAGTGATTATCGAAACTCCATGTGGGGTCTAAACTACTCCACCACCTTTTTCGATGGCTTAGCTAGCTATCCTCCTAACATGCATGTAACGGTTTCCTTGGAAACCATTATGGATTTTAAATCCATTCTAGAACTTGCCTCGGTTTACTTTTAAAACTGTTACCCTCATCATTCCAAATCGGGACTGTCATAACAAGACAGACCGATAGCACCCATAACCCAATATCTAAACAACATGCATTACTCAAAATGACTGTTAACATTTCAAACTTGATTCATTTCGATTCCTTAAAAAGAAAACAAGAACCCAAGAAGCTGAGCCACACACAAAAAAAAAACACATTAACACTGCAAGATAGAAAGAACGCATCTCTTTGAAGGAAACTTCTTTAACATAATTACTGCAATTACAATTAGCGTGGCTCTCTGGCTGCTGCCAGAGAGCCCAATTCTTTCTTCACTTTCTTTTTTTACTCTTTCCCTCTTTTCTCTCTATCGACCTCCTCCTCTCTTTTCAGTTACATTCTCTCTTTATAGAGAAGAATCTCTTCATCAAGATTCTTAGGTAGTTATTAAAATGACCTATTAACCTGACATTCCAAATTGTTAATAAATTAAATGCTATTTTAAGCATTCCCATCCTTTAATCCATTACAATGTAACTCTATTTTTCTTGTTTTTAATACATTACAATGCAAATTTAAGCACTTTAACCATTTCTTAGACATGGTTTTAGGAAAGTCTAAATGACTTCAATATAGGCATATTATGCAACCTATCATAATGCTTAGGGTCAAGGTGCTCCCACACCAGTTAACAGTGGATGAAGAGATATGTTTACTTTCATAGATTGAACCTTTAAATGTTGAAGATGCTTGCAAGGATTCTGATTGGCAGAAAGCAATGGAAGAAGAATTAGATCAAATAATAAAAAATGATACATGGGAATTGGTCCCTAGACCCAGTGACAAAAATGTGATTGGAACAAAGTGGGTATTTAGGAACAAGATGAATGAAGATGGTACAGTATTCAGAAACAAAGCAAGACTAGTGTGTAAAGGGTATGCGCAGAGGGAAGGGATAGATTACACTAACACATTTTCCACTGTGAGCAGACTGGAAGCCATAAAGTTATTCTTGGCTTATGCAACATTCAAGGATTTTAAAGTATATCAAATGGATGTTAAATCACATTTTCTGAATGGTGATTTGAAGGAAGAAGTATACATAGAACAACCTGAAGGATTCAATCTATTAGATAAGCCAGATATGGTATGCAGATTGAAGAAAGCACTCTATGGACTTAAACAGGTCCCAAGAGCTTGGTATGAGAGACTAGATGGTTATCTTACCAGAATTGGATTTAAGAAAAGAGCAACAAATTGTAACCTATTCATAAGAGAGACACCCGATGGACTACTACTTGTTGCCATATTTTTTGATGACATTATCTTTGGAGGTAATGACAAGCTTAGTTCAGAATTTGCAAAAGAAATGCAGAATGAATTTGAAATGAGCATGATTGGTCCTATAAAATATTTTTTGAGATTAAACGTAAAGCAGACAGATAAAGGAATATTCATAAATCACTCCAAATATGTGAGGGAAATATTGAAGACCTTCAAGATGGAAGACTGTAAGCCAGTATGCACTCCTATGATAATTGGAAGCAAGCTTTCTAAAGAAGATGATTCTGCAACAATTGACAAGACATTATATAAGTCTATGATTGGAAAACTTATATATCTTACTCAATCTAGACCATACATATCTAATGCAATTGGAATTGTTGGTAGATTTGCAGCTGAACCAAAACAAAATCACCTAATGGAAATAAAGAGAATATTCAGATATCTAAAGGGAGCTATAGACTATGGTTTATGGTATCCTAAATCAGAGAATGTACAACTTCATGTGTATACAGATGCAGATTGGGCAGGTTGTCTTGATGAAAGGAAGAGTACTTCTAGAGGAGCAGTATTTCTTGGAGATAGGTTGGTTTCTTGGGTAAGCAAGAAGTAGAATTGTATCTCTCAATTGACAGCAGAAGCTAAATATGTTGCAGCAGCATTGAATTGTTCAACAATGGTTTGGATCAAACAGATGGTTAAAGATTTTGGTATACAGGTTGGCTATCCTATTTTTATTCACTGTGATAACACCAGTACTATCAACATGTCCAAGAATCCTATGATACATGCAAAGACAAAGCACATTGAGATTAAATACCATTTTTTTAGAGAAAAAGTTGCAGATAATGAAGTAAAATTGGACTATGTGAGCACCAAAGAATTGTTGGCAGATATTTTCACAAAGCCTTTATCAAAAGATACTTTTGAGTATCTCAGGGAGAAGTTGGGAGTAATTCCCTCTCTTGAGTCTGATTAGATAAAGCAACAAGAACATCAATCATTAAGTGACTGATGAATGGTTGACTACTCCAGTTCTAGAGTAGTACCTGTGCTTAATTGTTTATGGCACCCTTTTCCATTGATGTCAAATGACGAGTACATAGTAAGGGGGAACATATACTCTGGGGGAGTATAAACACAGACAGAGGAGCTGCAGCAGTGTAGAGAAATCTTTGATGAGGATATTGAGAAGATTGTAAAAAGAAAAAAGACACCATGTGCTGAATATGTTTTTAATATCATATGTTGCCATTAATGTCAAAGGGGGAGATTGTTGGAGATTTACTTCTGGCAGCTAGTTGATTGTATTTTTTTCATTGATGACAACATATAATATATAGCAGTGTTTTGTATGTACTTATCAGAATGATGTTATCAAGCCTTGCATGGTTATGTTCATGTTGTATACATGTTGTTTATGTTTTGTTCATACACGCAGACTCAGATATGGATTTTCAGTTGTGTTGTGTAATTTTGTTATGTGGCAGTTACAATTTCTAAAGTTTGTTTGTACAGAGCTGAATTATTGCATTAGATCTTGAGTTGCACCTATCTTCAAAATATGCGTGTTTATATTCAAGTTTAGTTATGAGTTTATGATAATTATCTAAAGGCGCCAAATGTGTTTCAACAAGATTGCAAAGTTAGAGTTAATTTTGTGAGGTCGACTTAGTGAAGCGTCGTGTCTATTCAGTTTATATTGTGTGGTTTTAATTATGCTTGCGTGATTAGTAAAGCTGACAAGGATGTTATGAAGAGTTGTCTAACAGGTCCCTTGATCTTAAACTTTGAGGAAGATACTTATAGCAAGTCATTTGTGGAATTCTAAGCATGAATGATAAGAAAAGATGCAGGATAGTGTAGAGAAGAATATCATTTGAGTTTCATTCATCAAGGATCTATGTGAAGAAGAAGTGAAAGATTACAATACACTGAAATTGATCAAGAAAATAGGTCTACTCTATAGTTCATCATCATATATAGTGTATATCTATTCTTCAGAAGGTTGTAGCCTTCACCATTAAAGTAGTGAGCTTTTGGACAGTGAGTCCTCACCCTTAACCGAGTTATTTGTAAAAGACTCCTAACAGGGTTAGACCCTTAACCGGGTCACTATACTTATTGCATTGTAAAGAACAACTCCTAATAGGGTTGCAAGATCTTCTAACAGGGATTATTATAAACAAGTATAGTTCATTGTGGGTGTTAATTCCCACTGGGGTTTTTACCATTTGGTTTCCCTGTAACCAATTTGTGGTGTTGTCTATTGTGTTATCTGAATGTGCATTTATTTTATTGTATTCTGGAGTTAATAAAAGAAAAGAATTAAATTGGCTGATAAATGATTCACCCCCCCCTCTTAGTTATCCTTTGGGGCTATTCTAACAAGGGTCATTATAGGGGAATGCACAAGATCCTCTCCAAGACAATCTACCCCTGGCTCTTCTGTCAGAAATGATATGGGACAGAATGCCTTTCCCCCTCAGCCTTCAACACTGAATAAGGATGCTATTGATTTTAACCCCACAACTAATTTTTCCCCTTTAATCAGGGATGCCAAGGAAGGGATCAGTTTGTTTTCTCCCTCTTTGCTACTATCTGATCCCATCTCTAGGGATTCTTCCCAGGAAAGAATTAGCTGCTTTCATCTGATCCTAGCGGCTCTTAATCAAATCCAAGATGTCCAGGACAAAACCATCTCACCTACTGATCAGGAGAAGAATGAAGTGGATCACCATGAAGGGAAAATATCACCCATCTGAAACTTGGACTGCTCCTTTGATGAAGCCAGAGACTATGGGGATAATTTGCTGGATGTTGCCTCAAACTTGAGTTACTATAGTGATGAAGTTGAAGTGGATTATTTGGGTTCGGAGGATACCCTTAATGTTCTTGAGAAAAGGGGCTTAAACCAATCAGATTCCAAGATAAAAAATCCTAGATTAGGGGAACATAAAAGGAGGGGAAGAAAATCTGCAAAATAAATGTTGGAGCAAGCTGGTTGTGCAGCAAACCAAACAATATTGTTGAGATCAGGGAAAAGGTTCACCTTTTCATAGAAGCAATGAGGCTCCTTTCATGGAATGTCAGGGGTTGCAATGCCCCTTAAAAATCTCACTTGCTCAAAAGAGGTCTTGACCAAGCGAGAGCAGATATTATTCTACTTCAAGAAACCAAACTAAAAGATGATGATATAAAGCTATTTCAAAACAAATTCTCTAGATGGAAGAGTGTGTTTTCAGAGGCAAATGGTGCTTGTGGAGGCCTTGGAATTTTATGGGATAAGTGCGGTGGAGGTAGTCCTTCTTAGCCAATCTTCAAATTGGCAATGGATTGAGGTAACATCAAAATAATTACTCTCTCGCTTTTATGTTTTCAATATTTATGGCCCTAACAATCCTATAGAAAAAGAGGCTTTATGGAAAGATTTAACCAATCACTTAAATATTAGAAAAGAAGATATCTTTATTTTAGGGGGGGATTACAATGCCATTCTCAACCCTTTAGAAAAGAAAGGAGGAAAAGGATGGCAAATTAAAATTTGAAATGACTTTGCTGAGTTTGTTACAAGCAACGGATTAGTAGAACTGGATATTAAGCCAGGGAACTTCACATGGACCAACAGGAGAAGAGGTTTTTTAAACATAGAGGAGAGATTAGGCAGATTTTTTTTTTGATGGGTAATTGGGAAGAGTAGGACTGGTTATGTACAAGAGATATCTTACCTATTGCAAGGTCGGACCACTACCCAATAATGTGTAATATTCAAGAGGATGTGGTTCCAGAATGCTCCCCGTTTAAATTTGAAGCAATGTGGCTTAGAGTTGAGGAATTTTACTATAAGATTGAACTGTGGTGGAGAACTACTCTAGAATGGGAGGGGAATAAGTCTTTTATTTTTTCAAAAAACTCCAATACATTAAGGAACAGCTAAAAATCTGGAACAGAGAAGTATTCAGAGATATTTTTGTTGAAAAAATGCAGTTAGAACAAAGCTTACATCTCCTCAAAGATATTTTTGTTGAAAAAATGCAGTTAGAACAAAGCTTACATCTCCTCAATGAAAATA
This sequence comes from Thuja plicata, assembly GCA_018584345.1. NCBI lineage: Eukaryota > Viridiplantae > Streptophyta > Pinopsida > Cupressales > Cupressaceae > Thuja > Thuja plicata. Next base: position 51,275 of record MU215029.1, on the reverse strand, counting down.
TTATTGCAATGGGTATGGATGAAAAATTATTTCTGAAAGAACAATCTCTTCTTATAATATACAAAGAAGTGCTGGCGAAGGAAGATATTCATTGGAAACAGAAATCTCGACAGACTTGGCTGAAGGAAGGGGACAAAAACACCAAGTTTTTTCACAAATTGGTCTAGGCAAGAAGGGCACGCAATAAAATCTTCAATATTAAAAATAAGGATGGGGAGAAAACCATAGATCCAAAGGTAATTTATAAGGAAGCAGTTGAGTTCTTTCAAGATACTTTCACTCAACATCAACACTCTGGACCAGTTGATGAAAGGCTTTTAGATCTTATCCTAAACACTATTACAAAAACACAGAATGAAATGCTTATGAGCTCTGTCACTTTAGGTGATGTAAAGAATGTTTTATTTGGTATGGGGGGCGATAAAGCCCCCAATCTAGATGGATTCCCAGCTCTCTTTTGCCAAAAAACTTGGAACATTATAGGTGAAGAACTAAGACAAGTAGTTGAAGAATCTAGAGTTGAAGGATTTATGCTGAAAAATTTCAATAATACCTTCATAGCCATGATCCCAAAGAAATTTGAAACTAACTCCTTTCATGGCTATAGACCGATTGCATTGTGTAATACAGTCTACAAGGTAATTGTCAAAGTTGTTGCTAATAGGCTCAAAAGCGTTCTAAAGGACATTATCTCTAAGGACCAAAGCGGATTTGCCCCCAACAGGTCAATCTTTGAAGGCATCATTATTGCACATGAAGCTGTGCACACAATAAAAACAACAAAAGTAAATAGAATGCTGATCAAACTTGATATAAAGAAAGCCTATGATAATGTAAATAGGGACTTTCTTCTTAATGTTCTTAAACATTTTGGGTTTGCAGAGAACTGGGTCAAATGGATAGCAAGTTGCATCAACACCCCAAGATTCTCTATACTTGTTAATGGAATCCCCCAAGGCTTTTTTGAAACCTCAAAAGGTATTCGACAGGGTGATCCAATTGCCCCATTCTTATTTATTATAATGGCTGAAGTATTGGGCAGACTAATTACCAACAAGAGACTGGATGGCAGTTGGAAGGGAGTCAAGATTGTGAAAGGTGTAGCTTCCACCACTCACTTACAATTTGTTAATGACAACCTCCTCCTTGGTGTGGCCTCACTTGCTGAGACCCGAGTCATAAAATCAACTCTCGACCATTATAGTATGGAAACCGGTCAGTGTGTCAATTGGCACAAATAAGAGATTTTTTTCTTCCACACAAACCGTCATATACAAGTTCAAATCAGTGACATTCTGCAGATTAAGATTGGAAAGCTTCCTCGTAAATACCTTGGAGTGCCTTTATTTGATGGGGCCTCCAAACCCCACTTGTGGAAAAACCTTATGGATTCTTGCTTCAGTCGTATGGAGGGCTGGAAAAGAAGATGACTCACTTCTGCAGACATAAATTTGCTACTTCAAGCGGTAGTCTCATCTATTCCAATTTACTCGCATTCCAATTTACTCAACAAGTTGTTTCAAAATCCCGCATAAAGTGTTGGATGCCATTGTAAAAAGGATGCAAAATTTCTTTTGGAATGGGGCTGAGGAAGGTGATAAATGGCCACTCATTGCATGGGATAAAATCTATAAAAGAAAGTAGCATGGTGGCACTGGATTGAAGGACTGGAGAAAGATGAACTTGGCACTAGGGGCCAAACTAGTGTGGAATATCTGCAAACAACTGGACAATTTGTGGGTCAAGATTCTCCAATCCAAATACTTAGATTCCTCACAAGATGAGCAAATCCTTACCATTGTTAACCCCCCTTAAGGATCAGTAATATGGAATTATATTCTGGATTGTAGACATATCATCAAAAGAAATGTCTCATGGCATGTTGGCAATGGGATGAAATCCTTGTTTTGGGAAGACTCCTGGAACAACCACCCAATTCTAAAGGAGGACATAAGATTTGATGAATTGAGAATTCTCCTCTCTGCCCGATGGGGTCCTTATGTGTCTGATTATGTAGAATGCAGGGATTCCTCCTTTGGCCCGAAATGACAATGGAAACATCTGGGTGATATAAACCTAACACCTCAACAAAAAATCCTAATGGAAGATCTGTTTAGAAAGAGGAGCTTCACAAGAATAGAGAAATCTGACATGCTTATTTGGTGCAAAGCTAAAAGTGGGGCTTATTCAGTGAAACTGGGGTTTTTATCCCAAGAAGTAGATGGTGATTTATTATCATGGAACACTAATATTTTGTGGGATAGACATTGCTTACCAAAGGCAGGCACATTTGCATGGTTAGCTGTGAAAAAAAGGATCTTGACAGCAGAATGAAGAAAACATTTTGGACTCCAAGGACCAACCCGTTTTCCTTTATGCAAGGCAGCATTGAAAGATGTTGATCACTTACTAGTTCAGTGCCCCTTTGTAGCAGAATGCTAGGATCTTATTAAGGAAAAAATGAATATGATAAGGCCTTTGTAGCAAGGGATTAAAGAGATTTTTCAAAGTTGACCGATTCCTCAGAAGAAATTAGCATTGTCAGGGTTATGGAAGCTTTGCCCCTCGATAAACATCTAGGAAGTGTGGAAAGAGCATAACAGATGCATATTCCAAGACAAGGAAAGAGCCATTCAAAGCATCAAAGCCATAATTCTTAGTTCTATTGAAGAGACTATGCAAGCAGCTCTTATCTCTGCCTCAGGGAGTTCTCTTTACACAAGGGCTGATAGGGAGCTTCACTACAATTGGCCAAGCTTGAAATTCAAGAATGGTAATATCAAAGATGTGAATGCACTAAATAAATCAATACTAGAGCTGAAGTGGGATAAACCGTGTCCAGGTTGGGTCAAAATAAATTTTGACGGAGCCTCAAGAGGCAATCTCGGACCTTTGGGGGCTGGTGTAGTGGTTAGAGACTGCAATGGATATATTTTAGCATTAGTGGCCCAAAGACTCAATGATGGAACAAATAATGTGGAAGAAGCCAGTGTTGCATTGCTAGCCCTTCAAGTGGCGAAGAGGATGAATCTTCAACTAGTCCACCTTGAAGGTGATTCACAAATTATTGTGAATGCAATTAAAAATGGGGCAACTAATGCTTGGCACCTAAAAAATAAGTTGGAGGAGATTTCTCTACTCCTACATTCATTCTCAGATTTCAAACTCTCCCATGTCTGTGGGGAAGGGAATAAAGAGGTGGACATTGTCTCTAAATGGGCAACCAATCTCACTATGAGCAATGAGGCCTGCACAAAATTTTTCTATCCTGATCTTTTTATCAACTAAATGTGCTCTTTTTTGCAGATGGCAGTCCGAGTGTTTATGTCTATGCCTTTGTAGGTTGATGTCTATACTATGTTATAGGTTCACGAAGGTGGATTTACGCTGATGTGGCATATGCATGCTGCACACATTGACTTCTGACAGAGAGTGCTGACGGGTCTCGGCCATGCCACATTTTCTTTTTTAGCGGTTGAGGTAATGCGAAGAAGGACTAATGTCAAAATGATGGTGACTTGATAGAGATAGGGATTTTATTCCTGTTGGAGATCCAAGATAGACGACGCTCTATTTTAAGAAATTTTGCCTAATTTGAAATATATGTCAGTTGAGATGACCGAAAAATTCTAGTTCACTCTTACTCTTGAATGATTTAAATCCACCCAAAATAAGCTTTTAGCTTATCTCCTTTTCATTCTAGAAGTTACTACCAACAGTGGTTAGAATGGAAGCCACATTCTCCGTTAGAACCAAGAAACAACAAATGCAGTAGAAGGCCCAGCCAGCAAAGAACGCATCTTAGGATTGCTAAATATAAAGAATGAAGCCCTGGAAATGGTTGTGCAAGATTTCCTTGGAAGCCAATACTAGGAAAGTTTTGCTAAGTGTATATCCAACATCGACATTATCTCCTTGGTGATCGCTTGGTCCCTACAGCTGGGAGAGCCCGAAGGAGAAGTAAAATGCATCACAAAACTTCCTTTTGATGCAGATTTGTTACTGGGTCTGGAATTAATTTTGGAATGGGTCGTCCCTAGTGTAGGCTTTAACTACAGCGAATGTTTTGAAGAGTTGAAGGAAGGATTTGAATATGGACATGTCCCCTTCCTTAGATGGTGGGGAAATGTGGACAGAGATGCTTACCAAAAGGAGATAGGATGCAAATGGAAGGGGCTAAAAGCTTTGGTTGAAGACTTAGCCAAACAAGAGGAGGAGCGAAACAAAGCTATTTTTGAGGATGTGCCCAGGCAGCAATGCGGGCAGCACCATGGGAAGCAGCATGTTGATGAATGATGTCCACCTGCAGGCGGTTTTTTGTTCTTTTGAAAACTTTTTTTTTATTGACTAAGAGCTCTAATAGTCTCAAGTCAAATATCACCATGTTTTACTTTTTATGTATGTAATCTAACTGGTGAATATTAAGGTTAGAAGTCTAGTTAGCTCTCGATTTGGTTGCCCTATAAATGGAGATCATAGATATATTCTCCATAAAGACGGTAAAAGGTTAGGAAGTCTGATAATGGCTATATAGAATTGTAATGCCTCAGTGCTAATATATTTCTAGTTATGTAATTTATTCCATATCAATATAAATACAAAAATGTTATAGACCAAAAAAAAAAGATGTGTAAAGACAACATTCATTGTTATATTAATGCAACATAGAAGATGCAAGAAACAAAGAAATCAATGTCATCACCGTCAAAAAAAGAAGGTATTGTTCAATGCAATTGCAAATAATGATATAAATAGTCATGATAGTGCGAAAGACACATTGTTCAAGTATTCAATACATGTAATGGTTATAAAAAACACGTGACTATCTAAGGTAGAGGTGTAGTCATTTTGTATGGAAAAAATGTATTGAGAATAGTGGAAATCATATTCATGGTAGGGAAGTTGCAATCAAGTTCATTAAAAGAGAAACATTCTTAATAATTTTAAAATAGGGGAACATAGCATGGTCAGTGTTAAAAATAGAAGACATTTATATACAAATCAATGAGCAATTCCACATAGAGGATGCACTGTTATAAGGGGATGTATAAGCACTGTCTACAAAGAAGATTAGTGGTCTAAAGAACCAAGAAAGAATGGAATAAAAGAAGTAATGATGAAATTTTTTTCTATATGGTGAGAAAGCATAATGAGAAACTAATAGTCGACATGAGTTAATTTCAAAAATCTTAGAGTTAAAAGAGAGGACTTCAAGCATAAAGAAATAAACCCAATGACAAGGTTTGAAGGTTTATTTATCAAACAATGGAGCCATGACTGAGATAGTAGTTCCTTGAACATGAAGAGCCCTAATTTATTTGCAAAACCCTCAAAGTACCTGCAACAATGAAATTGATGATACAAAGGGACATAATATTGAAATCATGGCCTACAAAATAGATATAAATCCATAAGAATTACTCATCATTTATTGCATAAGGAGTCGAAACATTGAGCATAAAACTATACTAAATAATCAAAAGCATCTTCATTATTTTATGCATAAATAGAGCTTGAGGTAGAATTTTTTATTCATAGGTAGTGAGGCTTACCAAGTTTGGCCTTTATGTAAAAAGATCTACATGAAACAACTCTAGAAACCCCCATGAAGGCTCCAGATGCAAGGAACCATTGTGACATCCTCGTGATAGTAGAGTGGAACAAAAGAATGAATGTAATACAAAGTGAATAGTTGTGTTTTATGATTAGGATTTTGCTTTTCCCTAAAATGGTCAATTGACACTTAGGCATGTTTTCCTTTATTTTAAAATATTTTATTCATAACTAATACCCATTGTACAAATAATAAGTGATTTATGTTTTTTCTTTTTTCTTTTTTTTTTGCATCAAATCTGAAATGTAAAAATAATGCTAAAGTGATGATATATAAACCACTTTACTAAATATTTTATGTGGTGTAATATAATATAATTTATTTTTAAGTATGAGTCAAAGTGATATAGTTGAGGATTTATGTAAAAATGCCAAGAATATAGGGGAGGTTGGAGAAGTTGACAAACAAGTGGACAAAACATAGGAGTTGTTTTGAATCAGGTTGAAGGGATTTGAAGAATTTTTAGACACCTTTATGGTAGGAGAAGTTAAGGCTTGACCTTTTCTTCATTCATAATCCTTTTTAGAGTTGTTTAAGGGGCTACAAGATAGGCTTTATTGTTGTGCATGACCAAGGAAGTTCAAGATTCATATTTTTTTTAACTTCTTGGAAAAGCATAAAATAACTTCAAACTTCCTTTTGGAGGGATTTCTTGGCATTCTCATGCTACATTGTAACTTTTTGGGGGGTTCTTTTAGTAGGAGATAGTATTTTGTTACTCATTGACAAACATCTATCACAGGTATTACACCTTTGGAGATCAATAAAGTTAACCAAGTTTGCTTTCTCAAATTATGCTATGTTGTGTGTGTTTAAGTGGTGAATGCAATTTCATGTGAAGCCCTTTATCCTTGTTATAGTGTTCCATTAGTAGAACCTTTATGCAGAAATACATGTATGTTTGTAGGTTGTGAGTTGTATTAGTGATGCAAATAATTTCAAGTTGTGAAGAAAATACATTTTTCCTTCTAGGATTGTGAGTATCATAAGGGTAAAAGTACGGAGCTATGTCACACTTGGGGACCATTTGGCATGTTTCGGTTGGACCCATTTCGGCGGGACCACTTTTGGTTGAAACATGTCTGGCCGTACATACGTGTCGCACACGCAGCACCATGTGGCGTCGATGTGGCAGAGGGGTTCCGGTTGAAACAGGTTCGGTCAGACTTATTTCGGCTGGAACCCATAAAAACTATATAAACACCAAAATTTGGTTAGAGCGGCTCATTTGCACTGAGCGCCTTCTAATATTTGAGGAGAGGAATAGGGGTACTTCAGCCGAAAATAGGTAGGAATTTTTGTTTTTGTTTTTTTTAATGTTTTTCAATTTTGTTATGTTAAATTAATGTAGTTGTATTATTATTTGATGTTTTTTTGTATTAATTTTGTTATTTTTAATTTTAGAAAATATAAAATATTGTTTAATGTAGATTTAAATTATTTTTTAGTTAGAATCATATGTTAGTTACTTAGTTAATTAATTTAGCTTTATTACATGTTTCAAAACATTAGAAAAATGTTACAAAACATTAGGAAACTATTACAAAACATTAGGAAAATATTACAAAATATTAGGAAACTATTACAAAACATTAGGAAAATGTTACTTAAGAAAATGTTATTTAGTTTTATTACATATGTTTCAAAACATTAAGAAAATGTTACAAAATAGTACAGGAAAATATTACAAAACATTAGGAAAATGTTACTTACGAAAACATAAACTCTAACAAATGAACCCTAACATGAAACTAAAACATAAATCAACATAAAATTTAACATTAACCCTAACATGAAACCTTAACCATATTGGACCCTAACATGAAACCGTAACTAACATGAACCCTAACAAAACCTTAAGAAAATGTTACAAAACATTAGGAAAATATTACAAGACATTAGA
>MU215029.1:17151-33987 GCA_018584345.1 Thuja plicata | reverse complement strand
AAATGTTTAATATCATTCAAGACACATTTGAGATTAATAATGCTAGTAGAATTCTAACTCTGAAAAATCAACTTCTAAATATGAAAATGAACAAAGGAGAAACTATCACTTCATACTTCCTGAGAATGTCTGAGGTAAGAGATCAACTACTTTGCATTGGAATTAAAGTAGAAGACACTGAACTCACTCTAATTTCTCTCAAAGGTTTACCCACCTCATGGGAAACCTTCATTCAATGTATAAGCATTAGACCCCCATTACCTAAATTCGAGCAACTAAAGAATGATTGTACTCAAGAGGAATCTATACTAATTTCAAGAGGAATGGGATCTAGTAATGAAAATGAAATACAAGCCCTTCACATTAACACATCTAGCAACAAGAAAACACCTCAAAAAAGGAAGAGAAAATTCAAACAGTCAAATAATGGGAAACAATTCAATAAAAGGGACGTTTCCAAGGTAAAATGTTACAAATGTGACAAATATGGACATATTCACAAATATTGTCCAGAAAAACAAAAAGTACAAGCAGCACTAGCTAAAGTGAAAATAACAGAAAATTCACTTTTCTTCTTAGCCTTGGCAAGTGAATTAAATTCTAACAAATGTACCTGGATAATAGATAGTGGTGCATCCAGACACATCACTGGATACGGGGATCAGTTCAAAACCTTCTCAGGGAACTCTTCAAAAGAGGTAACTATTGGAGACAACTCCACTTATCCAATAAAAGGAATTGAGACCTATTTGATAAAGATAAGAGATGGAGTAAACCTACAATTGAAAGAAGTTTTGTATGTACCAGGAATAAAGAGGAATCTAATCTCTATTTCTGGACTAGATGATCAAGGATACAGAGTAACATTTAATGAAGACAAAGTACTTCTTTGGACTAAAAATACCAATATAAAAAATGCCATTCATATAGGGTCCAGAGATGGTAGTTTGTACAAGTTATGTAGTGAACAAAAAGTAGTCCTAAATCATAATGTACAACATCATAATGAGTTTTGGCACAAAATACTAGGCCATATTAGATATAGTGCTCTTCCAACATTACAAAGAATCACCTCTGGCATACCTCCCCTAAAATCTGAACACTCAAACATCTGTAAGGGATGTGCGTTAGGAGAGAATATTAAGGGGTCTTTTCCCACAAGTGAACACAAGTCTAAAAACATTCTAGAACTCATTCATACTGATGTGTGTGGTCCTATGTCTACCCCTTCCTTTTTTGGTGCCCTATATTATCTAATCTTTGTAGATGACTATTCAAGAAAAACATGGATATACTTCTTAAAACTCAAAGAGTCAAGTGAGGTTCTAGCCAAATTTTAAGAACTCAAAGCACTAGTAGAAAATCAAACCAGTAAGAAAATTAAAATTCTTAGATTAGATAATGGTGGGGAATTCACTTCTGATAACTTCAAAAAATATTGTAAATCTATTGGGATTAAGAGGGAGTATATTGTAGCTTATAATCCTCAACAGAATGGAGTAGCAAAAAGAAAGAATAGGACCATCATTAAAGCAGCAAAGGAAATGATGCATGATCAGAATATCCACATAGCTTGTTGGGCAGAAGCAGCTAACACTGCAGTTTATATTCAAAATTGATGTCCTCATGCTATACTAGAAAACACCACACTAGAAGAAGTATTCACAAGAGTTAAACCTGATTTAAGTCACTTAAAGGTGTTTGGCTGTCCTGTGTATATACACGTTCCAAAGGAGAAAGGACTAAATTAGAACCTTTTGGCAAGAAAGGTATTTTCCTAGGCTACAGTGAGGACTCTAAAGGATATCGAATCTATAACCCTGGTCAGAAAACAATAGAAATAAGCAGAGATGTTAAATTTGAAGAAAAATTCTTATCTACAGATAATGAAGATAACACTTCTATAGATTTTGATAGAAATATCTAACTTGAGAAAGAGGGAGGATAACAATTCAAACCTGAATTCAATACCCATCAATAATGAGGAAACAACTCCAAACTTTGAACCTTCATGTTCAGATAATGAAAATAATGAAAATATCTACAATAAAAAGAGACCATTATGGGCTAGAAAAATTCTTGAAGAGAACAATGTAGAACCAGAACAGATTTCCAAAGGGAACAAAATAACTAGAACACAAAAATGTTACACTGCACTTCTAACTGAACTCTCAAAATCTGAACCTGTTAGTGTTGAGAAAGCCTTATCAGATCAAGCCTGGAGGGAAGCAATGATTGAAGAATATTAGTCCATTCTAAAAAATGATGTATGGGATATTGTTACTAGACCTAAACATAAGTTAGTTGTATCATCAAAATGGCTATTCAAAATCTAATACGCACTAGATGGAAGTATTGATAAACACAAAGTTTGGTTTGTTACAAGAGGATTTTCGCAGAAGGCAGGCATTGACTATGAGGAAACTTTTGCTCCTGTAGCATGATACACATCTATCAGAACCATACTTGTCATTACAGCTACTAAAGGATGGAAAGTACATCAGATGGATGTTAAGACTGCATTTCTAAATGGTAAAATTGAGGAAAAAGTTTACATTGAACAACCGGAAGGATTTATCACACATGACAAAGATAAATATGTATGTAAGTTAAACAAAGCACTTTATGGACTTAAGCAGGCTCCCAAAGCATGGTATGAAAGAATAGATCAATATTTGAATAAATTAGGGTACTCTAAGAATATTGCAGACCCTAACATATATTTAAAAATTGAAAAAGAGGACATAATAATTCTAGTTCTCTATTTTGATGACTCACTCATTACATGAGAAGACTATCTTATTGATAAATGTAAAAAGGACGTAGTAGCTGAGTTTGACATGAAGGATATGGGCCTACTTCACTATTTCTTAGGTCTTTAAATTAGTCAAAAGAAAGATCACATTCTCCTAAGTCAGAAGAAATACACTTCTGACATTCTGAACAGATTTGGTATGATAGATTGTAAACCATTGGATACACCCATGGAGACAAACCTTCACAAGTTAAAATTTGAAGCAAAAAATTCAAAACCTGCAGATCCTACACTTTACAGACAAATAATTGGATCACTCATGTATCTAGTGAACACACATCCTGATATTTTCTATGCCACAAATGTACTAAGTCACTTCATGTGTGAACCAAAGCAGATCCACCTAATGGCAGCTAAACACATTTTGAGATATCTAAAAGGAACAAGTGAACTTGGACTAAAATATGACAAGGCTGAAATCCAACTTCAAGGTTATTTAGATTTAGATTGGGTAGGAAGCTCCATAGATCATAAAAGTACCATAGGAGTTTGCTTCAGTTTAGGTTCTGCAGTAATTTCTTGGTTTAGCCAAAAACAATCGACAGTTGCTCAGAGTTCAACAGAGGCAGAATACATGGCTACATCTATGGGAGCTCGAGAAGTAGTATGGTTAAGAAAATTACTCTTTGACCTATTTGATAAACCTTTATTACCTGCTATTATTCATTGTGATAATCAGAGTTGCATCAAGCTTTCTATAAATCTTTTTTTTCACAATCGGTCAAAACACATAGAGATTCCATATCACTATGTAAGAGATATGGTAGACAGGAATATCATTAAATTGATTTACATTAATACTGAAGAACAAAATGCAAATATATTTACTAAACCTCTTGCAAAGGAAAAGATAGACTTCTTCAGAAGGAAAATTGGTATGACCAAAATATGAATGTAATTTTTATGTACATTTTTTATTCATGAATAAATAAAATATTGAAACATTTCAAACTTGTGAAGATGACGATCTTCTGTGTATACATAGGTTACTATTTCAAGGTGACAATCTTGATAATAGTAACCAGGCTTCAAGATCGACTCCTGAAATGGTTTGTACCGGATAGGGTTGGACATCTTGTTGCTTATGTTATTACTTGATGGGTAATAATTTGTTAAGATTGACTCCCGAAAGGTTTTGTCCTGGATAGGGCTAGACATCTTGACGCTTATATTATTACTATGTAATAACTCATCATGATTGACACCTTTTAAGTGTCTTGGATTAGGCCAGATATCATGATATGAAAAATTCTACAAATTCTATTAAACTCTCTCTCAAGAGGGAGTGTTAAAGTATTGTTCGTTCGTGTTTAATAAATGATGAGACAATCATGATATATATATATATATATAATGAATCAATGCAAATATTATTAAATCGACTTAATTGTCATTGAATCGACTTAATGGTCGAATATGATTATCGGCCAAGTATGCAAAGGAAGTCACGTATCGTGACTGTTATATACGAACAGTCATGATACTATCAGACTGTTAGTATATGACAGTCACGATAGTATCGTGACTATTTGATTATTTTAAACGTGCCATTCGATATACGTTGGCTATGCGATTTGTGATATACGATTTACTATGTGCATAAAAACGATAATCTATACAATATGTTAATATGAATTGTCATGACTCGTCATATAACTTAATATGATGAGTCATGTCTTTTCATATTCACATCCTTTAGATCAATATATATAGTCATTATATTTTGTAGAATCAATCAATAAAAAAGGCAATTGTATTCTACTACAACCATTCAATTTTATATCTTATTTGATCCATATTTCCTTAACATAAAAATGTATTTTCTCTTATTAATTAATTCATTATTGATTTAATTATTAAGTCAACTTTTCACTTATTAATTAAATCATTATTGATTTAATTATTAGGTCACCTTTTTAATTTCTAGTTCACTTAAGCTAAACTTTAGGCATACAATAATTAATTCTTTATTAATTATTCATGCAACCTAGGTTTCTCCACCCTCATTAGGGTTGTGATCTCCTTTATTAGGACTAAACACTTTGTAATTAATTAATTCTTTTGTAATTACATTTCATTATTATTGAATCGATTGAGGATGTTTCCTCTTCCATAGATCTGTTGTTTCTGGCCTCCATAGCTTTTTCTTCTCTCTTTCTGTGACATGTGTTTGCATGTAGGTGATCCTTGGGAGATGTAGGGTTGATAGTTTTTCATCAACTCCAATATGGTATCAGAGCTTTTCCCTTTCATGCCCATGTTCTCTTCATGAGAGTGTTTTGGTCTTTCCCTTCAGATCTGGTTTTTTGAGAGGTTTTCTATGAAAAGTTGTGTGGATTTGGGGTGGAGATATTTTTCAGAGCACTGTGGGAGAAAACCGATCTCACAATCGCATTTGGAATGCCCCAAAACCCTCATTTTCATATAAGGCACGTCCAATTTGGACATAGTTGAAATTTGGGCCCTCTTTTTTGCATGCACAACCTTGGCACACTTTTCAAGGTAAAAACACCTTAGTTTCCACATTGCCTCAGTTTCTATGACGCTGATGTCAACAGTTACAGGTCTGAGATCTGGGTTAAATTTGACGGCCACCAACCTGTCATACAACTTGCCCTTTTTTTCATAATGAGCACCTTGAGGTTTTTTGCTCATATCTTGAGCATACGGTATCATTTTTTAGCAAATGTGATATCGTCATAAAGCTCTTTCTGAGATCTATCTAAATATGGAGGTTAGATTTTCTGATTTTTTTCATCTTTCAAGGTTTTTCCCAGTCAAAGTCAAGGTTCTTTTTTGCACTCCGGGATCCATATCTTGCTCATATGGACTCCCTTTTTTGAATTTTGTATGGCGTTAGAAAGCTGGTTCTGTGCTCTATCTTATTTTATGGGTCTCACACCCAGATTATGCTCATTGTATTTTTTATTCAATTTTTTTTCCAATCTGGTGGATATCTTGGATGTTTCAGGTCCTAGGATCATTTTCTATGCATGGGATGACTTCTTTTTAGTTGTTCTTCGTGTTTCTACAAATTTTTGTCATTTCTGAATATTGTAGACATCTATTTCTGTCACATTTTTTTTTTGCAAACACACTAAAATAAAGTGCCATATGATGCATGCTTGGGATCCTGCACATTTTGTGCTTGATTGTACTCGCACTATATTATAAAGTGCCATGGGGGTTTGATGTTTGCTTTGTTTTCCATCTACCTTTGTCAAGTGAGTGTTCCTTCCATGACATTAACCTCATGATGTTTGTCAAGAGAGTGATCCTTCCATGACACCATCCTTTATATGTGTTTTTAGGTTCTTCATCATACAGTTATTTGTGGCAGTATGATTCAGTGTATATGTCATGCCTCTCCTTGATCAACATTATGGGGGGTATCTACTGTTGGTTCTAATGCTTCCTTAGTTTGATGGAGTGATCTATCCTCACAGGGTGATTTAAATCCTCTAACAGTGTGTTTTTGTAACCTTTAATAGGGTTGACTCCTAACAAGGCTCACTTCAGAAGAGTGAAAAATAATAACTAGTTACATTGGTGGTTTTTCCCATATTGGGTTTCCACATTAAATGTTGGTGTCACCTATGTATATGTTATTTGTTTCATGCTTTATGTTTCTGCACTTAATCACTAAAGTATAATTGCATTGGGTATCATAAAGATTTCTTTGACACCCGAGTTACAGAAGAATATCTTAATTGACCGAGTAACAGTGTTATATTATTTAAGACATCTAGGGGACAAGAGATTTGTTTTGAAGTAACTAATTCACCCCTCCCCTTTCAGTTACTTATCTTATTTCCAACAACTGGTATTGGAGCTTCAAGTGATTTTAGAGAAGGTTTCAAGGCCTAAGCTAAAGATCAGAGATGTCTTACAGAAGGGAGATCCCAAAGCTAAAAAAAGACAACTTCCTTGCGTGGAAAGAACTGATGAAGCTACATCTATCTACTATTGGAGATGTTGGTTTGAAATTTTTGGATAGAAAATATGTGGAACCAACAACAACTATGATTGTGGAACAGATGATGGAATAGAAGCTTCATAACATAATGATGATTGATATAGCTTCTTCACTCAGCTACTCAGAATTTGATGAAGTCAAGGAATGTCCTACAACCTATGATATGTGGAAGAAATTATAGGACATTCATGGAGGAGATGCAAATGTAAAGAGATCCAAAGCAAAAATTCTCAAAGGACAATTTGATCAGATGAAAATGAAAGAAGGAGATTACATTACAAAATACAGTGAAAGAATCAAGAAGATTGTGAGTATCATCAGAGCTGCTGGAGGGATAATTGAAGATACAACAGTGGTCAACAAGGTATTAAGAACTTTACTTCCTATCTATGCTATTAGAGTTTCAACTATTCAAGAGATGAGGTGCAATAAGGATATAACTCTGGATACATTAGTTGGAAGGCTTACAACTTTCAAGCTGGACAACTTTGACAATTATTCTCCTAGCTCTAGTAATTTTGAGTCTGCATTCAAAGCTAAATTAAACATTGGTAAGAAGGATAGATACTCAAAAGGGAAGCAGATTGAAAGTGATAGTGATGATGAATCTGATGATGAAGATCTAGATATCATTGAAACATTACTTGCAAGGAGAACTTCCAAAGGAAATTACAAAGAAAAAATTCCATTGATTTGCTTTTCATGCAATGAGGTTGGTCACATTGTTGCCAAGTGTCCGAACAAAGAAGACAGAGATGAGAAAAAGTTCAACAAGTACAAAGACAAGAAATATTTCAAGAACTACAAGAGCTACAAGGACAAAGGTAAGAAGTCTTGTTATATTGCTAAAGATTTTGATAGTGATGAAAAAGAAGATGAAATGGTTTATATTGCTATTAAGGATGAGTTAGATGAAGAAGATGAAAATAGAACACTTTCTCACATATCAATAAAAATGACACATGGATAATTGATAGTGGTTGTTCTCATCACATGACTAGTGATAAGACAAAATTTGAACATCTTGAGCATTATGATGGTGGGAGTGTCAGTTTTGGGAATGATGAACCCTGCTATGTGAAAGGAAAAGGTTGCATTACTCTGACAGAAGGAATCAAATGTGATAATGCTTATTGGGTTGAAGGATTAAGGATAAATCTACTCAGTGTAGCACAACTGAACAACATTGGCTTCAAGGTAGAATTCATGAATGGTAAGGCCAAGCTCATGGATGGTAAAGGGAACCTAGTTGGAACTGGCAGGCAAACAAAATGTAATCTATTCTATCTTGATCTCACTGAAAGTTCATGCTTCATTGCACAAGTAGAATAAAGTTGGCTATGGCATAAAAGGTTGTGTCATGTAAATTTTGATAATCTGGTAAACATAAGAAAGAAAAAGAGAGTTAGAGGTATTCCTATTTCAAGGAAACCCAAGTTAGCAATATGCAAACAATGTCAAATCAGAAAGATGAGAAAGACAAGTTTCAAGAGCAAGAATTACAATACTGATGAAATCTTGGAATTGGTACATACTGACCTTTGTGGACCAATTGGAACAAAAAGCTATACTAGAGAGAAGTATTTTATTTTTTTTGTTGATGATCATTCCAAAATGATGACTGTCATGTTTCTCAGAGAAAAATCAGAAGCTTTTCAAAAATTTGAATGGTATCTTGCAAGTGTTGAAAAGGAAACAAGAAAGAAACTAAAATGTCTAAGATCTGACAGAGGAGGAGAATTCATTTCTAATGAGTTCAATGAATTTTGTAATGAAAGAGGGATCAAAAGAAAGGTATATGCCCCTGGTACACCACAACAAAATGGAATAGCAAAAAGAAGAAACACATCCATTATGGATTGTGCTAGAACCCTAATGATTGAAAAGAATGTTGCTGCCAAATATTGGAAGGAGGCCATCAACACTACAATGTTCACCTTGAACCAAGTCCAACTAAAGAAAGGTAGTAACCAGACACCTTTTGAGTTATGGTATGGCAATAAACCTAATGTTCATTATTTCAAAGTATTTGGAAGTAACTGTTACATCTTGAAGGAAGCAAGAAATAGAAAACTTGATACAAAAAGTGATGAAGGAATATTCCTAGGCTACTCATGTAAAAGCAAAGCATACAAATGTACGAATCTTACTACTCATAAAGTCATATAAAGTGTACATGTCAATATTGATGAGTTTGCAAAAAAATGTGAAGAGTAGAGCAGTAAAGATCTTGAAGACTACAAAAAATTTGTGTATCATGAACCTGATACTATGCCTATGACTCAAGCAATGGTGATTGGACAACAGAACTGTCAACCACTAAATATACTAACATAAACTGTACAACCTAAGTTACAAACTGTGCAACCTGAGCTGCTGGTAGAAGAGACCGAGTCACAAAAAAAGGGAACTGAGTCACAAACAGAGGGACCTGAGTCACAGATAGAGGAGCCCGAGTCAAAAATAGTGGAACCCGAGCATCAGATAGAAGAACATGGAAGAATGTTTGAGAATGATAGACCTAGAGGATCAAGTCCAGAATCAAGACTGAAGGATCCAATACTCTATAAGTATGTTAGAAGGCATCATGCACATGAGCAAATAATTGGAGATCAGACATAAGGTGTAATGATAAGGAATAAACTCAAAGGTACATGCTTACTAAGTGAATTTGAACCTAGAACTGTTAAAGATGCATTGAATGATGAAAGTTGGATAGAGGCAATGAATGAAGAAATTGAGTAGATTGAGAAGAACAAAACTTGGACTCTTGTGCCTAGGCCAAAGGACAAGAATGTGATTGGAACTAAGTGGGTTTTTCGAAATAAGATGAATGAAAATGGTGAAGTTTCTAGAAACAAGGCCAGAGTAGTTTGTAAAGGATATGCTCAAGAAGAGGGTATTGATTATGGAGAAAATTTTGCTCCTATTGTAAGACTTGAAGGAGTCAGAACTCTTCTGGCATATGCTGCACATAAAGGATACAAAGTATATCAAATGGATGTGAAATCTGCATTTCTGAATAGTGTCCTAGAAGAAGAAGAAGTCTAAATTGAGAAGCCTGAAGGATTTGTTGATCCTAGCAGAAGAAATATGGTTTGCAAGCTGCACAAAGCATTGTATGGACTGAAGCAAGCGCCCAGAGCATGGTATGAAAGACTCCATGGTTACCTAGTAAGTATTGGATTTCAAAGAACTAATGATAACAATAGCTTGTACATCAAAGAAGGACCACATAACAAAATATTGCTAGCAGAGATATTTGTTGATGACATATTATTCACTAGATATGATGACCTATGCAAAGCATTCTCTGTAGATATGAGTAAAGTGTTTGAGATGTCTATGTTTGGTGAGATTAAATTCTTTTTTGGATTACAAATACATCAAATGAAGGATGATATCTACATTACTCAATCAAAATATATCAAAGAGATAATCAAGAAATTTGGAATGGAAGATTCCAAACCTGTTGGAACACCCATGTGTACTAAACAAAAATTGTCTAAGGATGATGATTCAAAAGAGGTAGATCAGACCAATTACAGATCCATGATTGGAAAATTGCAATATGTTGGTCACACTAGACCTGATATTGCATTGGCAGGTGGTATTGTTGCAAGATTTTTAGCTAATCCTAGAGACAATCACCTAATGACAATCAAAAGAATTTTGAGATATTTGAAGGGTACCAAAGACTATGGTTTATGGTATAAGAAAGGTGGGAACTTTGATTTGAAGACATTCACTGATGCTGATTGGGCTGGAAGTGTTGATGACAGGAAAAGCACCAGTGGTGGAGCTTTCTTTCTTAGAAAGAGGTTAGTGTCTTGGACTAGCAAGAAACAAAATTGTATCTCTTAGTCTACAATAGAGGTAGAATATGTTGCTGCAACAGTGAACTATTCAAACATCATATGGTTCAAGCAGTTGTCAGGAATGAAGGAAGAAGTAAAAGAACTAGTTATTATGTATTGTGACAACACCAGTGCCATTAACATTTCAAAGAATCCTGTGATGCACACCAAAACCAAGCATATAGAAATAAGGTATCATTTCATGAGGGAATTGGTACATGATAAAGAAGTAAGGTTGGAATATGTGAGTACTAAACAACAAGTTGCAGCCATATTCACCAAACCTTTACCTAAGGATGCATTTTTGTATCTTAGAGGAAAGCTAGGGGTGCTTCCCCTAACTGAAGCTCACTAAAATATAGTTTAGTGATGCATCAACCCGAGCCATAGTGAATATCTATTAGTTGATGCAGGTACATCAGAGCCCATTGCAAATGAATTAGTACATTCAGGTATATTACAACTTCAAAGAGAAATAGTATTGACTATTGGTATTGATTTTAGTATTTGTGAAGATGGAGTCTTTGAGATCTGCTGTCAAAGAGGGAAAGTTTGATATAATACAAAAGAAATTACTTAAGGGAGAGTTTTTGATGTCAGAGGGAGAAATCTTATCAAGAGATAGAGTTTGATGAAAGAGGGAATTTTTGGATGAGAATTAGAATGAAGCTAAAGACATTAAAGAAATTTTTCTGTTGCTCTACAATTCTTTGTGTTATGACATGCTTTGTTGCCATCAATGCAAAAGAGGGAGATTGTTGAAGACAAATATTCAATTATGTATTGTCATTGATGTTACACATGTATATACACTTATGTAGTGATGTTACACAAATATCTACATCCATACCGAGCACAGTTGGTGAATGGAAAGAGTTTTTTAGTGTTGACCAAGATCAGACAGGTATTGAAGATGTTTAGTGTTGACCGAGTCACTCGAGCATTTCAGTCATGGTCGGGCATTAAAGAAACCCAGTGTTAACCGAGTTGATTATTCAGTGTTGGCCGACTAACAGTGGTTTACATTCCATAATTAATTGGTTATATGAGGTCGACTGAATTGTGATTTATTAATTATTTAGAAGTATATTTAAGTCAACTTGAGAAGGCTTATCATATATATGAAAGGTCAAGTTTGGATTGAATGTGAGAGTGTGTGAAAAAGTTGAAGACAAGTAGAAGTGTGGAATTCTGTGATATGAAGAGTGAAGGCGAAATAAGATGGGATTCTAATTGAGTACATAACACTCAGAGTTACAATAGAATATTTGATCAGCAAGGATCCAATTATAATCAGAACAGAGATCTGAATCAACAAAGATAGTTTCTTACACATACAAGTCAATTTATTGTTACTTTCTAACAATTGTAGCAGTGATCTCAAATCTCTTAACATAGTAGACTTAAGAGTCTTTTTGTAAATCCTGTCACAAGGTAGCATTTCTATGTTGAAGTTTTGAAGACCTCTAACAAGGCCACTCCTCATAGGGTGCTTTAAATCCTCTAACAGGGTCACACCTAACAGTGTGTTTTTGTAACCTTTAACATGGTTGGCTCCTAACAGGGCTCACTTCAGAAGAGTGAAAAATAGTAACCAGTTACATTGGTGGTTTTTCCCATATTGGGTTTCCACGTTAAATATTGGTGTCACCTGTGTATATGTTATTTGTTTCATGCTTTATATTTCTACACTTAATCACTAAAGTGTAATTGCATTGGATATCATAAAGATTGCTTTGACACCCGAGTTACAAAAGAATATCTTAATTGACCGAGTAACAATGTTATATTGTTTAAGACATCTAAGGGACAAGGGATTTGTTTTGGAGTAACTAATTCACCCCTCCCCTCTTAGTTACTTATCTCATTTGCAAGACATTCTACACCAGCAAAATCAAAACTTTATGGGTTTTTTCGATTATATATGATCTTTTCAATTATGATCTGGTGGTTATGCAACCTATTTCTATGCACATAAATATAGGGCAAAAGGTTGTATAAAGGGGTTTTCCTTGGTAAAATCCATGTTTAGGAATCAACCTTGAAAATGGAAATACATTGCATTAAAGAAAGTATGTAAAAAGGCAAATGGTAGATTTACCTTGCATAAACCCTTATGAATGGATGTTCTGGTTGGGGTTGGGCAGGAGGATATAGGGCTAGCTTCCTTATGGCTTGACCATTTGAAATTGTCATACTGCCTGATCTGCAATTAATTTTGGCATCAGTGGTGGCTAACCAAGGTCTTTCCAAGATTACAGGATAGCCAACAAAGTTTACTTTAGGTGATAGGATGAGAAAATCAGCAAGATACTCCCATGAATCTAAGGTTACTATCACATCTTCTATGAGGCCCTCTGGAGTAACAGTTGAACTATCAGCAAGTTGTAACACTATGGTTGTTGTTCTTGAGCCTTCTATGCTTAGCTTATGCATTGTATCTTTAGTCATAACATTTATTGCTGCTCCCAAATCAACTAGAGCATTTTTCGTAGTCTGTCCATTTATTATCAGGTCGACTACTAGACTGCCAGGATCTAAATACTTGGGTATTACCACCTTTCCTAACATGATATCTGCTAATTTACCTACAACATGTACTGTCTAAGGGTCTTTCTTCTTCCACCCTGGCTTCTTAAGGCATGCTTCCTTAATAGCCTTTCCATAAACAGGTATATCTTTGATAGCTTGGAACAGTGGGATTTGAATATTCATATTTTTTAGCTGCTCAATAATATCAAATGTTTCTTCCTCTTGGGGTATAGGTTTTTCTTTATTTAGCCTCTGTGGAAAGGGTGGATTTGAAGTGTGTACAATAGTTCTGTTGGGTATATCAGTCGGCTGGTTGGTATTTGGCAATGTGGCTTTTGGAAGCAGTGTTGCAGGAGTATCTGCAACTTCCGTAATTATAGGATATTCAGGTGTAGGCAGGGTGGTACGGACCTCAAATGGATATCAGCTATCTATAATGAGTAAGTAGGGCACTGCTGAGTGTCAGTAGTGTACGTTTGTTGTTGTTGCTATTTGTTGTTTGGATTTGGCTGTGGTTGAGCAGGCAATTGGGTTGGCTTTGGATTAGCATTAGTTGCTACAGGAGGTGGCATTATTGCAGGTGGTTGCACTGGAGGTGGTAATTGTGGACTGCCATAATTTTGGTTAGGCCACTATGGAGGCCCCCTCCATTGATTAGTTTGCTACCAATTTCCTTGCGGTGGTTGCCATTGATTCTGCTGATTAGGCCACTGATTATTTTGCTAGTTTGGCCATTGGTTATTTTGTTGATTAGGCCATTGGTTACTCTGCGAGTTTTTCCATTGGTTATTTTGCTGGTTAGGCCATTGGTTATTTTGTGGGTTTTTCCATTGGGGTTGAGAGTACTGAGAAGTGTTTTGATAATTTGGGTTTTGCCACTGATTATTGTTAAAATTTGAAAACTGTAGAGGATCTTGTGGCATACCTTGTCGTGAAGCCCATGGTTGACATTGAGCAATGAAGAACACTTGATCATTGTCTCCTATCTTCATGTATTCAGTTGGCAAATGTTGGTTTTCCAGGTTGGCTACCAACTTACATCCGCAGTCTTGCTTCTACAACAATATGTGTGTAATAATCATGCTCAAGGCCTTTCTTAGGAATGGTTCATTGAATCTAAGGACTAATTTTCCCATTATGAGGTGAATTTAACTTGTCAACCTAGGGACGTATACTTGAAATGGTCAGCACGATATGTGCACTAGGTTCCTTAAGGAGTCATTCTGCTTATGCTGCAAGAAGGTAAAAATGCATAAAATAAACCTACACTAGTGCTGCAGGAAAATAATACATTTATCTTCTTACTGGAATGAATGTTATAAATTGCAACTCTACTAAAACCTATGATTTCAATCCTAAAACATCCATTATAAATATTCTTGTAGATGCTGCAGGAACACTCACAAGTTACGATGCTGCAGGAAGAAATTGTAACTTCCATCTGAAATATTGGAAATGCTGGAAATGAAATCTATTCTATTCTAACCTATTCCACCTCCCAGGTGGGCCCCCTTGGTCAATTTCTGCTAAACTATGAACACAGAATGTAAACCAAGAATTACTTCATTGCATTTCAAAAACTCATTACATAAAAACAGGACATGGAACTTGAAATAGATTGCTGCAAGATACAACAGTTTTCTTTCAAAAATTTATGTCTTTCTTTTTCCTAGCTCCCTCAAACTATCGGTCCAATCCCTATATATAGAGGATCAAACACTTATTACAAAAACAAAAAAGAAACTATCTTGCTGAAAACATGCCAGAGAAGAAGATGGAAATGCAACAGCCCGCGGTGTGGGTAGTAAATTTGGGGCGACTAGTTCAACATAATGAAGTGTAGAGGGAATATAGGCACACTACATCCCCGCGTCCTGGAATAATGGCTCCATTGTAGCAGTCGTGTTTCCTGGTGCTGTAATGATCGCTCTGTCGTAGCTTGTCCTCAACAGTCCTCCTTGAATTCTATTGACCACTCTCCAGCCGCTTTCTCTCCTGTCAAGTTAGTTATGATGCAGAAATATTCATGCAACAAGCTTAATCAAATTAAATATCCAGATATTAGAACATAGATTCTGATGATTTTATGAAATACTGCACTATATGTATAATATTAGCAAAATATGTCACAAACATCTACCCATGGTTTATCAGTTCTATTTGGACTTTATCACAAGTTTTTGACTGGTTAGACTCTCAAATGTTTTGACAAAAACTAGAACAGAGTATTAAAATTATACAAAACAAAGGCAATAATTTGGCCTTATCAGTGGCAAAGGCCGAGTTCTTTTATAGATAATAACTCACTGTTATTTAAAAATGACAACATGCATATGTTTAAAAGAACATGCAGATTCTTCAAACATTTATAACCATCCAAAAGCCGCAGTCAAAGACATATCAATGAAGAATGCATGGAGGCCAATTCAAATAAAAGAAGGAAATGAAAACCCAGAATTATTTATTAATACCCAGATCAACACAAGTTTGATATATGCTACAACAGGTTCAAACAAAGAAAGAAAATGAAAGGAGGCAACTTATATTCTTGTTGATGCCAGTCGAAGTGCAAATGGAGGCCGGGTTTGAAGTGTTGCAGCTCAAGTTAACTCAAGGAAGATACATGCAAAGTGCCATTATTCTTGGCTTTAAACTTTAGTTTAAAAGCATATACACAAATACCCGCACCATTCAAAGAACATGTAAATTGCGGAATAGAGCCTGAGCTTTGTAAGGAAACGAGATACATGCAAAATGCCATATCTTATGGCATGACAACCCAAAAGACAGCCACAAAGAAGAATAGATCAAATGGAGAGCTCGAGTTCTACAATTAACTCGTTCTCGCAAATCAAAGAGTTAACCATAAACTACAGAGAAGAGGCCGAGCTACATTCTCAGCATGGCGGCATCAAACTTTAGTTGAAACAAGTTGCAGACCGAGTCCAAGAAGATGCGTGGAGAGAACACCACATTCTCAGCATGGAGGAAATCATAGATGGAGCAGAAAAACCCTAAACATCTCCCAATGCGAAATGTAAAAAATGAGATACAATAATACCTCTGCCAAATTTGATAAAAAATTGAAATCCATCGAGAGGGAGTTAATACTCTACTAGCTGCAGTGCACGACAGTACTCGAAAGTGCCATGATAGAGAGATGTATATTTTTTGCATTAAAACATTGGTTATGTTGACCTTTGTGGTATGTCAAGTTTGGCATGGTAAAGTTAAGACATAGTTAGGGTATATGCCCTAGGGTTTAGAGCTTTTATATACATGGGAAGTGGGTAATATGCAAAGGGTTAGTTTTTTGATGTAATATTTAATGTGTTGGTAATATATTTTGTAAAGGAGATGTAATCATTCATATGCCAACATTAGGGCTAGATTTTAGGAATCACTTATGCCTTAAATTTAGGGATTGGGCTAAAATTTTGGAGGGCTTTTTGAAAGCTACATTGTAGGCATCATTTGGGCCTACAATTCAGGGGTATCTATCTATTTAGGAGGACTTTTGGGGGATATGTCATTTTCAGAATTGGCCTTAGGGGCTATATAACTGAACTTCTTATTCATTTGTAGGGGTTCAGAATATGAGGAAATAGAGGTATTAGTGAACATATTATTCCTGTGCATCTTTTCCTTGTATTTTG
>MU215002.1:27899-37949 GCA_018584345.1 Thuja plicata | reverse complement strand
TTCCTTACTGTGCTCCCTGTAGCTCTTGAGGATGGATGTTTTGTAGCCACTTTCTTCCATCCTCTAGGTCTCTTGCTAGGTATAGAAGGTGGAGATGTGTCTAGATCAATTGTGGTAGTAGGCGCAGGGGTATTCTCCTCATTTTTCTTCTACCTCTTCTTCTAAGTGTTATCAATCTTCTGAAGTTTAACTTTAGCAATTTTTGCTTCTTTTTCTTTATCCAAATCTTCTCGAGTGACTCCGTGCTTTCTTAGAATGTTGGATGTGGTTTTGGATGCTTTCCTTTTGTTAACAACAAGTTTTAGTTCAATGTCCACTTTGTCGATATTTTCTCTGTAAGTGCCCCATCTACATTAATTAGGGTCTTTAGGTGCTGACAATAAGACCTGCACATATCCTTCTAACACATGGTCTTCTACTTCATACCTTAGAGGCTGAATCCACTTGGTTCTTGGCTCATTAGCCTCCATGCATGTGCAATCTATTTCTACCATGAAACATATTGCATCCCTGTATTTGTCAACTATCTTCTCAGATAGTCTGAACCTGCTTTGCATTTTGACCCTGAATATCTTTATGTCCATATCCATTTTATCTCTTGCACTACTCTCTACTATGGCTTTAAGAGATATTTGAGTCATTGTAGGTTTGCCTTTGTCTAGATAAAGCTCTACAACCTTTCCAACTATATGGTGATATAAATAGATGATTAGAGATCCAAACCTAAATGTTTTTCTTCTGTCATGTTTGATGATTCTGATATTTTCAATCAACTGATCAAGCAAGATCTCACATAGATTGTATTGGGTGTTATCTTTTACTTTCTTGATAGCTACAAGGACTATTGTTGTAGAGACACTATTCAACCTGCTCGCTTGCTGAAACTTTTATCCAAGCATCATTTTCATGAGTTTAATTTCATCCTCCTTGATAGGGTCAACTTTCATTCCATGCCTATCACTCCTTGAAAAAAAAACTTGCTCAATTTGTTTCTTTACATCCTTACCAGTGGGAAATTCTGGTCCTTTTATTGAAAGACTAGTTAACTGATGGATTAGTTCTATGGTGATACAGACAGGAACATCACCAATCCAAAATAGATCATCATGAATTTTTCTTAACAGAATCTTTACCCATTTTGGTTCTTCAAACTCATGTGCATTTGAATACTCAATAATAGGGTTATCTTGTAGGTGCGTGAACTCATCTTTTAATGTCAAATCCTTATTTAGCATTGATGCCATGTGAGAAGCTATATTATCATCTCCTAATGATTCCTTTTTATAGTAAATGTACACGTGGATATCTTCCACATGAACAACACCAAGAAGGGTTTTGGAGAAATCCCCTTCCACATCATCCAGTATGGTTTTAAATGGGTGCCTCTTAAATATGAACCTCTTCCTCTCTACTATATCAAAAACAACTGGGGTCTCCATACTTACTTTTTGTTTGCTTATGTAGGGTTTCCATGAAATTTTGAAATGGCATGATGGCTAGGGCTCTGCTTCAAACTGATTATCCGTTCATTCCAACTACCAAACTATTTATGCCTTTGTGCTCTGATGTCTTAGTGCTCTACTACTCTTAACTTTTTGTGCTCTCAAATGTAATTGTGAAAATGATCGACTACGAACTTATTTTTATATGATCTGCCGCATTTAATACTTGCAACCATACATAGAGTTTTTCAAACTTTGTTCCTGATGCAATTTAGATAATGTGTGAATGCAGATAGCTGTAATCTATGATTTTAACCATGAATCCAAAGGTGCATACTCTGAAGTGAGTACAGCAACCGCGCAGGGGTTCTAAGCTAGAATAGCTCCCCCTAAGACCAAGAAGGTCTATTCAAGCAAAAGTAGAGGGTGCGTCCACTGAGGATGCATCAACTACTTTGTCAACATTCTTTTCCTTCTTTACTTCAACCAAAACTTTTCTTGAATCTTCATTTGCTTTGACAAACTTGAATTCTCCTTTCTCTTCAAATAGTGAC
The DNA here is from genome assembly GCA_018584345.1 of Thuja plicata. NCBI lineage: Eukaryota > Viridiplantae > Streptophyta > Pinopsida > Cupressales > Cupressaceae > Thuja > Thuja plicata. The sequence continues at coordinate 35,953 of MU215002.1, read as the reverse complement.
TTTTTAGGTTCATCTTTCTTATTATTTTTTGATCTACAAAACATTAAGATGTTTCTTGCCTTTCCACATGTGTGACAAATGATAGGAGGTCTGATGCTCTTTCTCATCATGCTGCATTGCATTGCTATGTGTCCATTGTAGTTGCATATTTGACATGTAATGTTCTGCAAATTTCTTGAGAGTTGATTTCTCTGATTGTTTTGATTCATTCTTCTGTGATTTTGCTGTGACTGAGTTCTGCAATGTATAGCCCTGTGACCAAATTTATCACATGAATAGCAGTAACCATTAAAAGGTCTTACCTCTTTACAATCTCTTTAAAAATGCCCATGTTTATTGCATGCATAACAAGTTCTGTTAACTTGCTTGATTTCTCTTTTAGGTGGTTCAGATATAACCTCTGTAGTATCTTCAACTTTCTTAGCTTTTGAAGATGCTTCAAGTGTTTTTTCTTTCTCTTGTGATGTACTGAATCCAAGACCAGTAGTGTTCCCTTTTTTTCTTTGCGCATTGAGCTGGGATTGAATTAGATCAGAACTTGTGTGGAGTTTATCAATCTTATCCTTTGCTTCTGTTAATTCAGATTCCAACTTCTTCTTCATGTTTTCCAATTCCAAGACTTTCATGTTTACCTACAAAAGTTCATCTTCCAATTGTTTGCTTTCTTTGATCTTGTCTTCAATGGTGTTCTGGCTATCTACAAGCTGTTCCTCCAGATCTTCAAGTTTATCCTTTAGAGATTTATTCTCTTCATTAAGATTTTTGACCATTTGTCCTAGATCACTTGTAGAACAATCTTTTAGATCTTTTCTTAGCCTTTTATTAAGTATTTGATAGTCATCATTTTTCAATTTTAGTTCTTCAATTTACTTCTCAGATTTGTCAAGATCTTCAAGAGCTGCTTCAAGATTCTTTTTCAAATGTTTTACTTCAACTGAGTCCATGATCTCCTCAAGTGGTTAAAATTTCTTTCAAAGGACCAGAGCTCTGATACCAATTGTTAGAAAAACTAAGAGGGGGGGGTGAATCAGTGTTTATCAATTAATTATATTTCAGCCAATTAAACATATATCAAATGTGCATCCAAAGAATCATAACACAAGAACACATAACACATGATATGATTACAGAGAACCTTGATTAGAGGAAAACTTTGGTGGGGATTAGTACCCACAAAATATTGTACTAGGTATAATGAACCTGTTAAAGTTCCTTTGCCTTGTTAGAATCAACCTTTACAAATTGAGTACAATGACTTGGTTAAAGGTCAGACCCTATTAGGAGTCTTTTACAATAACCCTATTAGTGGTGTAGGGATCACTACCTAGGTTAACTACCCAAATAATATGAAGGCTACAACCTTCTAAATGTTGATATGCACTATATTAAAAATGAATTGCTATAGTGACACTGTTGTCTAATCAGTTTTGTGTATGCGGGGATGCTCTTACTCCTTCAAAGAGCTATATCATCTTTTGACTTCATAATACTGTCCCTATGTAACTTCTTCTTATACAATAATCAACACTTGTAACATTACATTACATACTTATATCTTCAAATCCGAATATGCGCGACCAAAAACATAACACATAGTCAGCCTTAAAACAAAAATACATAATGCTTCTGAACAAGTCAGCCCAAGTGTGTTTACTATAAAATTAATTACATTATTAAAAACTTATAACTAAAGGCACTTAGCCATTACATTATAAAATCATACACACTGATCAAATATGTAGTCGGCTTCCATGATTTGTTTCCTGGACTATAGGTCTACTAATCAGCGTGTAAATTTTACGTACAAATGTTCCATACTCTGTGCATTTGGATATAACATTTATATACACCATAGAGTATATAGCTAAGCACATGTGTTCTGGTGTGATCTCTAACATGTGCCCTAATGTGTTGATCTTTGTATCTCTTTGTCTGTCTTTTTTTCTATACTTAGTCATTTTATCTTCTAAGTTATCTTTGACAGAAACTTAATATGACTTTGTTTCCATGATTGACAACACAAAATAATTCATGCTTTGTCAGGAAGTCAACTTTCCAATAGTCTCCCCTTTTGAAATTTATGGCAACACACACACACACACACACACACACACACACACATTTAAATATATACTTCTCCACATATACACATTCTATACTACTCCCCCTTTGACATTAATGACAAAGGTGTGCAAAAAATGTAAGTCTTCAACATACTTACTCCATATAGACTTCTGGGTACACAACTTGAAGAGATTGAATCTCTTTTTGCCAAAAGATTTTTATTGCATCAACAGTTTGAAAATGCGCGCATAATGCATATGTCAGTTTCTCCATTTTCATCAGATCCATGCAAGGAAATTGATCAATCTATTTTATATTCTCATTAAGAACTGATAGAGATGGTGCAAGTGCATTCCTCAACTAAGTTTGTCTTACCATTATCTTGCTGATTTCCAATTTTGCCTTCTCAATTTTTTCTAACTGCCCTTGGTAGACATTGTTGCATATGCTCATATCTTGCATGGAATTTTCAACTAATTTTCTTATGTTGTCCATCATTTCTTCTATGTCTGTTATCTTTTTAGTGTGCTCAGAGGTGAGCTTCACTCTATCCATACAATTTTCTATGACTTTCTTTCCTCTTTTCTGCTAACTCTTTCAATATAGCCTACCCAATCTTTAAGGAGTTCAGATCTAAGGTAAAGTTCTTTACCAATTCATTTAATCTCTCCTTCTTGTATTTATTTTCTGAAATTTTAGTAGCAAATTATACTAAGCTAGTGAAATGTGACTTGAAGTTTGATAAGATGTTGTCTACATCTTCAACTGATTGTACTTTGGCTACTTTCTTATCAGCAGGAACTAACTCATTCAAAATGTTTATTGATTCCACAAAGCGAGGGTTCTGCATCAAATGTTTCTCTTTTTCCTTTTCCATGGCGAGGACATTGATTTTGATAAGGTCTTCTTCTCCCCATGCATCTAAACTTGCCGAGTCAGGAGTTAATCTTGACAAAAATGATGTAGATGGTTGAGTGGATGTTGAGAAAATAGTATTCTGACTTGTGTCAACACATTCACTTTTGATAGGAATCTCCTTCACTGGTGTGTCATTACCTTGAGTATCTTTCTCCTTATACAAGTCTATCAGATCAATGGAAGGGACTTCATTCTATTGTAGAGACATGTCATCAATGTTCATTGCTTCATCAACCTTATTCATGTCATTATTAGAAGCTGTCATAGATATCCTGACATTGTCAACTATTATAGTATCTTCTATATCTTTAGCTATCTCAGAAGTTATTGTCACTATGGGTGTTGAATCTTGTGGACCTGTCATAGGTGCAATCTGAATTTTTGGAGTTGTAACCTATTTAGGAGGAGCTAGTGTAAATTTTTCTGTAGGCACTGGTGGTGGATACATATGTCTGTCCATAAATACTTGTGCAAATGCCTTTTCAGTCTCCTTTCCAACTTGTTCATATTCCTTGTTCATTATCTATAGAGTTCTTGTCTTACTACAGAGATGATGCTTTACTAGATCTAATAGAATAGCCTTCTCATCAGATGAACAAATAAGAAGAAGAGTATCCAAAGTTTCTTCTCTAATCTTCAAGTCCTCTTCTATAGCTTGTCTTTTCATGATTTCCAATATGTTCCATAATTGATCTAGTATTACTGTCTTAAGTTCAAGAACTGATTTCTTAAACTTGATCATATGAGATATGACCATAGAGTGTATCTCTGTCTTATCAACTTCTTGATATTTGTCATAGACTTTGGAAAGTGTATCCAATCTTCCTTCATTTATAATCCTATTCTTCAAGATATTTACACTGGGTCTAAAACCTACCTCAGGAGGAGCTTGAGTATTCCTTACTATGCTTTGTGTAGCCCTTGAGGATGGATGATTTGTAGCCTCTTTCTTCCTTTCTCTAGGTCTCTTTCTAGGTATAGAAGGTGGAGATGTGTCTAGATCAATTGTGGTAGTAGGCACAGAGGTATTCTCCTCATTTTTCTTCTACCTCTTCTTCTGAGTGTTATCAATCTTCTCAAGTTTAACTTTAGCAATTTTTGCTTCTTTGCTTTATCCAAATCTTCTCGAGTGACTCCATGCTTTCTAAAAATGTTGGATGTGGTTCTAGATTTTTTCCTTTTGTTAATAACAAGTTTTAGTTCAATGTCCACTTCATTGGTATTTTCTATCTAAGTGCCCCATCTATTCTCATTAGGGTCTTTAGGTGCTGACAATAAGACCTGCGCATATCCTTCTAACACATGGTCTTCTACTTCATACCCTAGTGGATGAATCCACTTGGTTCTTGGCTCATTAGCCTCCATGCATGTTCAATCTATTTCTACCATGAAACACATTGCATCCCTGTATTTGTCAACTATCTTCTCAGATAGTCTGAACCTGCTTTGCATTTTGATCCTAAATATCTTTATGTCCATGTCCATTTTATCTCTTACACTGTTCTCTATTGTCGCTTTAAGAGATATTTGAGTCATTGTAGGTTTTCCTTTGTCTAGATAAAGGTCTGCAACCTTTCCAACTATATGGCAATATAAATAGATGATTAGAGATCCAAACCTGAATGTTTTACTTCTATCATGTTTGATGATTCTGATATTTTCAATCAATTGATCATGAAAGATCTCACATAGATTGTATTGGGTGTTATCTTTTAATTTCTTGATAGCTATAAGGACTATTGCTACAGAGACACTATTCAACCTACTTGCTTGCTGAAACTTGTATCCAAGTATCATTTTCATGAGTTTAATATCATCCTCCTTGATAGGGCCGACTGTCATTCCGCTCCTATCACTCCTTGACAAACAAACTTGCTCAATTTGTTTCTTTACATCCTTACTAGTGGGAAATGCTAGTGCAGTCATTGAAAGACTGGTTAATTGATGGATTAGTTCTGCGGTGATATGGACAACAACATCACCAATCCAAAATAGATCGTCATGAATTTTTCTTAACGGAATCTTTACCCATTCTAGTTCATCAAACTCATGCGCATTTGAATACTCAATAATAGGGTTATCTTGTAGGTGCGCGAACTCATCTTTGAATGTGAAATCCTTATTTAGCATTGATGCCATGTGAGAAGCTATAATATCATCTCCTAATGACTCCTTTTTATAGTAAATGTACGCGTGGATATCTTCCACATGAACAACACCAATTGTGGTTTTGGAGAAATCCCCTTCCACATCATCCAGTATGGATTTAAATGGGTGCTTCTTAAATATGAACCTCTTCCTCTCTGCTATATCAAACACAACTGGGGTCACCATACTTACTTGTTGTTTTCTTATGTAGGGTTTCCATGAAATTTTTAAATGGCATGATGGCTAGGGCTCCACTTCAAACTAATTATCCATTTGTTCCAACTGCCAAACTATTTATGCCTTCGTGCTTTGATGTCTTAGTGCTCTACTGCTCTTCAACTTTTGTGCTCTTGAATGTAATTGTGAAAATGATCAACTACGAACTTCTTTTTATACGATTTGCCACATTTAATACTTGCAACCATACATAGAGTTTTTCAAACTTTGATCACGATGCAATTTAGATAATGCGTGAATGCACATATCTATAATCTATGCTTTTAACCATGAATCCAAAGGTGCATACTCTGAAGTGAGTACACCAACTATGTAGGGGTTCTGAGCTAGAATAGCTCCCCCTAAGACAAAGAAGGTCTATTCAAGCAGAAGTAGAGGGTGCGTCCACTAAGGATGCATCAACTACTTTGTCAACATTCTTGTCCTTCTTTACTTCAACCCAAATTTTGCTTGAATCTTCCTTTTCTTTGACAAACTCGACTTCTCCTTTCTCTTCAAATAGTAGTTTTTTTAGGTTCATCTTTCTTCTGAGTTTTGGATCTGCAAAACTTTGAGATGTGTCTTGCCTTTCCACATGTGTGACAAATTATAGGAGGTCTGATGCTCTTTCTCATCATACTGCATTGCTTTGCTATGTGTCCATTGTAGTTGCATATCTGACATGTAATGTTCTGCAAATTTCTTGAGAGTTGATTTCTTTGATTGTTTTGATTCATTCTTCTATGATTTTGTTGTGACTGAGTTCTACAATGTATAGCCTTGTGACCAAATTTATTACATGAATAGAAGTAAAAATTAAAAGGTCTCACCTCTTTACAATCTCTTGCCAAATGCCCATGATTATGACATGCATAACAAGTTCTGTTAACTTGCTTGATTTCTCTTTTAGGTGGTTCAGATATAACCTCTGTAGTATCTTCAAATTTCTTAGCTTTTGAAGATGCTTCAAGTGTTTTTTCTTTCTCTTGCGATGTACTGAATCCAAGACCAGTAGTGTTCCCTTTTTTTCTTTGCATATTGAGCTGGGATTGAATCAGATCAAAACTTGTGTGGAGTTTATCAATCTTATCCTTTACTTTTGTTAATTCAGATTCCAACTTCTTCATGTTTTCCAATTCCAAGACTTTCATGTTTACCTGCAAAATTTCATCTTCCAATTGTTTTCTTTCTTTGATCTTGTCTTCAATGGTGTTCTAGCTATCTACAATTTGTTCCTCCAGATCTTTAAGTTTATCCTTTAGAGATTTATTCTCTTCATTAAGCTTTTTGACCATTTTTCCTAGATGACTTGTAGAACAATCTTTTAGATATTTTCTTAGCCTTTTAATAAGTATTTGAGAGCCATCATTTTTCAATCTTAGATCTTCATTTTCCTTCCTAGATCTATCAAGATCTTCAAGAGCTACTTCAAGATTGTTTTTCAAATGTTTTGCTTTAGCTGAGTCCATGATCTCCTCTAGTGGTTAAAATTTCTTTTAAAGGACCAGAGCCTTGATACCAATTGTTAGAAACACTAAGAGGGGGGGGGAGGGGGGTGAATTAGTGTTTATCAATTAATTATATTTCAGCCAATTAAGAATATATAAAATTTGCATCCAAAGAATCATAACACAAGAACACATAACACATGATATGATTACAGAGAACCTTGATCAGAGGAAAACTCTAGTGGGGATTAGTACCCAAAAAATATTGTACTAGGTATAATGAACCTGTTAAAGTTCCTTTTCCCTGTTAGAATCAGTCTTTACAAATTAAGTACAATGACCTGGTTAAAGGTTAGACCTTGTTAGGAGTATTTTACAATAACCTTGTTAGGGGTGTATGGATCACTTCCTAGGCTCACTACCCAAATAATATGAAGGCTACAACCCTCTAAATGTTGATATGCACTATATCAAAAATGAACTGCTGTAGTGACACTGTTGTCTGATCAGTTCCATTTATGTGTGGATGCTTTTACTCCTTCAAAGAGCTATATCATCTTTTGACTTCATTATACTATCCCTCTATAACTTCTTCTTATACAATAATTCACACTTGTAACATTGCATACTTATATCTTCAAATCTGAAGAGGCCCGACCCAAAATGTAACACTTAGTCGGCCTTAAAACAAAAATACATAACACTTCTGAACAAGTCAACCCAAGCGTGTTTACTATAAAATTAACTACATTATTACAAAATTATAACTAAAGACACTTAGCCATTACATTATAAAATCATACACACTGATCAAATCTGTAGTCGACTTCCATGCTCTATTACCTAGACTTCAGGTCTACTAATCTGCCTGTAACTTTTGCATACAGATGTTTCATACTCTATGTCTAGATATAGCATGTATATACACGATAGAGTATATACCTAAGAATGCATGTTTTGTTGTGATCTCTAACACGTGTGCTGATGTGCTGATCTTTGTATCTCTTTGTCTGTCCTATTTTCTATACTTAGTCATTTTATCTTCTAAGCTATCTTTGATAGAAACTTAGTATGACTTTGTTGCCATGATTGACAACACAAAATAAGTCATGCTTCCTATGGAAGTCATCTTTCCAACATTAATGATTGTATTGGATAAGTAAATTAAATGTAAAGATGGAAAGATCCATTGGATATGACCTAACCTAAGATCTACGATCTTGATTAAGTTGAAAAATATTTATTTGACCTAGATGAAGA
>MU215000.1:124445-144586 GCA_018584345.1 Thuja plicata | reverse complement strand
TTGTATCACATGCTCTTCATTCATGACTAATTATTCCCAATCCATGGACAAATCTGGAAGCCCAAGATAATCCTAAACTCCTCACTTATATTTTAGTAGTATTTTAGGAAATAGTATTGATATGAAAACTTGGGATGAATTGTAACGTTTAATATTTTTTCATCTATTGTCAACTTGGTGTGATGCAATTAAAATAAATTATATGTGTGTGTGTGTGTGTGTGTGTTTCTATATACTAACATGTATTTAATATAGATTATTGCACATGTTTCCACACTATTTCACACTCTTACTCGAGGCACAATCACTATCCAAGGCAGAAAGAGAGGAATTCATTACATTCTTCAGGAGCAAAAAGATAAACTTCGCATGGAAATATTCAGACATGCCAGGATTAGACCCTAATCTAATCATGCACCATTTTTCCATTGCACCAGGCATCAAGCCTGTCAAGCAAAAGCTTCAAAAAATGCATCCACATATAGCTCTACTTGTCAAAGCTGAATTGGAGAAACTTCTTAAGGTAATGGTTATCAGAGTAATTGACTATGTAGAATGGATCTCTAACATTGTTCCAATATCAAAACATGATAAATCTATCTGAGTCTGCACAAACTTTAGAGACTTAAATTTGGCATATCCTAAGGATGAATTTCCATTGCCCAGTATTGATATGATTGTAGATATGACAACAGGGTATGAAATGTACTCACTAATGGATGGTTATTCTAACTACAACTAGATAAAGATCGCGCCAGAGAACCAAGAGAAAATTGCCTTCAAATGTGCATGGGGCACTTTCTACTAAAATGTCATGCCCTTTGGACTCAAAAATGATGGTGTTGTTGGAATTATATTGAGATGATGTAATGAGAAGGGAGGGGTGAATCAGTACCTCTAAAACTTTTCTTGGTTAGCCCATTAACCCTTAATCATCAATTTGTAAATTATCTTATCTAACTGTTGATCTTCTTTATGTATATGCAATCATATCATAAGTTCTTTCAGTATGTAATCATAACAAAAACATTAATGAAAATATATAACACACGACACAAGATATGATATCACAGAAAACTCCTGTTATGAAGTAAAACTGCGGTGGGGATTGTTACCCACAAGACTTCACTATCTGCAGATAAGAAGGGGTCGGTTAAGGCTTACAATTGGTCACTTCTGATGACCTACCCTGTTAGGAGTATTACAGTGGAGACCTGTTAAGATCTACTTCATTTGAAGCTTGAGCAACACTATTAAGTGTGCACTTTGTTAAGAGATTTGGAAAGAATGGTTAAGTCCACCTTCTACAAAAGGATTTTAGATGTGATGCACTTGTTAGAATGCAGCTACATAAGTATTTGATCTGATTATATATGCAATCTTCAATTGCTAATAACAGATCCAATTAAGCTTCTTACATATAAGTAATCATCCTTCCATGATTGAATAATACCTTTATCTGCTCGTCGATAGCCTCTGTGTGTTCTTGATAACTGATGTATTCTATTTCTAACCTTTGCATTAATTCTTCCTTCTGCTCCTTAGATGCTCTTCGTGGCTATCAACAATAATGAATTCATATACTCACAATTGAGTTTGAACATCTATTTATACTAAATTAGGCTCTATTCTTGCTTCATGCATCGCAGGTTTACTCTAGATCCAAGGTTTACAACTTAACCTTGATATTTAGTTAGATATGTTTTAGATCCATTAGGATGCATTAAAACATTTACATAAATCTTTCTTGACCCTCAAGTTATGACTTAAAAAAAATAAAAACTCTATAAATAGAATTACATTGCTTTATCCATCGTGTAAAAATCAGATCCACAATTTGCGGGTTCTCTAACTGACTATGGATTCTGACAGTCAATTTTCTTGGTTGTCAGTGTTTCTTTCTTGAACTTGTCATCAGGTATGCCTTTTCATGTTCCTGTTGGGTTAGTTCTAAGAACCGTGTTGCTAGTGATGCTTGTCGATTCTATACTTGGCATTTTTCATGACCTCTGTGTTCTGTCAGTTATGCTTGTTGTTCATTAGTAATGCTTGTAATCTACCGGTGATGGTTGTAGTCTGTCGGTGATCTCTGTCAATGTTTTTCACTAAGTGTACTAATGAAAAAATAATGTCATCAATCTCCCCCTTTGACATTAGTATCAAAAACATGATATGTGCAACATACTAAGTGTATTAGTATGTACACCTGTGTATACTTATTCCTTAGTCATTTGAATGACTCCCCCTATGTATATGCCAGTAAGTGTAAGTATATATACATATCCTTATGTATTTTTCTTTTCCTCCTTTTTCATTATGATATGTATATTGTGCATAACTATATACATGTCCTTTCCTCCTTTTTTGATTCTAAAGGCAAAGGTACTTATAGCTTTTCAAAAAGGTGGGAATGTGAGGACTTGATCTCCTCCATCATCTTTTCCCATTTCTCCTTCAGCATTTCTAGAGAAATGTGCTCTAGTGAAATCCTTACATGTATGTCATAGATGTTGTCTACTACAAACATCTCAGGGGTTGCTATCAGATTTCTAGCATCAGAAATATGTTGCTGCAGAATAGTAAGATTGGGTAGAATATGTTCCTGAAGTTCAGTAATCTCACCTCTGAATTGTGTTTCAGCATCCTATATTTCTTGCCTTAGCCTAATTGCCTCTATGACCGTGTCATGATGTGCCTTTATATTTTCGGCATGTCAGGTTAGGCTTTGTGCACTTTTTGTGACATTGGAATTTATTTCTTCTAGTTTGTCACTATATTCTTTTCTAAATTTCTCTGGTGTGCACATCTTTTGAACTAAGGTGATTGCTTCAGCAATCATTGGCTCTAATTCATCAGTGAGTTCTGAGAGCTTTACCTTGATCAATGCCACTTCTTGGCTAATTTTATCAATTAACTTGAATTGATATTTCTTTTGTGCTTGTTCTTCCATTGCTTATTCTTCATCTATACCTTGCTTTGTTATGGTGTCGGTAAGAACAATAATTTGTTCCTTTACTAAAGCATTTTCTTAAAGTTTCACTTCAGGAACAAGTTGTTGGAGTATCTCTTTAGCTTTGTCAAGTGCCATGTTTTCCCTATGTTCTTGTATCATTATCTTTTGTATGACTTTTCTCTGACATAGCACTCCAAGCTCTTGAAGTTTGTCACTGTCGAAAGTGGTAATGTCCCAGTTTGGAACTTCAATGACTTCATCTAGTGTTACAGCCAATATATCCTTCTTTACTATTTTCTTCTTCTTCTTATTTGGTTGGGTGGAAGATTGATGTACCACCATCTGTAAGGCTTGAGATTGGGTAGATTTTGTGGGTGAGTGTTGAGAGGATGAGGCATCCTTTTGTATATGTTCTATGTTCACCGGCCGGTTTGGTGAAGACGTCTCCTCATGTACCTTGGGTGTATCAATAGATGAATCTTCTTTTAGTTTTATACCTTCATTCTTCTTGACACCTTCACTCTTATCTTTCTCTTCACCCTTTCTCAATGTATCATCAGTGGTGTTATCTGCCTCTTTGTTCTGATCTTTTGATACATCTTGCTGATCATCGGTTGCATCCTTCATTTCTGTATCTGTATCCTTGGGAGTGTTGGATGCACCTTTTTTTTTTCATCGGTACCCATATCCTTGGGTATATCATCATCTTTCTTAGATGATTTATCCTAACTTGAATGTATATCAATAGCATCTATTAATATATTCATATTTGTCGGTGTATTGACTATTGCAGTGTCAATAGCTATGTCTTGTCCATCGGTCTTACCCTTTATAGCATTGATGTCTTCATCTTTTTGAACCTCTGCTGCAGGGTCTTTTCCTATAATGGTGTTAAAAATTTTGTCTAACTATGTATCATCATTTATATCAACATCTAAGTTACCTTTTATTGACAGTTCTTCTTTGGTAACATCTTCATCCTCCAAGTTTATGTAGATGGGACTTGCTGGTACTTGATCATCTTTACCATCTTCTGACCAGTCCTTATCTATAACATCAATCTATTTATGGCCTGTGATCTATACCTCTTCACTATCTAACTCAATTGTTGAGTTACCTGTTTTGTTGATAGGTTCCTTTTCAGGACTGCTTTCCTCATCAGGATTGAGTATCTCACTCCATATTTTATGAGTGTCTGCTTCTAGCTTTATAAGTTGTTCTTTTAGAAATTTATAACCTCTCAACTTGGGTGAGAAGATTTTTGCATATTTATCCATGACTTCATTGATTTCTTCTTCTTTTTTTATTTAGGAGGTAAAAGAGAGACCAATACTCTTTCTTTTACCCTCTTCTCCTCATGGAGTGCAAAAGTAAATCTAGAAGATATTTTATCTAATAGTTCTTGTGGCACATCACGTGTTGTGAATTGCAGTGGGACATAATAATGTTTGCACATTTTAGTAACTAGTGCATCTTCTATCTTATTTTTTTCTTCAGTGTCCCATATTAACCATTTTCTTATCTTAGGATGACCAATAGATGCAACTTCAACAATATACTTACATATTTCATCAATGTCCTCAGTGGGTGATAAAACCTTTGCTATTTCCTTTGCTTGTTTGACAGTGTCAGGTTCATCCATAGTTGAATCTTCTAATTCCTCATCATTTTGAACATATTTCCTCCTCTTGGTAGGTACCCTAGCTGGTTTTTTTTCCTTTTGAGGTGTAGGCTTCCTCTTATACACCTTCCCTTTTACCGTGGGAGAAGGAATAGCATCCTGTGTTGTTTGGCTTCTTGTTGTAGACTTTTTAGGTCGAGGAGGAGGTGGTGAATCAGACTTCTCTTCCTCTGATTCATTTGTCTCTACTGTATCACTGATGGGAAGCTCATCCTCAATGAGTTCCTCCTTACTTTGTTGTTCCTCCTTACCTTCTTCATCTTCTTCTCCATCAGAAGATATTTTCAAGTTCTTTTTCAGATTCTTTACCATTCTTTTTGACTGTTTTACAACCTTCTTGACAACAAGATTTGACTTAATCTTCAGTTTGGCCTCTTCATATGTACCAAATCTTAATTTCTTGTTGTCAATGGGTTCATTTAACAATGCCTGAATGTATTCAGTTGCTAATCCTATTTTGATTTCATAATCTAACTTTGTAAGCCATGATTTCCTTGGAACTAGAGCTTGTATGTAAGTGAAGTCTATATCCACCATAAAACATATCTCTTCTCGGTGTTCCTCTGTCATACTCTCAGGAATTCTAGTTCTTTCTTGTAGCATTTCCTTAATAGTTTTGAAATATTCATGCATTACATTGTCAAAGTCTGTACCAAGTGATTCTATGAATTCACTTATCTAAATGGTAATCAGTCTACTTGTGTCCCATACAAATTTTCCTATGGAAGGAAAGTATTCTTCAAACTAAAAGAATATACACATTATGAGGGAACCAAACTTACATGTGTTTTCCCTTGAAGACCTTATTGTGCACATGTTCTCCTCAAATTGATGTAATAGGATCTGTGCCAGATCCATGTTCTTCCCCTGTTTGATAATCTTGTACAATGTGCTTGTAGCAGTACTAGATATGTTGTTCATTCTACCTTCTTGGAAGATCTTGTATCCAACAACCCATGCTCCAAACTTCAGCTCTGCATTGGTAATGGTGTTGACCTTTAGTGCCCTTTTATCTGACTTTGCACCAGTTAGTATTTCAACTTCTGCTAGAGATGGATGTTTGTGAGCCTATGGTTTGTCAGTTGATGGATAAATTGTCATGGCGTGTATAACATCCTTTGTTATAGCCTTTGTTTTGTTTAGCCATAGAGTGTTGTCATGAACTCTTCTATGGACAATTTTAATCCATTCTATCTTGAAAACCTTGGGAAAATACAATGCATTTGTGAGTCCCTTTACTTCCAAGTGTTTATGCTCTTCTTTGAGCTTTCCAACATCATCACATAGTGCCCTATAGGTGTTATCAAGGTCTATATCTCCTATCTCTGAGATCTTGCAATGAATGTAGGACCTTACATACTCTACTAATAAAACCCTAGGTGGGATTCAGGAGAATGCTCCGGAATCGTTAGGTTGGGAAGCTATTTCAGGGTGTAACTTATACTTAGTTTCAACACACACTCCTTTGTTGAAAAGCTTGAAGGGTTTCTTCTTGTCATCCTTGATTTTCTCTACCCTAGAAGTCGATGCCATCATGTTTTCGATTTAGGGATTTTCGTAAATCAAAAAAGTGCTATCGGTGAGTGTATTAACTTACTGATTCTCTGTGATTGCCTATGAATCTAAATGCTTCATGTTTGAATTCTATTGGGTTGCTTTCCAATCTACTCTCAAATCACTCTGGTCTGCTCTGCTCTGCTCAAAAATTGCGGGTGCAAAAATGAGCTTACCCGTTAGGATTTTATACCTTTTTTGTGCCCTAAGTTGTCATTAATGTTTACCAACTCATTAGTTTATGAATACTTCTTTTGTTGGTAAAGACATTCATAACATCTCTAGTGTCTATGCAAAGCGCCGAGGTAGCTAGCAGTTTTGGAGACTTCACCGATGATTGTCGGTGAGGTTGCGAAGACAGCTTTTGTGATTCAGTATTCACTGATATCTATTGGTTTACACTTAGCTTGTGTAATGACTGATACATTTCAGTAAGTATTGATAACTTTTTTGTGTGTGTTCACTGATGCATATTGTGCCCAATAACCGATGGTTTCTTTTCAATAGATTAACAAGTAACAATATATTGCATTTTTATTCATGCCTATATTACAATATGAACTATGTATAATGGAACCGATGCATAGTAAAACTTGTCATAATGCAGTTCCATACTTACTTGTGCAATCTAGTTAGATGTGGTGATTTCATTGGATCTAGTAGATGGGGTTTCATCATTTGTATTTCTTGTTCTAGCACCTTCAATATTTGTGGCTTTTACCCACATCTTGTTTCTCATTCTTTTGATGTCATCAATGGTATTTCAATTGGGATGTGTATTTGTGTCTGTGAGTCAATCTTTGCAATCTTTTATCACATGTCCAACCTTATGACAATGTAAACATGTCATACTTGGATTGGTCCAACCTATTGACCTTCTAGTCTATTTTCTCATACAGTTGGCAGCAATATGACCATACCTTCCACATGCTGTGCAATTTACCCATGTGTTATAGTCCCAAACATATGAGTTACCTTATCTTGTTGGTTTGTAGCTTTTATCAATTTCCTTTGGAGTCCATGCCTTGTTTTTTTTCCAGCATTCCTTATGTGTATGCCCATTCATCTTGCATGTATGACAGTACTTGTCCATATAGGTTTTTCTCTTTGGATTTGTCACTTTGGATCTACACTCATATGCATTGTGTCCTTTCTTTTGACATTTATAACAATTACCAATAAAAGTAGATTATGCTTGAGAAATACCTTTCATTTTGCTTCTGTAGATGCTTGAGGTGTGGCCTGGTTTTCCACAGTGATTGCATGATAGCTTCTTGGATCTTGGGGTTGTGAAAGCATTCCTCTTATCTGGTTGATTAGAAGATTCACCATTCTCATTGTACCCTAATCCTATGTAGTTGTTGACTCTTCTTTGTCCATCAAGAAAATCATCCATCCTTCTATTTCTATCCTCAGCCTTTTTGATTAACTCATTGTGTTGATTTTGGACTTTGATTTCATGCTTCAATTTTTCATTCTCTTCTCTTATCTCACCAATGATCTRTATTCTTTCAATGAGTTATGTATTTAATCTTTTTGCTTCTTGGCTCATAAGAATAGTCTGGTTGGTAACCTCATGGTGATGCTCAGTGAGTCTTTAAATCTCTGATTCTTTCTCTTGTAGTTTCTCTGTAATTTTTCTCCTATCATCAATGGCTAGTGTTCTTTCATTTTCAGCTTTTCTTGCATCATTCATGACATCAATCATTTTTACCATTTGAGTCTCCTGACCAATTTGCAGCATCTTGATTTGATCTATCAAATGTAGATTGATCTCTTGCATACTTGTAATTTCTTCAACTCATGTGTCTGAAGCTTTGCTCAACGATGATTCTGTTGTTTCAAAGTAATCTATTATTTCCAATTCTTTGTAGTATTTCTCATTCATCCTAGTCACCATAATATTTCTTTCATCAAGAAGTTTTCTCAACTTTATCTTTTCCTCCTTATACTGCTCATAGTTTATTTGCATTTGTAACTACTCATTCTCAATAGTCATATCTACTCTGAACTTGTCCATTGCTTTGATCTTTTCTATCAAGCCTTTAAGATTTTTCAGAGAGAGACTTAGCTCTGATACCAATTGTTGGAATTATATTGAGATGATGTACTGAGAGGGGAGGGGTGAATCAGTACCTCTAAAACTTTTCTTGGTTAGCCCATTAACTCTTAATCATCAGTTTGTAAATTATCTTATCTAACTGTTCATATTCTTTATGTATATGCAATCATATCATAAGTTCTTTTAGTATGTAATCATAAAAAAAACATTCATGAAAATAGATAACACATGACACAAGATATGATATCGCAGAAAACTCCTATTAGGAAGTAAAAACTGTAGTGGGGATTGTTACCCACAAGACTTCACTATCTGCAGATAAGAAGGGGCAGGTTAAGGCTTACAATTGGTCACTTCTGATGACCTACCCTATTAGGAGTATTATAGTGGAGACCTGTTAAGATCTACTTCATTTGAAGCTTTAGCAACACTGTTAAGTGTGCACTTTGTTAAGAGATTTGGAAAGAATGGTTAAGTCCACCTTCTACAAAAAGATTTTAGATGTGATGCACTTGTTAGAATACAACTACATAATTATTTGATCTGATGATATATGTAATCTTCAATTGCTGATAACAGATCCAATTAAGCTTCTTACATACAAGTAATCATCCTTCCATGATTGAATAATACCTTTATCTGCTCGTCGGTAGCGTCTGTGTGTTCTTGATAACTAATGTATTCTTTTTCTGACCTTTGCAAGAATTTTTCCTTCTGCTCCTTAGATGCTCTTCATGGCTATCAACAATAATGAATTCATATACTCACAATTGTGTTTGAACATCTATTTATACTAAATTAGGCTCTATTCTTGATTCATGCATCGCAAGTTAACTCTAGATCCAAAGTTTACAACTTGACCTTGATCTTTAGTTAGATATGTTTTAGATCCATTAGGATGCATTAAAACATTTACATAAAGCTTTCTTGCCCCTCAAGTTATGATTTAAAATAAATAAAAACTCTATAAATAGAATTACATTGCTTTATCCGTCGTGTAAAAATCAGATCCATAATTTGCGGGTTTTCTAACTAACTATTGGTTCTGATGGTCGGCTTTCTTGGTTGTCAATGTTCCTTTCTTGAACTTGTAGTTGGGTATGCCTTTTTTGTTCCTGTCGGGTTAGTTCTGAGAACTATGTCATCGGTGATGCTTGTCGTCACCAATGATGCTTTTTGATTCTATACTTGGCATTTTTCATGACCTCTGTGTTCTGTCGGGTATGCTTGTTATTTTTTGGTAATGCTTGTAATCTGATGGGGATGCTTGTACTCTGCCAGTGATCTCTGTCTATGTTTTTCACTAAGTGTACTAATGGAAAAATAATTTCATCAGGTGCTACATATCAGAGAGTTGTCACTACTATATTTCATGACATGATGCATAAAACAATGGAAGATTATGTGGATGACACCCTAGCTAAGAGAATGCACCAAGAGAAAAATCTTGCAGATCTAGGTGCTATACTAGATCGCATGGAATAGTCCAGTCTGAGGCTCAATCCTAATAAATGTGCATTTGGCGTAACATCTAGAAAATTGCTTGGTTATATCATCTCTATCAAAGGCATTAAAGTGGATCCTGCGAAAGTACAAGCTATCATGGAAATTTTACCACCATAGAATATCAGACAAATGAGAGGATGTCAAGGCTAACTACAGTCTATCTGGCACTTTATCTCACAACTGGTGGACAAGTCACAACCATTCACCAAGACTTTACATAAAGGTGTGGCTTACCAATGGAACAAAGATTGTGATGAAGGGTTCTCACAAATCAAATAGTATCTTGCGAACCTTCCAATCTTGATGCTGCCTATTCATGGGAAGTTGCTTATACTTTACATCTCTACTACAGATGCATCATTGGGTATCCTATTGGCTCAAGAATATTAGCACAACAAAGAAAGGGCTATCTATTACATTAGCAGAACTTTGGTCTCATATGAAAAAAAATATTCTACTATAGAGAAGGCTTGCCTTGTAGTGGTATTTGCTTCACAAAAACTACGACACTACATGCTGGCTCAAACTACATGCCTAATTGCTAAAATTGATCCTCTGAAATATTTTCTTAGTAAAGCTACCCTCACAGGTACACTAGCTAAATGGATCATGCTTCTCAGTGAATTTGATTTTGAGTATGTAGAAAGGAAAGCCATCAAAGGGAAAGTGATTCCAGATCAGTTGGCAGAAGCACCTCTAGTAGATCATCAACCATTACACATTTAATTCCTAGATGAGTCCATATTACTTATCACACATCGATCATGGACTATGTTTTTTGATGGTTCATTTACCCAACAGGGGTCAAGTGCTAGGATACTGTTCATTACACCTCAAAGGTACTCTTTACCAAAAGCATATAAGATGTTGTTCCCATGTACAAATAATATTGCTGAGTACAAAGCCTTAATCAATGGTATGAAGATCTCCCTTGAGTGGCGTGTAGATGAAATTAGTGTCCTTGGATATTCATATTTAGTCATCAATCAAGTAAATGATATCTATCAGACAAAAGTGACAAGTTGGTGTCTTATAAATGGTTGGTTGATGACCTCAAAAAGTATTTTGTTCACATCACATTTCAACAAGTTCCAAGGGTAGAAAATAAAGCATCAAATGCCATGGCTACTCTTTCCTCCATGCTATAGATGCCAGAAAATGATTTTCAACATGAATTCCTAGTGGAGACATTACGCTACCCAGCCTATGATTCCCCCGATTCCTGGATGATCTATTCTATCATTGGATATGATTCATCTCACTACCATCATATCTTTTCCTACCTTCATGACTAGATTGTTCTGGACACTTACACCCAGAATGAGAAACGTCACATAATCTGTAGTGCTTCACAATTTGCCATAATAGCTAATGACTTGTATAGGCGTGGTCTAGATGGTACCCTCCCTAGGTGTCTAGAACCTAATAAGTCCAAACATGTGTTAGTAGAGGTGCATGACAGCATCTGTGGGTCTCACTCTAATGGCCTGACATTGGCCTGTAAACTTATTAGAGCTGGTTACTATTGGCCAGATATGGAAAAAGAAGCTACATAGTTTGCTAAGTCTTGCAAACAATGTCAACTACATGGTAATATGATTCATGCTCCAGTCAAGGAGCTTATTCCCTTCATTACTTTCTGGCCATTTCAATAATGATACTTTAACTTGGTGGGTTAGATTTATCCCGCATCCTTAAATGGACATAAGTTCATAATCACAGCTACAGACTATTTTATCAAGTGGGTGGAGGCAGTCCCTCTCACTGTTGCCAATGGAAAATCAGTAGCTATGATCATTCTCAACTACATCATCTACAGGCATGGTGTGCCCTCAGCAATAATGACTTATAATGGGGGGCAATTCAAAAACAAGGATTTTATAGAGCTATGATCTAAGTTCAAAATTACTCAGCATTGGTCTTCCATCTATTATCCTCAGGGTAATGGACAGGCAGAAGCATCCAACAAGACAATCCTTAAAATCTTGCATCGCATAGTGCACAAATCTGGATGAGATTGACATCTCTGGATCAATCTAGCTCTCTGAGCATATAGGACAAGTATAAGAACACCAACAGGGGCTATGCCCTGTACCTTGGTTTATGGAGCAGATGCTATGTTACCAATTGAGGTTGAGATTCCTTCTTTGTGAGTCTCCCTGAAAGGCCTCATTACTGATGAAGATAACAAAATATCTCGGCTACAAGAGCTATAACTACTTGATGAATGTCGAAAAGTGGCGTTCAGTCACCTTAGAGCATATCAAAAAAGGATGTCCAAGAGCTATAACAAGAAGGTTAGACCAAGGGATTTCCAAGTGGGTGACCTCATTCTGAGGGAGAACCCTAAGAATCAACAACATTGGATCTAGAAAGGAAAATTTGAACCAAGTTGGCTTGGTCTGTATGTTGTCATTACAGTATTTGGGTCTGGTACCTATCAACTTTCTACTACTGAAGGAGAACAAATCAAAGAGCCCATCAATGCTCTTCATCTAAAATGGTTCTACAGCTGAGACATCTTTAGTGTGCTCATGTATATAGTAAAGTCCTAAAAAAATCTAAAAATCGTAAAAATTCCTGAAAAAAAATGATCATCTTAGTGAAAAACTAGCAATAGGCACTTTGATGTATCTCCAAAAAAGTTGTATACTCCAAAAATACAAAAAAAAATTAAAAAGAGAAAAAAAGAGAAAAAGAAAAAAAGGTGCCATTGATGAAAACCTGGCAAACAAGTGTCATGGTAGAAAAAAAAGAATTTCTGCCAAGAAGGTGAAAACCTAGTAAATAGGCACCTCTTGTTCCACATTTCTATATCTATCTCAACACCACTTGGCTTTATGCATTTGCTTTCCTTCTTTGTTGCTTTCCTGCTTTCCTACTTGTATTTGCTTTCAGTTCCCATCAAGATACCAACTTACATGGATTGAAGCTGGTCATACTCTCGAGGCAACCCTCCTGGTCTAGGGGGCATTGTCTGATTACCTTTTGGGGGATCTACTTCACAACAATCACTAGTGGTTCTCACTATGTCTGCCTACTATCACTTAAGCTTATACTAAGGTCTCTCTCCTTGAGAATCTCCCTAACATCAGTCACTAGTCGTTCTCACTATGTCTGCCTACTGATGTCTAGCTAGTCCTACGATCTCTTCACTTGAGCATATCTCTCACATCAATCACTAGTGGTTCTCACTACATTTTTCTACTGTCACCATACTATTGAGATTTCTCACATCCATTACAATTGGAGTTTTCACTCACACACTCTATCTATCAATACTCGGTCTTGACGATTCTTTGCTTTAGTTTGTACATAGTTTTTGTTCATTTTCATGACACTATGGTTCCTTTGTGAACCCTCCTGACTTGACACTCAGTCAATGCCCTATGCCTAGGGGCAATCAAATCTAGTTTGTCCTCACAACATACGTCAAGTCAGTCATTGTCACATATTTGGTTTATATTTGAGTTAGTAATCTTGTCACTTTTCAAGGACAACTCGCTACTGACACAAATTGGTGTTTTGCAACACCACCATAAACAATGTTTTTTAACACTATCATTGGACACATCTATGTTTTTTAACTCACATCAGATATCTCCAATGTAAACATCTATCGATAACAATCAAACACAATGCACTCACAATCACAAGGGTGTTTTTCAACACCTCTAAATATGAATACATCCACAAACTTTGAAACTGGCTGAGCTATGCTTGAATCTTTCTTGGTATGTTGTTTGTTCTTATATATTTCATTGATATTTTCTTTGTCTACTGCTTGTTGGTGTAGTCGCAATGATCTGGAAATGTCAAATAAATAGGGTGTATGTGATAAGAGCTCCCGCATTAAGGTGAAAAATCCTCAAATCCCTTGATCTTGTTTATTTGTATGCCATTGTGAGGTCGGTACTATCTCCTTGACTGTTATTTCTCTGTTTGTTATTGCTTTGTTTGTTTACACACGATCACACTCATGGTTATCTTGGCTTTGAATGCCTTGATGCTGGTGTACTCTTGCAATATTAACTAGAAACAATGTTCAGGCCATCTTGGCTTTTGTGCCCTGGTGCTTACATTCATTTCCTACATTTTATCCGATGAAATTCATATTCATATCCTTATGGTTGCATTGTGGCACCATTAAGGGTTTTATCGACATCAATGTTCCAAAAAAATGCTCAATGATGATGATTATATGATGGGTCTCACAACCATGTCCTATAATTTCACTTTCATATTGCATCTAGCATAGGATTGAATTTTCATTCTAGACTTGCATTGTGGCAGCAATTCAGTGTTCTCTTCTTTGCATTCTCCTGGGTTCATATATAGGGGAGTTCTTCTTCACTATCCTCGTTTCATCCCAACTGCACAAGTGTTCGGTCATCGCTCTTGATTCTTCACATGTTCTTTTGGTTAGAA
Source organism: Thuja plicata (assembly GCA_018584345.1). NCBI lineage: Eukaryota > Viridiplantae > Streptophyta > Pinopsida > Cupressales > Cupressaceae > Thuja > Thuja plicata. The sequence continues at coordinate 130,402 of MU215000.1, read as the reverse complement.
TTCATCATATATTCATATCCTTATGGTTGCATTGTGGTGCTAGTAAGGGTTGTATCGACTTTGATGTTCCAAAATAAATTCTCAATGATGATGATTATACGATGGGTCTCACAACCATGTCCTAGAATTGCACTTTCATATTGCATCTAGCATAGGATTGCATTTTCATTATAGACTTGCATTGTGGCAGAAATTCAATGTTCTCTTCTTTTCATTCTCCTGGGTTCATACATAGGGGAGTTCTTCTTCACTATCCTGGTTTCATCCCGACTGTGCAAGTGTTCGGTCCTCACTCTCGATTCTCCACATGTTCTTTTGGTTAGCATTCGTCATCCTGCATGAGATGTTAGTACCATATAAATTACATATTCCCAACTCATTATCATCTACACATTTCATTTTGCATATTCTAATTCATAATTGCATTTTCATCTACATACATACATCAACATGTGCATTTCATACATATATTCCAAACATGTTCATACATTTGCATACATTCTAAATCATCTACACATCTAAGCATATAGGAAACATCTCATAAAAGACAATATGACACATGTGATGATACCAAAAGATGAGCTCATCTATATATCAAATGTGTCAATACAAATACAAAATGGTGCTACTTGAGCATGGTCTATCTCAAAATAATGATACATCCTGCCTCAGCCACACTATAGACCGTGATGTCCACGATCAGGCATCAGATAGTGTATAGTCAGAAAATGGAAGCACTTCCATTGTAGACATGTTTAGCCTTCCAAGTAACTGGTTTGGGGTCATGATAAGCACCTTGAATGGCTTCCTGATCTTGACATGGCTTCCCCCCTATTTTGTCCCTCTTTCCACTCCTGTTTAGCCTAATTTCTGCATTCTGGAATGCAGATTGGTGATTCTGGGCTTCAGGGTTAGGGTCGACCTTTGAGGTCTATGTCAACCTCAAACCTAACCTAGGTTAGGGTCAACCTTGACCCTGACCTAGGTCAAGGTCAACCTCGACCTTGACCCAAGGTTCAAATCCCGGGGTCTCACAGTTTTTGGAGGTCGGCCTTTGCAAAAAGTATTTCCCGCTTTTGGGTTGGCTGTTTTGGGTTCCAAAGAATTGATTCCTAAATTATATTTAATATAGGTCCTCTCCTAGGGATAAAGGCTTTAATGGTAATTTAATCCTCCTATGTATGCCTCCTTAGAAGATTGTGCCCTAATTTCATATAAAAGGGAAGTTTTCTCTCTCATTTTCTCTAAGTGAGACTAAGTGAGACCAAATGATACTAAGTCCTCTATGGAAGCCTATACATCCTTGAGCGATTGAGAAACATCATCAAGAAAGACATCAAGCAAGATTTCAAGCAAGCATTCATCTATTCAAGTATCCATTTTCATGAAGGAGATCCATTGGAGGCCATTGAAGGATTCAAGCTACATAGTACCCTTTTGGTGATCTATCCATCCACTTTCTTCCAAGCCTATTCCAAATTCAAGAACCCATTCAAGACTTGGTGTTGAAGATCTACAATCAAGAGATTGAAGACATCCTACCTTTATACATTCCACATTTTGAGGCATACTTGTGGATTCAAGGATTCGAATCTGCCACAAGGACTTTTTCAAGCAAGGTGAATTTATGCATTACTTTGTCCATTTCTATAAATTCAATTATATATATTTGAGGTTAATTCCAAAAATAGGGTTTGACCAAGGCAAACCCCTCCCCCACAACAAACAAACCTCTTTTTCTTGTAGGTACATGTTCAAAATAGTTGATTTGAGACCAGATCTGGATACCCTTATCAGATTTCTTTCAAACGACGTGAATAGATTTTTTGTCAGACTTGTGTAGGTCAGGGTCGACATTATTGGGCCAGGGTTGACATTTGTGGGTCAAGGTCAACCTTTTTCATAAGATGACATCAGAACAAAAAAATATTTCTGGGTTTTGTTCGTCTCTGTGTTCTGGTTTGGGATCAACTGTCAGATTTCCCAGAAATAGTCTATTGACCTCAGAAAATAACACTCTTTGATCTAAAATATTTCAAGGTTAGTGCATTTCTCTTATCTCTTCAATTACTGTCATATATCATTTCTATACATATAATTAATAGAATTTAAGGTATCATCCTTCTCATTCTCCTTTCCAAATAGTTGATTCATTTGTGCATTAGCCCTTCTCTTGGGTTGATCAACTTGGATCTCCCATTTGTGCATTTAAGGATGAAAAGGATCATCTTATCTTCTCCTTAGTCATAATTTCAATACTTAATCAATACAATTCAATTAAGGTTAAGGAATTCAATACATTCTAGGCAACTTAAAGGACAATTTACACATCAATGCATTATATTTCAAGATAAACAATCAAATCATTCTCAGTACATTATACAATTTTAATAAACATATCTCTATTTCAATCCCCTTTACATTTTGGTAACACACATATCTAAATATTTATCTTACATTTTGGTGAACCCGCGAAAGATAATTCTTTCTTTTTTGTGTTAGATTTACATTGTTTATGCTAGATCTTGCATTTTCTTTCAAATTGCATTTTAATTCAATTGACCAAAATTTTGTGTTAGTTCATTGACATTGTATTGGTGTAGTAGCTTTACCACATCTAGTCCTACTTATAGTATCCTGGTTAGAAGAAGTCATAGACTTATGGGTTCCTTTGATCCCGAGTCTTCCTCTCCTTTCCTTAGGATCCCGAATGACAATTTGATAACTCATGATTCCAATCCTTCCATGGAGCATAACGCTTCTCACTCATCTCATGATGAAGATGATGCTTTAAGGGTTCCTCCTGAACAAGTGCAAAACCTTTCAACCAAACTTGATAAAATGGGAAATTGGCTTATCCAAGAAAACCATAATCAAGATTCTATCAAAGTTATAGAGGCTCTTAAGAAAGTTCTTTATGATAATGATCAATGTATTAATTTCTTGTGCAGTATTACTCATCTTGTGAATTTGAATGTTAAGCCTTTAGCTCAAGAAGCTCAAGAGTTAGGGGTCACACCTATTGTCACTAGTGTAAGACCTTCTTCTATTCCTTTACCTAGTATTCCTACTTATACTCCTCCTTTGATAACAACTTCTCTCCCAAGCGCACCTATCCCTGTGAGTTCTCCTTCGGTATCTTTACCTACCTCAAAACCTTTATATCATAGTGTGCCTTTTACTTACACCAATCCTCTTCCAACTATGGTTCCTAATGTTCTATCAGTTGTGTCTTCTATTTCTGCTACTTCTTACACTTTTCCTAGTGTTCCTAATATTTCTATGCCACCTGTTTCCTCTAATGATTCTACAATTATTAGTTTGGCTCAAACTGTGTCATCTTTACAACAACAACTCACATCTTTAACTCAATCTAAATTTAGCATTCCTACATGTGATATGGGTAGTCCTTTATCTCTAGACATCATTCATGCTACCGTCCCTCGGCAAGCTGATATGCCTCATCTTAAGAATTACAATGGTAAAGGTGATTCTGTTACACATGTTAAAACATTTCAAATCTTTTATAGTGATTATGCTCATGATGATAGGATTTTAGATAAATTGTTTGCAAGAACCTTTCGAGATAAGGCTTTACAATGGTATTTCTCCTTACCTCCCTATTCCATTGATTCTTTTCCTAAACTTGGTAATTCCTTCATTCATGTTGGTTAACAGTTTGTCCTCCCTTAAGATTTTCAATCTTTGACTCTCTATACCCCCACGGTGAGAGAACAAAAGGATGTCCACCAACAAATGGGTCAGTGTATGTCTTCTGTCACTGCCCTCTGAATTGATAGGTACAGCTCCCTGATTGTGTATGATGTTCAATGATTGTGTCTTTATACTCATCACCAGATTTTCTCTTGTGTGATTTAACCAAATTTCTTGTAGACACAAACAATTCAGGCAAGGACAAGATAAAGATAATCTACAATTCTCAGTAGAATGTTGATCATAGATCATCACATGATTTCGGCATCTAAACTAATTCTATCCTACTCTATTATGAAATGCGGGTTCTACTTGGTGAATAGGAGCAGACCTATATAATGAGAGGCAAATGGAATCACCGTTACCACAATTTCTTAGCAAGAAATAGAATTCAAGAAAAAATCACAGTTTCAGAACATAGGTGTACTTTCCATTCAGAAATGCAACCAAAGTGAAGAGTGAACAGAGGAAGAATTACAAATGAGAGACCAACTAGAATTGATCACACCACAATTTCTGATATGATATGGCATTCATTAAGAAAAATCAGTTTCACTTATAACTGTTCTTTTTATTCACCATGCAACTGATTATGAAAATGGAACAACAAATAGGAATTCATCTTTGTAAATAGAATCACACTGCTTCTTTAACAAGTTTGTCGACCCTGTATATTGAATTCTTTTCAGAATTTATAGACTTTACAATACATTAGGCTTCTAAGAGCCAATGACCTTCCCTCTTCCTCGAATACAAAGAGACAAAATGTAAAGGGAAAGACTTTTCAAATCTGAGAACTCAAACGGTCATTATGAATATGAAATTCTTCATCTTCAGCCAGCATTATCGAGTTGAGTCCATTGGGCCACAGAGTTGAAACATCATTTTTTTGCAAGGTATGAGGCGGTGGGTTTTGGTAGACTGAGTGCACAAATGGCTGTGGCGCACCTGATTCTGGATTTTCCACTTGAACCATCTATGAGAACTATTGCAAAAAATTAGAAAAGTACTTCTCCATTGTGGAGAATTGAAAAAGTGCTTCTCCATTGCAAAGAATTGAAGAAGTGCTTCTCTGGCAAAAAATTGAAGAAGTGCTTCTCCAACAGAAAATGTAGAGGGAGGTGTGATTTCTGCTTAATGGAGATGCCACTACCTTTATTTGATCTCTTAAAACACTTAGCATAATATTCCTTTTTAATAGATCGGGCCCACCTTATTATAACTAAGCTTGCGGAAAATCACCAAAGGAGGGCGAAATCCGCAAGGTGTAAAAATCCTTCTTTGCGGAAAATCACCAAAGGGGGGTGAAACCTACAAAAGGCAAAGTTCTTCTTTGTGGAAAATTACCTTCTTAGGTAGAATTCCGCCATGGAGAAGACGATTTCTGAAATCCCACCGAGGTTGTTCTCGCTCATTTCTTAACCAAATTGCTCGCCATTTGTTGCATTAGGATCATTGAAACCTATAGAATCGATCCATACCAGTCTTTGATCTCTGCTTGAGAAAGAACATCGATTGGAGCACAAATCTTTGCCGGGTTGGGATCTACAACCTACCCAAATATGAAAAGACTTCAAAACAACCCACCCGGCTAAGAGAAGGAAAGGCAATGACAGGGGAACCCGACAAAGATAGCCTACCTAAGAAAGACTTAGACCTAGACTCAGACTGACCATACTGACTATACATGACCATATGACTCCAATATTGCAAAAAGGGGTGACTGAAAGTCAGACAACAGTTGGCTCTGATTGTGGGATCATGTACTACAAAGTGCATGAAGAATTCAGCTTCTCTGGTTTCGCAAGTGCCTTAAGCATTGGGTTGCAGATTCTAGACCAAAGAGAACAATGGGAAAATGTATATAGGGAAGGCAAAGGGGAGCAGGGCAACTCGAAACAAAGAAAGAGAAAACAACCACTAACTATAACACAAAAAGAACACCTACCTAACTAACTACTACGCAGGGGTTACATGCTCTTCAATTACGCATCTGGTATAGCTTCAAATCTTGCCCATTATAGGAACATGATAGGGACTCTCCGGAAGGATATGCCAGTCTGAAAGAATTATTCTGATTCACTTGCACAATCTGGAATGGACCTTTCCACAAGGGTTGAAACTTAGAATGCATTCCTTTAGGTTCATGTCTCTTATCCCACAGCAGCACCATATCACCTTCCATGAATTTTCTTGGCCTTGCCCTTTTATCAAACAACTTCTTGACTCGGTTCTGATGCTCA
>MU215000.1:95305-105636 GCA_018584345.1 Thuja plicata | reverse complement strand
CCACTTAGCAAACATTCCTATGTACCATTCAAGCTCCACCGATCCAGTTGAAGAAATGCATGATGATCAAGCTACCAACAATCTACTGAAGACTCTTTCAAAAGAAACAACTCAAAATCATTGTAAATATTTGGGTGTCATACCTATTGATCTCATCTCCCCAAGTAAAGATTAAAGGGGGATGTTAGAATTAATCTTTCCTTGGTATCTATGTAATTCAATGATGTACCAAGGTCTTGTCATATTATTTGTAATTCCTTTAATAAGGAAATTAGATATTCCTCCTTAAGAGGAATCACACATTTCGCACACACACAATGTGGATGTGGCATTCATAGGAGAAGGGAGTTACATGCAAACTCCTCCACTCATCTCTACTTAAGAGATGCCTCTCACACACTTGAATAACAATCTTCTCCTCTCTCTCATTTTCTTCTCTCAATCTCTCATTGCTCTCAATATTGTATTGAGCTTATATTGCTCTCATTCTTTAGGCTTTGTGTCATATTCATATTATTCACAAGGGATTTTTTCTTGCTTTTCCCCTTTCAAATTCTTGTGTTCTTGTCATGGTTCTTGGAGCATTTTGGTGAACTATTGGTTGATAAATTAAAGAAATCTCTCTCTCTCTCTCTCTCTCTCTCTCTCTCTCTCTCTCAGTATTTTGGTAAAAAAAAATTCTTTGCATACTCTCTTGGATTCTTTCCTTCTTATTTTCATTATTTTTGTTAAGTTTCTAACATAAAACAATTAAAAATAGAAAAGAGAACAGATAAAACAAATAAAATAGTTAAATCAAAAGAGAAAAGAATTAAATCAAAAAAAGAAAGAAGTTAAACCAAAGGGAAAACAATTTATTGTATTCTTTTAAAGAAAGCTTTCTAATCTGAATTGGCTTTTCTATCTATTTTATTTCAAAAGAGGAAAGTTTCTATTCTGAACAGTCTCCCAGTCTATAAAAGAACTCCCATTCCTCATTCAAAATCCTTCCTAAATTTCTAGTCATTTGCATTGTTAGAATAATAAATTGTTGCTACATTCTTAGTTCATAATCTCATATAAAATAATCTCATTTTGCAATAGATTAATTTCAATTTCTAGGATAATCTCATTGAAATCATGGCATAGTTTTAATCTCATTTCTAGTTTAAATGGATCATTTAGATTAATCTTGCATGTTTCATTTCTAGATTAATCATTACATCGCATTCATGGAAGCATAAATCCTTCATTCGTGATTGGTCTATGGTTGTGAGACTCTCATTCTGAGAGCTATTTTGAAACCCCATCTGGATAGAAGGCAAGAAGTCGAATCATACAGATAGGTAAGATGAATAATCTCATATTCATTCTTGTGTGTATCTGATGAATAAGGACTATGTTGAAGTGTATGGTTGATTAACAAAGACAAATCTACCACATACACTTACCTCCCAAATTTCCCGCTTTAGATAGCCTCTTAAATGCATTTTCATAATGTACTTCCATCACATCTTTTCATAAAAATCTTAATTAGCTTATTCCCTTGAGTTTTCATTTTTGTTTCTATGTCATTTCACTCTTTTATAGCTTATTTAGACATATTAAAGGTGTTCTAATGCTATTTAAGGCTTGTATATAGTAGATATGCGGGTCTAGAAATGATCCAAATTATCTTCATGGTGTCTCAAAACCCTCTATATGATCATTAACATAGGGTTTGAATGAGGTAAACCCCAAGCTCCTATATAGGATAATCTTTTTTCCTCTTTCATTTGTATAAGCATAGACCAATACAATTATAACAAGGAGTTATAAAAGAACAAAGTGGACTATGAATAATATTTTTAGACTTTGATCATATAAACCTTAAAGATGCTAGTTCCTAATGCTATTGTCCTACCACTTTTTCCTAAAAATTTTGTTATAGTTTTCTAGGCCTTTATTGATTCTATTATTTCTTATTAATCCAATTAGAAGAGAACCAAGATACTAGGGAGACAAGATTCTTTCGAAGTTGGATATGATTTCAATATCTAGGTTCTTCATTATATCATCTTCTCAGATCTACTTTGTATTCCTATTTTTATTATTTTGCATCTTTTACATTTTATCAAATTTTCTCAATTTCACTAGCATTAGCATAGTTCAATTCCTATTTTTATTATTTTGCATCTTCTACATTTTATCAAATTTTCTCAACTTCACTAGCATTAGCATAGTTAAATACGCTTACATTCAACAATCCCTATCACTTGCAGCAAAGGAGTGTCTACCCAAATAATAACTAGTATTACATGGGAGAAAGATTGAGTGAGGTTAATGCACTGATTAGTCTATATGATTTATTTTAAAGGGTGATATTTATATAGTTGTATAAATAGATTCATTTTTTATTAAATTTGGAAGGTTCATTATTATACCAACATTCTAATAGTGGAAACTAATCGACCTATTAATACTACTTATCTAATGTAAAACAACATAAATACCCTTCCAAATGTTTACTATCGATCTCAATTTTCTATTGAGATAAGGGAGAATAAAATAGATATTAGAAAGTTGAATTCTTAAATATGAAAATAAATCAATGTAAAAGTTACTAATAAAAAAGGGTCATAATCACTACACTAACAATAATTGTTGTGTACAATAGAACTTTTGTATATTCTCTAAAAACTTATTTTTCTATTTTACTTGCTATATAAAATAGTGATAACCAATAAAATGGAGATATTGAGTGAAATGATAGAATTATTAGTGATAACCCCTGGTCTTTGCCCTGGTGGTTCTTTGTTCTCTGCTTCTTCTTGTTTGGTTCCTTGTTCTTTTTGTTGTTCCCCCGACCACTGTTTGGTGGTCCGCTGGTTTCTTGCTTTTTGGCTATTTGTTTCTTATCCCATAGACCCTTGTTGGTCTTCCATTGGACATTAATAAATTTATCTTATCTCATCTTATCTTGATGACAGTTTTATCTTTTGATTTATAAATCCCTATGATGAAATTCATTTTATCAACTAAAAAATATTATTAGAATGTATAAACTAGAATATATACCTTTAAAAAATATTTAAAATTATAAAAGATATCATTGTTATGTACCCACTTTAATTAACCACAAATCCAAATTAAAAATAGATATATTGATAATGAAATACCTCAAAAAGATTATTGTTTTTGATAGAAAAAGCAGCAAGAGGGTGTTGGCCCATGGAACAGGGGACTAGTAGCACATTAACAGCATATTAATGCAACTAGTCAAGCTAACAAACATTTTAGCAGCATATCAAAATTACCAATTCTAGATCTACCTCTATCAAAAACAAAAATAATGACAGTTTTGCACCAAAGGATTAAACCAGAGTAACTGCTGACAACAGTAGCATAAAAAGTATCACCAGTAAGCCACGCAGGGCCAAACCAAACCAAGATAACAAAATTAAAAAACCCCCAATCATAGAATAGGGGAACCGAGGGACATTCCCAGCCAAAATCACCCGAACCATAAACTACAACATTAGTTCTTTCCTCCCAGCTGTTTGGACAACAGGGTTGTGGCCCACTCCTCCTGAAGAAACAAGAACAGATCCTTATTATCCTTGTCCGCTTCCATTTTTCCACCCACCATCTTTTCCTACACATTACAAAGGGTCGTAGCCAAGGCATGCATTACCTTCAGGGCAAACTTGTTGGTCCTCATACAGTGGTTCATTAGGTCCTGCATGCTCTTTTTAATCTCAACAATCTCTTTTTCGAGGCTAGCAAACCTTCCTTTCAGGGTGCCTATGAAATTGCATTTCTCCTCCATGACATAGGTGAGGGGTTTAACCTGGGTATCATGGGGGGGCTCTGTGGTGGGGTGGGGTTCTTGGGGGTTTCTGTGGCTCTCTGGAGGTTGGGTAGGGGAATATTTCCAGTCGGGCTCATATAACCTTCTGAGGAACCATTTCCAGAGTTGGTAGAGTGGGAGTCATTTCTAGACAGGGAGAGCTCCTTGGAGGCTGTTTCCATCATTTTAATTTTACATTGTTCCTTAGCTATTCTATTAAACCTCCTTTTGCCTGAACCACTTAGGTCCACCTCCAAATTAACCTAGGTTTCCAACAATTTCCATTTTTTGGGCTTGTGGTCTGTTTCCACTGTGCTGTCAACCCCTTTCCCTTCATTGTATTCCATAGATTTGGACACATACGAATGCTCCTGGCCCTCCTTCTTACATGTGGAAATCTTAAGGCTTTTTTTACGGGTTTTTTTCTCCGTCATCACAGGCCCTTGGGTGATACAGATGGACTAAGAAGAGGAATTGGTGGTCTTTTCGGATTTTTCTAGGGGTTCCTCTTGGGGCATCATCTGGATAATCAGAGGGGGTTGGGGTGCAGGGCATATGGCTTTGTGAAATTGGTAAAGATAGAGGAGGAGGTCCTAGTGGAGGATAGCCCTATCAGGGTTGCTTTTGATATCAAGGACATTACTCTCTATAGAGTGTAGCAGATAAGATGGTATAGAAATTAAATCTTTGTTCCTAACATGATTTAGGAAAGGGAAGTGGTAGTTGTAGAACACAGTAAAATTACCTTCAAGCATGAAGTACTTCATTATAATGAGAAAAAAATTTGGTCAGAATTCTGGCAGCTCTTCCTTGTTCAAACCCCCATGTTTTCTGACCGGTAGCTCACCGTCTTTGAAAAATTGTTTTAACCTGGTAGGGTCAGCAGTCCAGCTAGTCTTTTTGTACTTTCTCCCCACCATAGAGAGCCCCATAGCCTCAGCAATGACCTCCTCATTGAGCTGGAAGTGGATGCCCCCAACCAAGACACTTCTGTTGTTCTAGGAGGAGATGAACTGTTTAGATATTCTCTCATCATGTCCACCTTTCATGCATTCCATGAAACCCCAAGTGCCAATTTCTTTGCAATAATGGGTGACCAGCAGATCAAAAGTAAAGGCTTCATCAATATTATCAGGTTCAATACAGATAATATTAACCCCCATATCCAAAGTCTTCTCTTCAAACCTCGGAATATCTTTGGATTCTAAGAGCCAAGCGTAGTTGCATGCCATAAAAAACCTCTTGCTTTTACAGATCTGTTTTGAACAAAGTTTATACATAACCTGCCAGTTTTGAGAATTCAGGAGAATGGGATCCATACCGCCAAATCTAATGGATCTCCAGGTGCCATTAATAGTAATAATAGCATTAATACCATCGATAGTCAAAAAATGTTTTTGAAATTGACAGCGATCACTCCACATGTTCCAACGGTAATGATAAAACTTTATGAGAATTTGAGTTTCGCCTTTTGTAATCACACAAATCATCCAAACACACCAGCACATGATCGAGTAAGGATTCATAATAAATTATCCAGCCTAGCACATTTAGACTGTATTATTCATTTCTCCCACGATGAGTTGTTGAGTCATTAGAGGTAAGTCACCAATTAACATCCAACTATTAAGTTTGGTTTGTTTTGGGCCAATTGTTGCCAATGAGTCAGCAACCGAGTTTCCCTCTCTATAAATATGGCCTATGTTCATTTGTTGGAAGCTCTCAAGAAGCTCACAGATCTCCATAATGATAGGTCTAGCCCTCCACCCCACACCAGCTCCACTCATGACAGCCTCAATTATCACTTTGGAATCCCCCTCGATTTCCAGCTGTCTGAAGTTCATCTATTTAGCAAATTTAATTCCCCAGAGAAGGCCAGTCCCTTCCGCCTGGGTAATAGTGCAGTTATTTATTGGTCCCACATAAGCCAGTAGGAAAGTAACATGGTGGTCTCTCAACACTCCTCCCCCTCCTTCCCCAAGATTATTAACAGCCCCGTCAAAGTTTAATTTTATTCTACCTTTAGGAGGGGCAATCCATTTGGTAGCTTTTCTGGCTATCATTTTAGCATTGTTGATCCTGGCAAACCCACTCAGGAGGTTCCATTGTTTAGCAATCTTAACTTCCCAGGTAGTAGGAGGACTGGAGGGGAGCTTCCATTTAGCCATCCTGGCATTCTCACTCAGGAGTTTGGTTCTAATAAGGATATAGGATTCAGGATTGATGCCTTTCTCCCTGAAGATCCTATTGTTTCTTTCCTTCTAGATAATCCAGCATATGTGCGGGGGAAGCATACGCCAAAGGAGTTGGAGTAGGGGGTGATTTGAAGGGGATCTCCAGTTATTGAATTGGTGCACCTCACAGTCCATGATGCACAAGATACCCAACCTGTCATAAATTCCTTGCCAGATACTGGTAGCATAATCACAATGGATGAAGAGGTGATTTACTATTTTTTCCACCTTCTCACAAAGGACACATCTATTTGCCATTGAGAAGCCTCTTTTAGTAAGATTATCTTGGGTTAGGATCTTACCGTGCATTAGGGTCCACTAGAAAAAGTTTATTTTAGGTGTGAGCTGGGGGATCCACACCTTCTTCCAGTCGCCAGGGTTACTCTCCTCCTTAAGAAGCAGGTTGTAAGCAGAATTAACCGTGAAAGCCCCAGTCTGGGTGGGGGTCTAGATAATAGAGTCATCAACCGGAGAAATTTTGATACAAGCTAGGTTGTCCATAAGATCCTTGGCCATATGTTGCAGGTCCAGTCTGTCTCTTATTTGATTAGGTAAATCAGCCCAATCTCTTCCATTGGTGTAGTTGGAGGCTCTAGTACCTAGGCTAGGTTTGAGGTAGTCCATGAGTGGTTTGAATTTATGGCCTAGATTAGGTTGGTTTAGGATCCAATGGTCATTCCAGAATTTGATGGACCTCCCATTACCAATTTGCCAAAAGGCCCCTTTGGATAGAAGGGTCTTACACCTACAAATGTTAGCCCAGAGTTTGGAACCGCTAGGGAGATCACTGTTGTGGAACATCATTTTGTAGGGGTGGTCTTGGAGGTATTTGGTTTCCATAATTCTGTACCAATATTCTTTTCCCTGAATGAGATTCCAAGCCACCTTCATAGTAAGGGCCTTATTCATTAGACTGATTTTTCTAAGGTCAAGACCTCCTAATCTTTTTGGGAGGTAGACAGTGTCCCAATTGACAAGCGAAATCCTCCTCTTCTCTTTAGACCCTACCCACAGAAAGGTTCTTTGAATTTTTTCAAGTTTTTCTTCCATGTTGCTTCTGATTTTAAAGAGGGACAGGAAGTAGATAGGGATCCCCTGGAGGGTGGAAGAGACCAACTAAAGTTTGCTAGCATTGCTTAATATCTTTCCTTTCTAGCCAGCGAGTTTCCTCTAGGTTCTTTCCAGAATAGAATCCCATAATTCTTGGCATACCTCTTTGACCATGAGGGGTAAGCCAAGGTAAGTAGAAGGGAGTGAGGCCGTTAGACACCCCAGAATTTGAAGCACCTTATGTTGTAAGTCCATAGGAGTATTGAAGAAGAAAAGCTGGATTTTTTGATAGTTAATACACTGACCCGAAGCCCAAGCATAACAATCCAGGGTTTGTTTCCATTGTCTGGCCTCCATAACAAAATAATACCTGAAGAGGAAAGTGTCATCCATAAACTATTCCAAAACCACTGAGGGTGAGTGGATGGAGGTTTGATGCCTTTTATCCTTTTGGTAGCAGAAAACATACCCATAGTCCTGCTAAGAACATTAGCCACCATGATAAAAAGGTATGGGGAGAGAGGGTCTCCCTATCTTAGACCTTTCTTAGGAGTAAAATGGCCCCTAGGGGAACCATTAGTTAGGACAGAGAAGCTAGCCATTTGAGTACATTCTTGTATGATACGGATACCCCTTTCATTGAAGTCCATTTTAGCAAGAATTTTAATTAGAAAAGACCAATTAACTTTGTCATAAGCTTTAGAGATATCAAGTTTGAAGGCCATACCTGGGACCTTGCTTTTGTCCATAGAATGGATAATTTCATGTGTAGCGATGGCCGTATCTATTATCTATCTACCTGGCACAAAAATTTTCTGAGTATTGCAAATAATCTTGTCAAGAAGAGGCTTGATTCTGCCAATCAGGGTCTTGGTAAGGATCTTGTAGAAGGTATTGTAGAGATTGATGGGTCTGAAATTCATCATAGATGTAGGATTGTCATTCTTAGGGACAAGCACAATGTAGGTTTGATTATGTTGTCTCAGAAGGTGCCCAGTCCTAAAGAAATCTCTGGTAGATCTAGTAACATCACTTCCCACAATTTCCCAGTACTCCTAAAAGAAATTCGAAGGAAATCCGTTCGGTCCCAGGGCTTTGTAAGCTCCCATGGTGAAAATTGCCTTCTTAACCTCTTCATCAAAAACCTGCATCATGAGCATATCATTATCCCCAAGGATAATAGCACTTTGGATGTGATCCAGGAGTTGGTTTTGGATGTTGTCTAGGTAGTGAGGGCCCACTTTCAAGTACAGGTCCTTAAAGTAATTCACCGTAACCTGGTTAATTTTATCCTTTTCTTTGACTTCATTCTCATCCTCATCCAGAATAGAAGAGATGGTATTTCTCTTTTTGTGGATGCTAGCAGACCTATGGAAGAAAGATGTGTTTCTGTCTCCTTCAGCAAGCCACTGAATTTTGGATCTTTGTTTCTAGTAAATTTCTTCTTTTTTCAAGGTTTCCTGCCACTTGTGTCTAGTCTTTTCCTCCTCCACCTGGATTTGGGGTGGGAAATTTCTGGATGCTAGCTGGGCTTGGAGGGAGATGAGGGATTCCAAGAGAACAGTTTTCTCATTTTGAAAGTCTCTGAAGTTGTGTTTTCTCCACCTTTTAACCTCTCTTCTGATAATATCCAGTTTTTGAGCAATTCTAAACATAGCAGTACCCCTAATATTAGTCTTCCACCAAAATTTCACTTGGTCCCTGAAGGAGGGGTGAGAGCACCACATAATTTCAAATTTGAAGGGCACCAGGCTAACCTTAGGGGAGTCAAGCCAGTAGAGTAGGAGGGGGTTGTGATTAGAGGTAGTTTTAGGGAGGGCACATAAAGTAGAGTTCAGGTAGAGGTTCCATGAAGATGTGGCAAGGACCTGATCAAGCCGCACCTGGATGAGGTGCATACCCTTCCTATTATTGGACCATGTGAAGGGGTTCCCTTTTAGAGTAATATCCATAAGACCTATGGAAGCTATAAAATCTACCAGCTCCCCCATGCTATCTGAGTAATCTACGAGTCCACCACATTTTTCAGAGGGGTAAAGGGGGGTGTTGAAATCACCGGCCAGTAAAAAGTTTGTTGAGTCATCCTGAACAAGCTAGTGGCTCAGCACATTCCATAGAGAAGCTCTAGCGTGTCGGGTGTTAGGAGCATAAATATTGATGGTGGTACAATCGATACCATTCTTCCAAAAGGAGATAGCAAGGAAGTTGGGGGAAGAAGTGACCAACTTACCAGTTACTCTATTTGGGTTCCAGAGCATGGTAATACCGCCAGACGCACCCGCCGCTTCCAAGTACAGGAAAGAAACACCCGGTCAAAGGTGCGGTGCCAGGGTAGCAAAAGTACTAGCAGACATCTTGACTTCCTGTAAGAGAAGAACCTCCAGCTTTAGGTCAAAAATATAATGTTTCACAGCATTTTGTTTGAGGGAGCTGTTCAAACCCCTCACATTCCAAGAGAGGCAATTCATCTCTTACTTTTGAAGCTAGATTCTAGGGTTTGTTTCCTTCCTGCTGCAACCTCCCTTGTGGACCCTTTCGATCTCCTTACCCATTCTGAGGATCTTCCTTCGGGTGTATCAACCCCCACATCAGCCTTTTTTGTGTTAGTTTTCTTTTTCTGTGTTTTCCATCCCCCCTCCTCATCCTCCGACCCATCTATGGAGCTGAGGGTGCATTTCATTACAACCTTTGGGGTGGGCTTAGCCTCCTGCATTGGGCCTTGTAACTCGAGGGAAACCACTATGATAGGCTATTCCTCCCAAGTAGTGTTATTCTTTCTCTCCTCAGGGGGGGGTGTCAAGGTTAGAATCGGTTTCAAAACTAGTTCCATCAGGGATTGGAGCACCTAGTCCCTCCCAATTTTTGGAGGAGAACCAGAGCATCCCACCACAAGCTCCTGGTGGGAGACTATCTCACCTTCCTCAGGTGCCTACACATCAGAGTCCGTATCATTGGCCACAGAAGGTGGTCTTGACTCCAATATTTCCTCATTCGCAATGGGGAGAGAGACCTCTGCTATTCCTTTATCCTTGTTCTCATGTTTTTCTTCCAACTTGGTGATTCTACAAGTATCACTAGAGTGGCCTCTGCTTTTGCATTTTCAGCAAAAGAAGGTAGCATTTTCATACACCAATGCTTGGGTCCATCTGCCCAGTTTGGATTTCAAAGTAACAAAGTTGGGTAGGATTTTATTCATAGTGACATTCACACAGAATCTAGCAAACACCAACCTGGATTTA
>MU214980.1:272799-323892 GCA_018584345.1 Thuja plicata | reverse complement strand
AATACTGTGTTATCAGTCATCTTATAAGGTAAAACCTGCCTGAGCATCTGTGGAGCTCAAAAACAAAGAAGGATATTGTTTAAGTCCTTAGCAATTAGGCTTTTCTTGTCTCTGAACTATTTATCAGTATTAAGAGGCAACAAGATTCAAGTAGACATCTCAAGCAGTACAGTTCATGCAAGAAAAATCCCTAATAGTAGTGATTCTTTATCCATTGAGATTCAACGTCCTTGTACCAGGTGCTTGATGGATTCTTGTAGAGGAGCTCTTTATATTCCTTCATCATTATTTATGTATTTCATTATTGTAATCGTGTATTAGAGTATCGCATGTGATACCTAATCTGGAAATTGTAATAGTAAGTAGATTAGAGTGATTACCACATACCCTGCGACATGTGCAGTGGATGTGAGTTTATGGTAGTTTCATGGTTATCCATGAGGATTGTAATTATGGTTATGTAAGTTGTATTTGTTATGAATAATCAGATGAAATATTTTGTTATTATGTTAGTTGTGCTTTGCTTTAAGTAATTCAACGTCATGGGACCCTTGAGTCATGTAATCTATGTGAGTGTAAGACATGTGTATATATGATAATTGCTTCTGCATGATTGTATGTTTCTTCATGTTAACTTTAAAAAAAAAAATTATTCAGCACACATAGTGACATGTTTAGGTTAATCTCTCTTGGGTTCCCTGGCAGGGCATTACAGATTCTGTATGTACTTATCAGAATGATGAAATCAACCCTTGCGTGGTTAGATACATGTTGTAGACATGTTTAGTATGTTATGTTCATACACACAGGTCTAGATATGATGTTTTAGTCAAGTTGTGTAAATTTGTTATTAGCAGTTACAGTTCTGGAAGAGTATCTGTTCAGAGCCAATGTATGTAATGTGTTTCTTGAGTTGCGCCTATCTTTAGGATATGCATGTGTATATTCATGATTATTTATGAGTTGATGATAGTTATCTAAAGGTGCCAAACGTGTTTCAAGAAGATTGCAAAGTTGGAGATAATTTGGTGAGGCTGACTTAGTGAAGCATTGCGTCTATTCAGTTTGTGTTGCGCGGACTTAATATTGTTTGCGTGCTTAGTGAAGCCAACAAGGATGTTATGAAGAGTCATCTTACATGTCCCATGATCTCATACTTTGAGTAAGATACTTATAGAAAGTCATTTGTGATACGCTAAGTGTGAATGATACGAAAAGAGACAGAAAATATACAGAGCAGAATATCAGTTGTGGTTCATTCATCAAGATTCTATGTGAAGAAGAAGTAGAAGATTAAAATACATTGGAAATAATCAAGATAGCAGGTCTACTATATATTTCATCACCAGATATAGTGCATATCTATTCTACAGAAGGTTGTAGCCTTCACCATTAAAGCAGTGAGCTTTTAGACAGTGAATCCACCACCCCTAACAGGGTTATTTGTAAAAGAACTCTAATAGGGTTAGACCCTTAACCAGGTCACTATAATTATTGCTTTGTAAAGAACAACTCCTAATAGGGTTGCAAGATCTTCTAACAGGGATTATTGTAAACAAGTATAGTTCATTGTGGGTGCTAATTCCCACTGGGGTTTTTACCATTTGGTTTCCCTGTAATCAAATTGTGTGTTGTGTAATGTGTTATCTGAATGTGCATTTACTTTATTGTATTCTGAAGTTAAAAGAAGAAAAAAGAATTAAAGTTATGGATAATTGATTCACCCCCCCCTCTTAGTTATCCTTTGGTACTATTCTAACAGCATCCTCATGTTGCATTACTAGTGAAAGAAGAGCTAGAAAAATTAATGAAAGCTGGATTTATAAGAGTCATCACTTACACAAGATGGATTTCTAATGTGGTACCAATATCTAAATTAGATAAATCTATCATGAACTGTACATACTTTAGAGACTTAAACAAAGCATGTTCTAAAGATGATTTTCCACTACCAAACATTGATATGATAATAGGTCTAATAGAAAGCTATCAAATGTACTCATTAATGGATGGTTTCTCAGGCTATAACTAGATTAAAATTGCTCTTGAAGATCATGAGAAAACCGCATTCACATGCACATGGGGAACTTATTTCTGGAAGTTTATGTCGTTTGGGTTAAAGAATGCAGGTGCTACATACCAGAGAGCTATGACTACCATATTCCATGATATGATGCATAAAAACATGGAGGATTACGTGGATGATACCTTAGCTAAATCAAAAGAAAGGACTACTCATATTGATGAATTGTGAAAGATATTAGATTGCATGGAGAAATTTCAACTCAGGCTCAATCCAAAGAAATGTGCCTTTGGGGTTCAATCAGGAAAGTTTCTAGGGTTTATTATATCAACAAAAGGAATTGAAGTAGACCCTGAAAAAATTAAACCTATACTGGAAATGACTCCTCCCCATAACATTAGTCAAATGAGGACATTACAAGGAAGACTCTAGTCAATCAAGATATTTATGTCCTAACTTGCATAAAAAGCACAGCCCTTTACTAAATTACTACATAAGGGTGTCACCTTCAAATGGGATGAAAATTGTGAAACTAATTTCAAAGAATTAAAAGAGTACCTGGCTACTCCTCCTATTCTCATGGCACCCATTCATGGAAAACCATTACTCTTATATATCTCCGCTATAGCTACATCATTGGGAGTATTGCTAGTGAAAGAGGATGAAACCAAAAAGGAAAGAGAAATCTACTATATCAGCAGAACACTAGTATCTTATGAACTCAATTACAACATAATTGAAAAAGCTTGCTTAGAAGTTGTCTTTGCATCATAGAAGTTGAGACATTATATCCTATCACATACAGTAAGGATCATTGCAAAGATAGATCCTTTGAAATACCTCTTAAGAAAGACAACATTAAGAGGACAACTAGCAAAGTGGGTCTTGATTCTGAGCGAATTTGACATTGAGTATGTGGATAGAAGGGTTATTAAAGGACAAGTCCTCGCTGATCAATTAGCTGACTCACAACTCCAAGATGATGAACCTTTGAGAATTGAGTTCCCTGATGAAAAAATTATGCATCTAACTGAGTATCTATGGAAGATGTACTTTGATGGCTCTTTCATGCAACAAGGCTCTAGAGCAGGGGTTCTATTCATAACTCCTCAAGGCTACAAAATACCCAAGTCCTAGAAATTGATGTTTCCATGCACAAATAACATTTCTAAATATGAGGCATTGGTAAATAGTCTTAAACTTTCTATGGAGTGGAAGATTGTAGAGTTACATGTGTATGGTGACTCCCAGCTCATTATCAATCAAGTAAATGGAGATTATCAAACCAAAGATGAGAAGTTGATGCCCTAAAAGCAACTAGTTGATGACATAAAGAAGTACTTTGTCTTTGTCACATTCCAGCAAATACCAAGAACATAAAATAAGGTTGTAGATGCTATGGCTACATTGGCATCCATGTTACAATTAGAGGAACATCAATTCCACTATGACTTCTTGGTGGAAGAATTATCCTACCCATCCTTTGATACACCCAAATACCATGTAATTTGTGCTTTGAATGCCCAAGACCCATCTCAATATGCTAAAATCATTGCTTACCTAAATGACCAAACTATACCCAATGACCTATCCAGAAATGAAAAATGAGCCTTGATTAGGACAACATTGCGTTATGTCCTCATTACTAATAACTTATATAGATGGGGTATCAACAGTACACTTCTTAGGTGTTTAGAACATGAAGAGTCAGATCAAGCATTAAAAGAAGTCCACGAAGGTTTATGTGGATCACACTCAAATGTTTTTTCACTAGCTAAGAAACTGCTCAGAGTAGGCTATTACTGGTCCACAATGGAAAAAGATGCTATTCAATTTTCAAAGACATGTCATAAATGAAAAACACATGGAAATATCATCCATGCTCCTGTTAGAGAGCTCATACCATTCATAACACATTGGTCATTTCAGCAATGGGTCTTTGATTTGGTTAGACAAATATATCCTAATTCTTCAAGTGGACACAAATACATCATTATGGCCAATGAGTATTTCATGAAGTGGGTCGAAGCCATGCCACTAATCAAAGCCACAGGCAAATAGGTGGTTATGTTTATCTGGAACTACATTATTTGTAGATATGGGATACCCTCTTTAATTGTAACAGACAATGGGGGCCAATTTTAAAACCAAGACATTGAAGACCTTTGCACATAGTTTCACATCACTCAACATTGTTGCTCAGTATATTATCCTCAAGGTAATGGACAGGCTAAGGCATCTAACAAAAATATTCTCAAGATCCTATACAGAACTGTGAGTAAGTCTTGAAGGGACTAGCATTTACAATTAAATCTGACACTTTGGGCCTACAGAACAAGCATCAGAACACCAACTGGAGCCATGCCATTTTCCCTGGTCTATGGTGCAAAGGCAATAATACCTATTGAGTTTGAAATCTCATCTTTGTGGGTATCTTTACAAGGTCTTGTTACTAACGAATAGTACCACATTAATAGGGTAAATTCTTTAGACTTACTTGATGAGCACAGGCAATAGGTGTTTGATCATCTGAAAGTGTAACAAACACACATGTCATGAGGGTAAAATAAAAAGGTCAAACCACAAAACTTTCAAGTGGGGGATCTCGTCCTGAAAGAGAATCCTAAGAACTAGCCTAACAGAGAACATAAAGGAAAGTTTGAACCAAACTAGCTGGGACCTTATGTCATTACTACCACTTTTGGGACTCGAGCTTATTAGCTAGATACACCTAAGGGAGATGGTCTTCCTGATCCCATTAATACTCTACATTTGAAGTGGTTCTATGCTTTATGTCTGGCTAGTAGAGCCTATGCAGTGAAAATCTCAAAAAATACAAAAAAAATCAAAAAATTGATCCTGAAGAAGTTCAAAAATAGTGGAAAAAGTCCTGGAAAAAGGTATCCTTGGTGAAAACTTGGAAAATAGGTGCCTTGATACCACAGAAACATAAAAAAACCAAAAATAGCAAAAAAAATTGAAAAAAAAAAAGTACCTTGATGAAAACCTGGCAAACAAGCGTCTTGGTAGAAAAAATAAAAAACTTTTCCGAGTGGTGAAAACCTAGCAAATGAGCATCATTCAAACTCTGTGCTCTATCTATCAATGCACTAATGACACTACACCTTCATACTTTCACTTGTGCTATTTGGTGACTCTGTTTCCTTGCGAATGTCATATCCTTTCTTGGGATTTGTCTGCATTGGTGTCTTAGGAATAGTCATTCGATACTGGGGCATATTTGCTAGCATGGTTAGTTCACGTCTGATAGGTTGTCCTTAGCATCTTGCCTAGGATGGTTCAACTCTCCAAAAATAGTAACAGACATCAAGCTAGTGTTTCTCAAATCCAGGAACTTAAAATGAACTAGTGTTTCTCAACACTTTAAACAAAGTTTCTAAAACACTACATGGATTAAAATTGTTGACACAGTTAATCCCACATATACTCAAACATGAAACATATTGCTTACATTTCAAATTCTAATTGATGAATCTCTACTGTGCTTGAAAAATTAATCAATAAGTATTTCTCAAATACTACTTAAACATGTCGTTTGATCTAATTATAATTCTTTTATGTTCCCATGATGTTTTGTACTAGGGGCATCGAAGTAATTATAAAATTTCTTTGATTGATTCTCAATTGGCGATTGTTATGTCTTCCAAGTTACTCTGTGACGTCTATTCAAAAGACCAAGAGTCGCAAGGACATGGGACATAACATTTTCTTGGTTTTCTACTTATGGTGATTGTTCCAAATGATCCTATAAATTTCACCTAACTTGGATGTTTATGGTAAGAGTTTCTAACATGAGTGGATAGCTGCATATATCTCTATCTTTGTTATGTGTAAACTATGGTGAGATTGAAACAATTTCCTTGCCTATTTTCCTAAATCAGATTCTCACTACGGTGTACGCTACATGATGTACCCTAGGATATGAATTTTCAAGGTCATTACAGGTTGCATATCTTACATTACACTTGCACAAAACCTGAACTTAAAACATTAAAAAGAGATAACTAAATTATCATCCTAGATTCTATGCCTTGATGCCTACGTTTATTTCTAAGATTGCATCCAACACACATAGTATTCATACTTTCATGATACCAGTGTGTATTAGTGACATTTATGCTATCAAGTGATGACCATCGCAACAAGCGCCCAATGATGATAAAATGCTACAATGTATACAAGTCAGTGACAGTCCTAAGAGTCTGCATATAGATGCATTTAGAAATTGCATAATTCATTTTAAAGAGAACAACATAAAAAGGACTTGAGCTTAAAATAAATTCTTGCTTCATTCACAAACCAAGTTATTCACATACATCACATATTACTGATATCAATGTCATTACATATCCATGACATACGTTCTACATTCATAAATGAAAAGGAGAAAAAGATAAAAAACAAAGTATTCAAGAATTGCATTTAATTTTACATCCTAAGTGAATCCATACATGTATTTTCATAAAGAAAAATCTCAAAAAAACATTCATTTGCATATTCACTTAGTGTCATTTAAAACACATTCATATCAGTAATAAATCCACTGAGCATAAATGATGTCATCACATATCTAATCTAACTCATCAGGAGACCAAGAT
This sequence comes from Thuja plicata, assembly GCA_018584345.1. Lineage (NCBI taxonomy): Eukaryota > Viridiplantae > Streptophyta > Pinopsida > Cupressales > Cupressaceae > Thuja > Thuja plicata. The sequence goes on along the minus strand of MU214980.1, from coordinate 317,250 downwards.
AAACATAAATCACATGTACATCACAAATCTAGAACATCTATCAAAAGCATGAGAATCCAAGAACATATAAAGATCAGGAACAATTATCTTAGATATATCAGATATGGAACAGATCAAAAATGTGGAACTATCTACAAAAAGAGTATCAGAGTATCAGTATGAATCAGATATATATGTATAAATACCATGGTACAAAAGCATGATCTCAGGAGGATCAAGATATACAAGGTAAATCTCAAAAATAAGATAAAATTATGATACATCATGTCTAACTCCCACCCTCTCCTTGATCTGGCAGAGGAAGAGGAGGTGGAACAAACAGAGCTAGTGGAGGCATGGCCCCCTCAGACTGCTAAGCAATCTATAAATATGAAGGTGCTCTCTGACCCTTTGGCACTGCAACATGATATAGAGCATAATAATATGTGGCTCTCTATCCCTGATGTACCACCGTGTGAGCCTGGGTGTCTCTCTCAAATATCAAGTGCTCAACCTGTGTGTCTCTCTCTGCTCTAACCTGCTCAAGTTGTCTCTCTCGATCTGCTAGAAGAGCCTCTAAAGTGGCAATCCTGGCTCTGAGCTTCTCTCACTCATGCTCACACTATGAAAGTGCATCTCCATCTCACCTTGAGCCCCTTTCCTATATCTTTCCCTAAGGGTCTATCCTATGGCCTATCCTATGGCCTCTCTTGCTGTTGTTATCTCTTCCTTTGTTGATCTCTAGTCAACAAAGGACTTCTATCTCTCTGAGGAGAAATGAATCTAAACTGAGTCTGCATGCCACTCCCACTACCGCTAGCCACCTCTTTAGTACCACCCATAACCCCTCCACCCCTATCATCTACATTAACATCATCATCATCATCAGGACCATGTCCCCTATCCGGGGGTGCCTGTCTCCCTCCATGTCTCCCTCCATCTTTGCCCCCATCCCTCCCCATAGCTCCTCTATCCCTCTGAGCTCCACCTCAACCTTTGACTGGCCAATCCTCCACAGGATCATAATCCAATGGACCCTCAATCCAAGGAGCCACCTCCCCTGGAGCTGTAAAAGGTGGCATAGGGTACTATCTCATCTCAGCAAGATATCCCATTGAACATCCAGCATCGACTACATCAGGCTGTAGATCCCACGGTACTGCTACCATTTTTGCAATGGCTCTTTGTGCAATCTCATAACCAAAATATTGTCCCCATAATGGTGTCTCATCATGTATCTGCTCATACACAGTAAGATCTTGACATCTACCCTATACTTGGCCATACTACCTCAAAACATGGGTCACCAAAAATCACTCAATGACGTATCTCATATGCCCAATCAGGTACCTGCCCTGGAAAAATATGACAACTGGCGCCTATCAGATAACCACTCCTCACAATCAAGGTATGGTTGCCATACTACTACAATAATATCATCTAAAACATGGTGCCAATACTCCACCTTGCCCATATGGGGCTGCTATATCCAATCAAAGTACATATATACATATGGCTACTCTGCTACTCGCTGCCTATCAACTATCAGTCGTGTCACTAGAGTGTGCTCCCAGGCCCATATCTAAAGAACTAGGATACCAATAGTCATGTTCTGTGAGTAATGGTACTCAATCTCATGTAACTCTTAGTACATATGAGCCAATATACAACTGCGCCATGCAAATCTCTATCTCGCAACTACCATCTACTCAATCATATCAACCCATCTCACCATAAATTTGTGTTGTCAATGGTCTGGCATCAAGATACCTCCAATCAAACTAGCTAAATATATAGGCAGACGGTTATAATGGTCACACATAATCCCATGACAGGTACCGGTGAGTGATCGTATCATATCCAAAAATGCATCGTACAGTAGCAATCGACATGGCAAAAGTAGAATCAAAATGGACCTCATGTCCTATCATTAGAACTCTAAGTATCCACCACACGTCCTTTGGTGTGACCATCATCTCGCCATTGGGGAGATGGAAGGTGTTGTGCTCCAAATGCCATCTCTCGGCTAGAGCAGTCAACAACCCTCGATTTACCCAAATATCAGGTATATCTCTCAAAGAATATAAACCTACACGGGCGATGTACTTAGCCTCATCACCCATCAATGCTTGCACTAAAGAAATAATAGGACCAGGATATGGACTACGGAAGGAAACCACCGCAAATGAAAAAATTTCATAGATAACAATTACACAAGCAACCCAAATCAGCAATTTATCTAAGGCAACTAAGCAGAAACCCGCTAAGTATTTTGGTCATCAGACAGACAAAAATAGGAAAACTAGGGATCTCAGTAGGTTTAAAACTCAATGCAACTCTATTTTTATGGCATATGATCCTCTTTACAAGATGTGATCCCTGATTTCTAGGATGCGATGGGGCATCTGGGATGTGACCCTATTTTCACAGGACGTGACACAGGATGCCACGTGCAACCCTATTTTTACAGGGTGCGACATCTTGCAAAAAATTAACAAACCTACAACATGAGACTAAAAACTCTAAGACAAGGTGCGATCCTAGATTTACAGGAAGCGATTTGGGATTTTGGGTAAGTACATGAAATGACACAGGATTTACTAGATGCAACACCAAATATAGGATGCGATGCAAAATTTAAATGCCTATAACTTGCACTAAAATGCATGAAAATAAAAACTAAAAATTTCAAAAGCTAGGTTTTTAGGTACTTACTGGAGGTGGGTAGTCAGATGGATGTTGATGTCGATGGCCGAGCTTGAAATGATTCTTCTCCACAAGGACCACCATCTTCTCTACAGAGCTCTCTGAATTACCAAGGATGAAAGTGAAAATGAGTGGGCAAAAAGTACATTTGGGACTATATATTTTCCTTTTTGAGCTATTTAGGAGCTCTAAAACTCCTCCCAAACAATTGAAACTCATTTTGTTCTCTTTTTGATAAATCGGGAATGAAATCAAACGCGCCAACTTTGTTCTACACAGTACAGTAAAATTTTTACGACAACTCCTGAAAATGCAGAATTGCTCCATATGTTCTAAAATGATTCACAAGCTTTACACAATTAATTTTCTAGGTTCTATATCATAAAATTGCACATTCTTCATTAAAAATTTTGGTCATACATCATTTAATCAAACTCAAAATGCTAACTTGGTACCATTGTGTTTTCTTTAAACACACTTTCATTTCTTCACTTCTTCTAATCCATTCTTTCTTGACCTAATCGACCCATGCAAGTGATACATCATTTCAACAAAGGTATTTTATCCTTTCCTTCGATTTCATTCCTGAGGGGGCATGATCACACTATCGTCAATCAAATTCTTGCTTGAAACAACATTAAAATGACTTCGTTATCAAAACACTAAAGGCATGACAGATCCTTGACTAAGTCAGGACTATTGGATTGAAGGTTTTGGTTCTCACAAGCTGGATATCCTATGTCTAATTTTTCTTAGATTCTTATTAAAAGCTCCTGGTAGATTTATACTGACCTTCACTCGATCAAGTTTGAAGTCGGTATTATAAATTTTTGGACAACAATCAAGTTCAAAATTCGTATCTTTAAAATCTTTTCTTATTGACCTTTATTCAATCAAGTTCAAAGTCAATTCTATCAGTTTAGTTCAATCAAGTGCGAGACTGATCTCATCAGGCATTTTGTTCAATCATGAGCAAAATTCTCAAACTTTCTGAAGTCAACATCAAAAACTTTCTTTGAATCAATGTGTTGCTCGCACATCTATTCAAAGAGGGGCAAATGTAACCACCCTAATTTGGTCTGCTCTGACCGTAGACCCTATTTTCCCTAAGTGTGATCATACCCCCAATTATGTCAAAACAATTCTTCAAATTACTGACATAATTCATTCAAATCAAATTTAATCTCCTAAGTGATTTAATCACTAAATTACATTAATTACCTTAGCCAATCAATTCAATTCTATCAAAATAAATCAAAAACATGGCTAAGGTAATTAATTAAAAGGAATTAAAAAAATCATAATTACACCTCATCACTTGCAAAAGCCAATCCCTAGCCTAATTAATCTAATTAATTGGCTATAGTCCTAATTAATTATCAAAAGCAAACAAAAGCTTAAATAATTAATTTCCCTATTATTGAATGAATATATTAAATATATAATTCATTTCATTAATATTCCCTTTAACCCCTAACCTAACCTATCTTAGCCACCTTCACTTCTGGGTTTGAACTAATCCCAACCTCTTCACCATGCTAAGCCTAATTCTAATCTTAATCCATCCTAACCCACTTCCTAATGATGTCACATTCCTAAACTCTTGATTAGGAATTCAACTCATTTCAAAAAATCTACATTCTCAAGCTCCCCTTCCCTCAAATTCCACTTCCTCAAGCTTGGACTTACACCCTCACCATGCCTTATTAATGCTTTCATAAATGCATCATTAATGCATATACCCTCACCATGCCTCATAAATTCTATCCCTCATTAATGCTCTTACATATGCATTTAATGACCTCATCTCTCCTCTCACTCACATTTTCTTCTATAAATAGAATGAGTTTTAAGCTTAATGGGCCCCTGATTTTGGATTGTTGAAATCATTGTTATGCTATTCATATTATTAGCAATTTGTATTGCATTGTAGCTTTCATGTTATGCATTGTTATAATTTCTATTTTTAGAGCTTAAAATGCATAGTTCTTGAGTATGTAGATTAGTTTTATTTGAATCTTTCATTCTAGGATTGTATATGTCACTGGAAAATGCATAATCTGAGGGAAATTATAGCATTTTTCATACTCCTAGATAGGAAGCAATAGGTCGATTTTAGTGTTTGATATGGTTGCTAACCCTTGTTTTTCACTAATGCAATGACTTATTGAAGTGTTGTGTTGCAGCTGCAGGAACCAAAAAATAACACACACAAGTAGAATAGGGGATTCAACTAGTTCTGAAGAAGAGGACGAAGGGGAACCAGAAGATGAAGAAATCCAAGAACCTATTGATATAACAAAGATCATCCCTAAGGAGTTGATGAAATTATGTGATAAACTTAAGGTGAAGCAAAACATGATAGACTAAAAGAAAAGAAGAAGAAGGTTAGAGTACTAAAGGCTACCAAGAACATAATCAGTAAATTAGTTCCTGATGTAGAATATGATTCAAATTATAGTCATTTTGATCAGATTGATATATTGATCAAGGTCATTTCTGATCAAATACCTAACTTAGAAAAAGCACCAATAAAGTTAGAAAATAAATATTATTAGCAACAAAGGAATGAGAAGCTAATGGAAACTATATCATTGGAAAAAGAGTCACTTACATTTGAAGTGAAAAAAGTGAAGGAAATCCTAGAGGAGGTGGGATAATTACTTGTCAAAATATCAAAGTTTACAAATTTTACTCAAGACCTGGAGAAGAGGAGAGATGAGGCTCAACATGAGCTTAATAATTTGGTTGATAATTTTGATCCCATCACAAGTTCAGCAATAGAATATAGTAGTTCAGCAAAAGTAATCATTCATAGGCTGAAGGCAATCCAAGTAGAGCAAGATAAAAGGATCATCACACTCTTGGAAATGCAGACATATTTGGCCCCCACAGTAGACATTATTAAGCAACATGTGAAAGATGTAGAGATCACACAAAGTCTACCAATGATGAGCATATTGGATACTATGGAGGGGTTATCATCGATAATAGATGGGTAGACCCTGTCTATGGATCGATCACTTATAGGAATCATGGGAAAAGTCTATGAGGACTGCTAAGGTAAATTTAAAGGATTTTTTTAACAATTTATTAGTTTTTTGAATATTTTTGAGGTTTTTATACCTTTTTCATTGTTGACATAAGAGGGAGTATGAGTATGGGTTCAATGAAAATAATTAAAATGGGAAGTATGAGCTTAGGAGGACTTATGTATGGCAGAATAGTTTCTTTGAGTGTTTGCCATCAATGTCAAAGGAGGAGATTGTTGGTATTGTGGTGGTTTTTGGAATTCTTATGAGGATCAAACATAAGGGACACATAATTGGTTATAATTGATGGAAGTATTTTTAGTTAACATGATTGGAGAGACCGGTAATATCTTTGCATGATCAATAATAGAAGAAATAGTTAAGTGGGTTGATCAATGTACATGAAGAACAATTTGAGTCAGAGAATTTGGTAGCGGTTGAGTTGCAGTACAGATCAGGCATTGCAATCATAGAGGAGGTTTTTAAATGGTTAGTGGAATCCATGATTTTGATCACAACAGTTAATTCAGTGATTTGAGTGAATTGTAATTTTGGTGAAAAAATAGTATACCTATTGGTTCACCGATCATAGTTTCATGTTAAATTGGTTAAGGAAGTGGATCTAAGGTTGAATATTGGTCATAAACATGGATACTATGTTCAATACAAAAATTTTAGGTATGTTTGACATTCATCTTGATGTGGTTGGTCAATACTTTGGATCGATTGTGATGGAAACTTTCTAGGTCTTAAGTGACCTAAGGACAATACTATATAAGATTATCTAAATCTTTTGATTTAGGGTTGAGATCATATTTTAAAGTGGAGCAATTAGAGATGAATGAGAATAGATTAGTGCAGCATCAGGAAACACAGAGAAAAGTGGATCTAATAGGCATACAGTGTCATTCTACATATCAAGAGACATAGTTCATTACTCTAGGTCAACCTTCTAGGTTGGGAAGCTAAATCCCTTAATTAGGTGAAACGTAACAAGATAAATTCTTAATTATGGTTTTGAAATCTTCTAGCGAGGTAGACTGTAATAGGTCTTTTGGTACTTCTAATAAGGTACTAATCACATTTAACACGGTGAACTCTTGACAAAGTATTGTAGCTCCTAATAGGGAAAATACTTTATACTGTAGTGAAGTGAATTTGTGGGTGCCATCCCCATCGTGGTTTTCTCCCTCTTACAAGGGTTTCCACAAGAACAATTTGTGTGTTATGTGTGATACTTATGTGGATTCTTGATTTTATTTACTTCTATTTGATAGGATCAGTTGTATGTTTCATTGTTTGGAAATTACTGATTAACTTTGTTATATTGATGGTGATAATTATTAAGTACTTGTCTGCACTAATTCACCCCCCTCAGTGCCTCTAAATACTAACAATTCCAAGAAAACTACATGAGGTGCACAACAATAGTTGAGCCAAACCGAGTGAACACCAAAATAAACTCAGCAACAAACAAACTGGAAACAAAATATTTTTTGTTGATGCAAGATTTCCAAGAACCCAAGATGATATTGCATCACACCATATTAGAATTAGAGAAGGTGATGGTTGGAATAAAACCTTTAAAAAAATGATGGACTCTATGAATGGCTAGTTATTCCATTTGTCTTAACTAATGCTACAAGAACTTTAATGGAGATTATGAATGAGGTGTTTATTTTCATAGGTAAGTTTGTCATATTCTACTTAGATGATATGCCAATATATATTCAATCAAAGGAATAACATATTAGGCATTTAAGAATGGTATTAGACAAGTTGAATGAAGAGAAGCTGCTAATCAATCTCAAAAAGTGTACTTTGTTGAAGATAGAACTGGTTTACCTAGCATTCATCATCTCACAAGAAGGATTAAAGATGGACAAGGAGAAGATAAAGGAAATAATTTAATGGCCTACCCCTAAGATTATCTTCTAGGTAAGAATTTTTTATGGATTGGCCAATTTATAGAAAAATAATAAGGAATTTTAGTGGGATTTGTGCTCCAATATTGGATACAATTAAGGGAGATAAAAGGACATTTCATTGGAATGGAGTTTTTGATAAGAGTTTTCAAATACTTAAGAAGAAGATTACAGAAGAGCCTATCTTTTATTTACATGATTTTACTAAGCCTTTTCAAGTTGAATGTGATGCCATTTGGACTTCTATAGGAGTTTTATTGAGTTGAGATGGAAATCCTATTGCATACTTTATCAAAAAGATTAATGATGCAAAGAATAAATATTCAAGATATGATCAAGATTTATATTCCCTTATACAAGCTTTGAATAAATGGATGTGTTATCTCATTCCTAAGGAGTTTATTTTGTACACTGATAATCATGCTTTGTAATTCATCAGTAGTCAATCTAAGTTGAGCCAAAGGCATGTCAAATGGGTTGAATTTTTGTAAAGTTTTACTTTTTTCATCAAGCACAAGAGTGGTAGATCTAATAAAGTTGTAGATGCTTTCAGCAAAAGGAGTTTTATCTTGTAGGAATCTCAATTGAGTATATTGGGATTTATATTAGGATTGGATAATACTGAGGGGGGGGTGAATCAGTATTATAATAGATAATTAAATTCTTCAACCACTTGAATATTAACCATACAATTGCAGAAAAGGAAAGAACATAAACAAATAACATAGAATTCATAACACCATGATTTGTTTATGAGGAAACCATGTCTAAGGGAAAACCCAGGTGGGGTTGATACCCACAAGCATGTACTAAAGTATAATGTCCCGGAAGGAGACCTATCCCTGTTAGGAGCTGAATATTACATAGTACATTTCCCTGTTAAAGGAATAACAACCCTGTTAAAGGTTCACAACACCCTGTTAGGGGCCAATGAGCTTACAGCTCTTACAATGTAATTTTGTTACAAAAGGTTCTCAGTGATGAACAAAAACAAGCATCACAAATGCTTTGATAGTTCCTTTATAGCTCTATCATTCTCTTCTTTTCCATTCGCATGTCTTCTCTGCATATCCTTCACTTTCTCACAACACCCAATCTTTACCAAAAGATCTTACATATATATCATTTTAACTTTACAAAGTCGGCTCTCAAAATAAATATTACAAATAGTACTAAGTCAGCCTTCAATACAAAATACATTTAATATAGTAAATATCAAATGCATAGTCGGCACTCTTGCATAGTCAAATTATAGACTATCAACAACAAAAATACAACTTTGATTTCCTGGAGTCCAAGTCATACTCCCTTATTCTTCGCTGGTGTCCACTGTGTCGTTGTTCTCTGATGTTTGTCAGTCTTCAAATCCTTATAACTTATCATAAACTTAACCAAATCCAAATAGATCTTAGGTGTATGCCAAAAATACTCCATACTATCTTCCACTAAGCTCTCGTGCCTTAATTTGTCGATCTCTATCTTTGACATCCAAAACAATATTGTATCTTTATTTCTGTACTTAGTCAATTTTAGACACACCAAAACTTAACTTCAAAACAATTGATCTCAAACCCAGATGTGTTTCCATGAATTAAAACCAAAAATTGTATCACATTTCCCAATTTGATAAATTTCCAACAATCTCTCCCTTTGGCATTGATGGCAACACTTAACAAAAAAAGGTACTAAGTGTTCCAACAAAACAAAACTGTCTCCACTTCTTCTCCTCATCTTTTTCATTTTCTTTTCTTTATATATATATTTGTTCTCTCTTCTCTTATTCATTCATTTATTTTTTCTCTCTTCTCTTCTCTCCCTTTGACAACAATGACAAAGGTGCATACAAATAAGTATCACTTCTTGATCACAAGTTTTAGAATGTCTTGGAAGGAATCTTCCAAAATCTTCACTTTAGAGCTCCGTGTCTTAAACAAAATTTGACTTGTATGAATCAATCCATTCAATGCAAAAGATGTAGTTTCATCATTCTTCAATTCTTTGGGTAAGCCTTCATCCAATGAATCTATAGTCTTTTCTAGATCTGTCAGATGTGCCTCAATTATTGATAGCTTCAGAGTAATGAAGTTCCTTAGTAAATTGAATCAGTTTAGTACTCTCTCCTTCTCATTCTCTAATACATTGATCTTAGCCAATATCTTTGTTACTTATGTGTCTAACTCTGTAGTGGTCTTTGAAGATGTTTCACAACCATCCATTAACCTATTCAAAGTTTCCCTTTCCTTGGCAATAATATCTTCAAAATTCTGAATATGTCTAATAGGATTCATGTTGTAACCAAATAGCTTTCTCCCATGTGTAATGCAGTTCTTTTCATTTATCAGACAAGTTTTCACAACTCATAAGTCCCATGAGATGGAATTGCATACTTTTATCAGCTTCTTCTCTTCATATGTTTTCTCTGCTTTCTCCTCTATAGTCTTCTGCAAATTTTCAAAATGGCCATCAAACTCATCAAGTGTGACTTTCAAGTTCTCAATATCATCTTTGTTCTGGAATACTAAGGGTACTGGAAGCAATTTATTCATAGTATCAATAGATATTTAAATCACCTTTGTTTTCTTATCTCCTTTTTGTACTAATTTCTCCTTTGCTTTGTTCAGTATGGTGAATGCCAGTTCATCTTCATCCATGCTATCAACATTAACATTACTTCTTGCCAACAATAAGCTAGATGGTAAAGTTACCTCTTCTTTCTCATCTTCTTTTTGCTTAGTCTTCTATCCTTCATCCTCTTTCTACACATCTTCCATATTCTCCTCTTCCTTCTCAGGTTCATTAGCAATAGAAGTGTCCATGGTTCCTGCAAAAGGGTCCTTCTCATCTTGTGAGGGGTCTAGTGTTACTGCCACACCAGAAACATAGAAATCTACAGTAGTGTCATCTTTACTTTATTCATCATTAGTCTATGTATCCTTTGTACTTTCATCCATTCCCAATTGTGTAGGTAAATCTATCTTAGGGGGTTGGGGCTTGACAAAAGTAGTTCTCAACAGTATCTTCTCAAGTGCCTTCTGAGTTTCCTCAGTCACTTCATCATATTTCCTCACCATTATCTTTAGTAATCTTGTCATTTTCCTCAATAGGGGTTTCAATTATTTGACTATAGTATCTCTCTCTTGTATAGATAACACAGGTAGCATATCATCAATCTCTTTGTTTCTAATCTGATCATCTTCAACTTGTACCAAACATTTTCTACTTTCCAATTTTGTATACAAATCTAAGGGTATGCTTCCTTCAACTTCCAAAAGTGTCTTCTTGAAACTAAGCATGTGTTCTATTACAATGTCTTCAATTTTCAGTTTATCTTCTTCTTCATATCTGTCATAATATTTATCAATCAAAACCAATTTTCCTTGTTCAATTTCTCTTTTCTCCAGCATTTTAATGTTAGGTTTCCATGTTTTATTCTTCTCAATTTTCTTCTCTTCTTCTTCAATTGTGCTTCTCTTTTGTCTGCATAATAGATCAAGTTACTCTAGGAGTAACTTTCTTTGCTTGTTCTACCTACTTTTGTGGTGGAGGTGAGTTATCAACCATAATTACTTTAGGGGTGGAAGGGGCATTAGTTCTTCCACTAGCTACTCCAAGGGATCTATCTGCCATCTTCTTCTTCATATCTTTCAGTTCTTCCTCAGATAGACCAGCCTTTACTCCACAGTCATGAATAATATTACCAATCTTTCTCTTCCTCTATCCTCTATACTATTCTTCTCTTACCTTCTCTGAATTCTCCTCATATGTTCCCCATCTCTCTTTTGATGTACCAACTTCTGATGCAAGAATATGTTCTACTTGCATGGTGAGTACTTTGGAACTCACTTCATAGCCCATAAGGTAACACCATTTATTTCTTGGGGTCACTACCTCAAAACATACACAATCTATTTCAAACATAAAACAAATTTTGTCCTTGTACTTCTCAACAATGTCCTCATGTAGTCTGTATCTACTCTTCATTTGTCTTTATAGAATTTTGATCATTGCAAACAGTTCTCCATCTACCCAAGTAGTGTTCTATCTTTTGTAACTCTGTGAGATTAGTATACCACTAGGAACTCCAGTTTTCTAGCCACTAGGGTGTAGACCAGGAAACTTATGTTCAATATGAATGAACATGTGTACCAATAATGATCCAAATCTAAAGGTTTTCATTCTGTCTTTCTTCACAAGCTTTACATTCTCAAGTAATTTTAGTGCCAATACCTTGCATAGGTTGTATTGTGTGTTTTCTTTTACCATTCTCCATGCCATGATAATAACTCCAGCTGATACTGAATTAGGTCTGCTGCTATAGGAAAATTTGTAACCAAGTATCATTGCAATCAACCTTACATCTTGTTGAAAAATATCATTTACTATCATTACCCTTCTGTCCCACTTTGAGTGTGTTAGGGTTTTGACTTCCTTCCTGACATGCTTCTCTACAATAGGTACAACTCCAGTGTTATCTAAACTAGTAATCTCATGAATTAGGTCACTACATATCTTCACAGGTTCGCTACCAATCCATATGAATTGGTCATGAACCCTGCTCATAAGTATTTCAAACCATTCATTTTCTTTGAAGTCGCACAAGTCCATAATCTTCATTATACTTAATTGACTAATGTGTTTCCATTCTTCCTTCATGATTCTATTTTTAGACATGTTTTCACTTTCTATATATATATCTTTGTCTTCCAATGTGTCATACTTACAGTGAATGTAAGCCCTAATATCTTCAACATGAAGTACGCCATGTGGGGTCTATGAAAATGCTCCTTCAGGATCCTCTTCACACGACTTATAAGAATGTTTCTTGAATTTATGTCTTTGATGATCAACAACATCAAAAAGTATAGGGGCATCCATAACTTAGATGATGTAGAATACCTTTTTCACATGGAAATCCAAGTATATGCTCCAATCGATCATGCATGGTAGGTGTAGAAATGTCTGAATTTTTCTACTCTCTGATCTCCTTGGCTCACTCCTTGTCAAATGATAGAAAAATAGATCATAACATGGTTCTTTATACAAGTCAGGTTATGACTTTTCTTTTTCACTCCAAACTATCTGGTCGGCTGCTGAATATTGTGATCAAAATATACAAGTCTTCTGATGATGCACTCTTAGATATATGATCCATAATGTCGGCTCAAAATATTCCCAAGCTCGCATGAGCTCACTACATGATTTGCGGGGTAGGATAAATTCTGATGTGTTGCATTTAATGCTCCCCTAATGCCATAATCGGCTGATTAGGTCAATTCTATCTTGCTACCTTCAGGCAAAGATCCAGTAGCATCTACTAGATCTCCCTGAAATGATGTCTCACTAGTTTCTTTAATCTTCCATATCTTACCACTATTTTTGTCTTATGCTTTCTTAAAACAATTTTCAAAATCATTCTTCACATCCACAATACTCTTGCTAGTATCATTTCCATTCTTCTGTGAATTCATAGGAGGTGGTGTTCTTCTGTTATCTACTCCATTATACCTGTAAAACTTTGCTATATGTCCTGGATTATTGCATTTGTAACATATATGAGGTCTTCTTTCTTGATTAACTTGTAACTTACAGTACTTCACAATGTGCCCAATGTTATTACATTTGTAGCATTTAGTTTTCATTGTAGGTTCTCTTCCATTGTCTTTTCTATATCCAGATTGATTAGGTCTTATGCATTCAGTCTTCTTGTGCCCATATCCATTAAAGTTAAAATAATAACCAGAAAAAGTTCTAAAAGGGGCATTACCTCTACAATATTTCTTCATGTGTCCAAATCTGTTGCAACCAAAGCATCTTCCTCTAAAAGGTCTGATCTACTCTTTAGGTTCTTCAATAGATGGTTTCTTAGCATCAATCTTCTCTACTGATTTCTCTTCCTGATTCTTTGAACATTCAGCTTCATTGAAGCCAATACCAATCATGTCACCTTTAGGTTTCTACTTGTCTAACTGTTCATCAATCAAGTCACTACTGGTGTGAAGTTACTCAAAGTGTTTCTTTGCTTCAGCTAGTTCACCTTTCACAATCTGATTGTATTTCTCCAGTTCCAATTATTTGTTCTTGTAGTTTTCAGCTTCATCTTTCATTTGATTCAATGCATTTTTCAAGGTTTCTTTATTTTTCTTCTTAGCATCCTCCTATATCTGTATTCTTTAGCCATATTCTTGTTCTCAAGCTTCAAAGTCTCAATCTCTTATTTTAGTTGCTTCACCTAATCTGAATTTTCCTCATCTGAATCTTCTTTTATCTGAACCACAAGATCTTCTCTCTAACTTCTAGAAAGTTCAAGTTGTTCTTTCAATTTCTTTATGAATTTATCAGCTCTTCAGAGGTTGAACTTCAATTCCCCATTTTTTGCATTAGCATTATCAAGGTCTTCAAGTGCAGCTTCAAAGTTCTCCTATAAACTGTTCAAATCCATTCTGATCTCTCTCAAGCTGTTAGGCTTTCTCTTCAAGGGCCAAAAGCTCTGATACCAATTGTTAGGATTGGATAATACTAAGAGGGGGGTGAATCAGTATTATAATAGTTAATTAAATTCTTCAACCACTTGAACATTAACCATAAAATTACAAAAAAGGAAAGAACATAAACAAATAACATAGAACTCATAACACCATGATTTGTTTACAAGGAAACCCTGGCCAAGGGAAAACCCCGGTGGGGATGATACCCACAAGCATGTACTAAAGTATAATGTCCCTGTAAGGATACCTAGCCCTGTTAGGAGCTGAATATTACATAGTACATTTCCCTGTTAAAGGAATAACAACCCTGTTAAAGGTTCACAACACCCTGTTAGGGGCCAATGAGCTTACAACTCTTACAATGTAATTTTGTTACAAAAGGTTCTCAGTGATGAACAAAAGCAAGAATCACAAATGCTTTGATAGTTCCTTTATAGATTTTTCATTCTCTGCTCTGCCATTCAGATGTCTGCTTTGCATATCCTTCACTTTCTCACAACACCCAATCTTTACCAAAAAGATCTTACATATATATCTTTTTAACTTTACAAAGTCGGCTCTCAAAATAAATATTACAAATAGTACTAAGTCGGTCTTCAATACAAAATACATTTAATATAGTAAATATCAAATGCATAGTCGGCACACTTGCATAGTCAAAGTATAGACTATCAACAACAAAAGTACAACTTCGATTTCCTAGAGTCCAAGTCATACTCCCTTATTCTTCGCTGGTGTCCAACTACTCTGTGTCGATGTTCTCTGTTGTCTATCAGTCTTCAAATCCTTATAACTTATCATAAACTTAACCAAATCCAAATCTATCTTAGGTGTATGCCAAAAATGCTCCATACTGTCTTCCACTAATCTCACATGCCTTAATTCGTCGATCTCTATCTTTGACATCTAAAACAATACTGTATCTTTTTTTTTGTACTTAGTCAATTTTGGACATACCAAAACTTAACTTCAAAACAATTGATCTCAAACCCAGATGTGTTTCCATGAATGACAACCAAAAAGTGTATCACATTTCCCAATTTGATCACTTGCCAACAATTTCATGACCTGAAGGAAATGTACAAGGAAGATAGGGACTTCAAGGAGACATATGAAGCTTGTTTAAATCCCCTTATTAGGAAAAGCACCCATTGGATGGAATAAATTATACAAGAGGGCCTACTTTTCAAAGGAAACAAGCTTTGCATTCTAATAAGTTCCGTGAGAGAGAACCTATTGAAGGAGAAGCACAATGACATCTTAGTAGGGCATTTTGGAAAAAATAAGACAGTAGCTCGAATAAGTTCGCAATATTACTGGCCAACTATGGACAATGATGTTAAGAAGTTTTTGGAGAGGTGTAAAGTATTCCAACATGCCAAAGGGAGGAGTAAGAATGCAGGTTTGTATCAACCCATGCTAATCCCAAACAAGCCATGGGATTTAATCAGTATGGACTTTGTACTCAGTCTACCAAGAACTTAGAAGGGACATGATTCAATATTTGTGGTGGTAGATAGATTTTCTAAGATGGCTTATTTTATTCCATGTACAAAAACAAGTGATGCTACAAACATTGCCAATTTGTTCTTCAAGAATATAGTTAGACTACACAGACTTCCTAGGAGTATTAGCTCAAATCAAGACACTAAATTTTTAATGTCGTCTATGAAAAATTTGACAATTTTCCAAATCCACAAACTCACAATACACACACACACACACACACATTTATCAGATAAATATGAGAGTAAAATGATATGCATTTTTGTATGTGACTTCTCCCCTAACTTTGAGGCTACAATATTGCCTATACCTATCCAGTAATAGTGTGAACCAAATCTTTTCAAATTTACAGCTTTTAATAGAGAAAATAAACAATAATGTTATTTTTCATTACACACCTTAATAGCTTCAATATCCTTCCATCACCACAGATTGTGTCTTCACATCCCAACAAATTTTCTAAGCAGTGGCACCATCTTCAATAGGTACAAACTACAAACTCTACCAATAATTTCCTTGACATCAAAAGGTGACTGTAGAAAATTTCAGAGGTGACGACAACAAATTTTTGAGATTATGTTCTCTCTGAATTTCATAATCAGCAACAGACTCTGCATACTTGCACTACTAAAAAAACAACCAGGAATGTGCTTACTTTTCCATTCAGCATAGGTTGAACTCTTCACACATCGGCATAATATACATCCACTATTTATCTCATAGCAGCCCCCTATTCATCACACTTGGGCACTAGAACAATTTGGCTCTCATACCAAATGGTGAGAACCCAATCCACAAGATTTTTCCTCTTGCCTCTTCAATTATTTTAGGTCTCTGGCCTAATTCCCTAAGTCATTCATGAAAATCTTGCTAAAACCCTAAACTTTCTGAGCGGATTCTATTTTGAAGTTACTTTTTGTAACTTAATTTGCTTATGTCATCTCTTCTAAGTTGTCTTTGAATGGGGCCATTTTATCACTTAAAACCCTTAGATATCATGTTTCCTAAGTCGGACAGGGTTCACTTTAATATTTCCTAAGTCTTCATCCCTGAACAAATTTACCCTTTATATCAATCGTGCAACTCAATTTTGATCTAACGATCGGCTTAATGAATTAAAGCAAAGATGCGGTTGATCTATCCTTCAAGCCATTAATCCTAAATGACACATGGTACATGGTGGGCCTAGCATAGTGGTAAAAAGGAGATTAAAAGGAAAGAACTTCAAAGAAGATCTAACAGTAGGCATAAGTGTGCAAGATCTAATGTTTAAGGCATTACACTATGTGGCCACGTGTCCATCTTGATTGGTGGGACCTAAATTTTTGAATCCAGGGGTGAGATTAAAGTGCACTATACTTAATTTATATTGGACGGATAGCATAAATCCTTAAAGAGAAAGTGATCAATATCTACTCATTAAGGCATTACGCCCTTGCACCATGTGTCTAAGGTGGGTCATGTACAACACTAATGAAACAAGTAAAGATCGATCAAGTTCAAGAAGATCTGACAGTCAGCTTAATAAATTGAAGCAAAGATACAGTCTGAATAACTATAAAGGAATTACACCTGAATTCCATGTGTCTCTGGCGGGTCTAGCTGAAGTCAGGAAGGAAAAGATAAAGGGAGGGTAAGTTTCAGATGGATCGTGTGGTTGGCGTAAAGGCTTAATGAAAAGATGCATGAGATCTAGTGATCAAGGCATCATGCCTACTTGACAAGTGGATTTCCTAGTCAACACAGGTTAGATAGACAATAGGATTTCTCATAACCAATAAAAGTGCCATGTGGATATCTGTGGGACCAGCATTGTTGAGTTTTAACTAAAGTAAAGGTTTGTTTAGTTGATTCTGATCGGACGGCTTGCATAATGGATTAAAGGAAAAGTGATCAAAATATAGTCTTTAAATAATTATGCCAAGTTGCCACCTGTCCAAGGAGGTCATTGGAAAGCCCAGGTAACCTGAAAAGAGATCTACGATCAAGTTTTAAAGGGGAATAAAATCTTGATCGTTGATATCAAAGCCCGCGCTGCCTGTGACTGTTTAACCACTTTTCAAATTTTTAAATCTTTGTCTCAGGGTTTTAGAGCGGTGATCTTTGTCATTTTGCTTCAGAGAATTAAATTGGTGAATTTGATCTTCTAGGCCATATTTTTATAGTTTTTGGATACTATATGGAGAAGAATTTGGCATTTTTGAACATATTTATTGTAGAGTTATCTCTTTAAGGGTTTCTGTTCAATTTGTTAATCAATATTTAAACCTTTTATTATCCTATTTTGTTCTTCACAATCACTGAGGAGTTGTTTCAGAGTTTTATAATCCATATCAGATCAAATTCCTAGGATCTTGAGCTTTTCAAAGAGGGAAAATTGAATTTCTGCAATTCTTAAGGGTTAATTTTCCTAAGTAATAAATGCATGTAAGACAGTTGTTTCTTTATTCCCTTTGTAGGGTTGTATTCTACAAATTCCTAGGTGGATGGGGGCTAATATTATTCTTCTCAACAGAATGTTTCAAGAGATTTTTTTAACTTGTATGATAGAGCTGCTAGCTTATGAATTTAATATTCTTTATCATGAGTTTCAGAACTAACCCTAAATGATCTGAAGCTTTTTGTAGTCCTTGGCTTATAAAAGGATTACCAAGATCATTTAGAAGAGGCTAGAAACTTGTGATGACATAAATTTTTCCCATTAGTATGCAAAGAGAAAATAGAGGTAATAAACCATCAGTTACACAACACTGAAAGTCAGGTTTTTAGTTCAGACCGAAATTACTAAGTAAAGGTGAAACCCAACGACACATCTTTGAAGTGTAAACCGAAAGTGTAACCCAAAAATTATAATGTGGAACCTGACAGGAGTAAACCAACAGTGGAACCCGATGAGCATAAAACAATGCAAACTGAGAGAACAGACAAGAGAGGAACCCGATAGACAGTTCAACCAAGGAACACCGAAAGACAGTCAAACTAAGCATCAGACACTGAAAGTTAGTTATATCCTGAGAAAAGTGGATCTGACTTCCACGTTAGATAAAATAGATATATTCTCTTTATGGAGTTTTGATTTGTTTTAAATCCATTTCTTGAGGAACAAGAAACATTATTGTAATTGTTTTAATCAGTCTAACTGATTAAAAACGTGCAGACTAGGAGATCAAGGTCAAGTTTTAAACCTTTGATCATAGAGTTAAGTTGTAATACATGAAACTTAATTAGGTCGATCTATGCTATAAATAGATGTTGTAATCATTCATTTAAGGAGGATGTGAGGATGATTGTAGTGAATGAGCACATATATTCATCAGACTAAAAGTTTCAAGAAGTAGAACAACAAAAGATGAAATTGGTTATCATTAACCAATAACAGAGGCTACCGAGCAACAGATGTATTAATCAATCACATTAGGTGATACATTTATACATGTGCTTTGTAATGGATCTATAATCAAAAAAATTTAGATTGCATACACTCAGGTTAATGAGTATTTTTGTCTACATTCTAACAAGTGTAGAAAATAGAAGAAATCCTTTCAAGAAAGGTGGATTTAACAATCCTATTGTAAATCTCATAACTAGGTGCACACTAAATAGTGTTTCTATAGCTCTTAATAGAATAGACCTTAACCAGTCTCCACCTAATACTCATAACAGGGTAGATCATCAAAAGTGATCAAATTGTAAGCCTTAACCGGCCCCTTCAAATCTACAGATAGTGAAGTTTTTGTGGGTGCCATCCCCACCATAGTTTTTACCTTCTAACAGGGTTTTTCTGTGTTACCATATCTTGTATTATGAGTCAATTACTTTCATAAATTTTTCTATGAGTGTTTACATGTTTGTTAAAGTTTAAGAATTGATATATCTTACACAAAGATAGTATAGAACATATGGTTGGTTATACAATTGATTAAAAAATGAATAAAGGTTAAAAGAGATAAAAGTTTTAGAGGTACTAATTCACCCCTCCCCTCACAGTACACACTTTCCATTATTTCAAAAAATTGGTATCAGAGCTAGATCTCTTATTTGGAAAGTTTAAAGACTTAAGAGAAAAGATCATATAATGGAGAAGTACAGACTTGACAAGAGTATTGAGAATCAGAAGCTAGAAATTCAGATCTTCTATGAGTTGTATAAGGAAGCTAGAATCAAGATGAGATAGCTGTAAGATGAAAGAAATATTATGGAATCTCACTGTAATGAAATAGACTACCATGAAGAAGATATTCCAGATCTATTTGAATCATCAGGATCAACAACTAGCAAAGCATTAGATACATCAGAGGAAATCATCACAAGCTTAAATGAAATCAATCAATATCTAGCTGGACAAGTCAAATTTCTACAAATTGGTCAAGAGACACAGATGGTAAGAATGATTGATGTGATCAACAATGCTAGACAAGCTGAGCAAGAGAGAACACTAGCTATTGATGATAGAAGAAAGATTACTGAAAATCTACAAGAGAAATAGTCAAAAATACAAATACTTATAGAACATCATCATGAGATTAAAAATCAGGTTATTCTTATGAGTCAAGAGGAAAACAAAATGAATACAGAACTGATCAAAAAAATAGAAGCTATCGGTGAGCTAAGGGAAGAAAATGAAAAGCTAAAACAAGAAGTAAGAATTCAGAAACAACATAATGAAATAATCAAGAGCAATCAAGAAAGAAATAAAAGGATGGATGATTTTCTTGATGGACAAAGGAGAGCCAACAACAACACTCGAATAGGCTATACCAACAATAGAAAATCAACCAACCAAGTTTATCCAAAGAATGTCTATGCAAATCCAAGACCAAGAAAGTAGACATGCAATCACTATGGAAAGAAAGGCCACAGATCAAATTTTTGCAGGAGAAAAATGAAAGGTATTCCTAAATCAACACCTTCATTCATAGGAATTTGTTATAAATGTAACAAGAAATGACATAAAGCATATGAATGTAAATTTGAGGTGAAACAACCAAAGAAGGAAACCTACATGGACAAATATTGTCCTACTTGAAAAATGCATGGGCACACATCTCTTGAATGTTGGAAAAAGAAAAAGCAAGCATGGAAGCCAAAAGGTCAATAAACTGCCTATCAACCAAAAAGATTCGGTAACCAGTATGTTTGGGATTACAACACTTGGGAAAATTATACAACATGTGGAAGATTTGGTCACATAGCTACAAACTATATAAGACAATGGACAAGAAATTCTAGAGGCTTGACTAACACCGGAATGACATGTCTACACTGTCATAAAGTTGGTCATCTAAAGAAAGACTACAAAGACTGAATGACAGAGACTAGCACCTTTTCTAATGGAAACACCATTGAAGACATCAAGAAGATGAGAAACAAAATGTGGAGGAAAGATACAAACACTGATGAAGCTGGACCAAGCAATGCAAATGGTGTCACCTTATCCAATAGATCTGGTGACATCACCACCCCCACCTAAGTAGAACAAGTAAGTATGGAACTGCATAATACCAAGTTATATTTTGCATCAGTTTCATTATACATAGTTAAAATACCAAATTAACATGATTAAAGATGCAATATGGTATTACTTGTTATAACTCTGTGAATTCAATTTCATCGGTCAATACATACTGAAATACATTGGTATACATACAAAGCTAAGTTGTCTACACTTACTGAGAATCATCGGTTAACATATAAAATCTAAAGTTGCTAGTGTAAACTGAGATCTGTCGGTAATCATGTGAGTTGACAAAGTTGTCTTCACCATACACTGAAATCTATTGGTGAACGTAACAAGTTAAAAGCTTCCCCAAAGCATTGCATTTTTACCAAAAGAGAAGTTAGTATATCACCTAATGACTCTATCTTCACACACTGAGGATTGGTTGAGCATTAATGAATCAACATAGGGAAAAGTATATAAATATACAACTGAAGGATCTCATTTTCACCAAGAGATTAGAGTGAAGCGACAAGAGAGAAACCAGAGCATGAAGCGAAAATATTGCAGAGCGAATCCAACCCAGTTTACAACACTCCAAGCATGTCACTTACAGCTACAAAGGTTAAAGTAAGTACCAACATAAACTGAGAACTTTGTTTATCATTTATGGGAAACCCCTAATTTCATAATCAATGGAAACTACATCAAGAACCGCTATGATCAAGAGTGTTAAGAAGAAAAAGATCAATCTTATCAAGAACAATACATGTGAGGAATCTAAGTATAAGATATGCCCAGAGGTTGCTTCACAACCCAAAAATGTTGGATCATTCTCAAGAATACCAACTAGGTTTTTTCTCATCGAAGACGTGTGAGCATATATACACTGCAAGATTGCAAAGATTGTAGACCTGGAAGTTGAAAAAGCTTTCAAGAAACTTTGTAACAATGATGGCACTATCAAGGATGAACACAAGCACATCAAGGTAAAAGGGCTCACAAATGCCCTATGGTTCCTGAAAGAATTCAAGACCGAATGGATTTGGTTAGTACTGAGCAGGATACATGACCGAAAGTTATGGATGGATGAGCCAAAACCGATAACAAGGGATGTTATACACACTGTCACTGATTATCCCATAAATAAAAAGGTAAAGGCACTAAAGCACCCACTTAAACTTGAAATTGAGAATAATACCAGAGCTACATGGGATCGAAGAGGACTTAAAGTATCAACCATCAATGATGATGTACTGAAATTTTGAGCATGTGTCTTAGGATACAAGTTCTTTCAGGCTAGCAGGATGAACAACATTGCATCCGGAGCAGTGGATACAACTTACAAGATTGTCAAGAAAGGATTGCAATTGGATCTATCAGAACTGCTAATAAGACAATTGGAAGAGAACATGAAGACCATAAGAAATGCAAAGTCAAATTCATGTAAGTTTGGTTCTCTGATAATGTGCATATTCTTTTATTTCCAAGAATCTTTCCCATTTATAGGAAATGTGCAATGGGACACAACAAGACCAGTGACCATATAGATTAGTGAGTTTATAAAATCACTAGGAGATCATTTTAAGTCAGTAATAGATGAATACTTTGTTGGATTCAAGGATAGAATGCAAAAGAGTGTAAGGATCTAGAATAGCTAATTGAAAAGTTCAAGACTGATATATGTTTTATGGTAGAAACTGACTATACATACATCAAGCCAGCTATACCGAGGAAAACATGGCTATCTCCACTTGGCTATGAGGTGACCATAGATCAAGCATCCAATGCAATTGAGGCATTAATAAATGAGCCATTAGATAAAACACAACCTAAGTTTGGTATGTATGAAGAAGCCAAAGAAATGATTAAAATTGGCTTGGTTGTGAAGAAGATTGATAGGAACAAATACAAGATGGTTAAGAATTTGAAGAAAAGGTTGTCGGTAATAGAAGAAGAAACTGAATAGAAAGAGAAAACTGAGGGACAGTCACCAGTTGGTGAAGTTGAGAAGGAGAGTGACTCAGATTCAATAGAGTCAGACACACCACTACCTCCACCAACAAATAAGCATAGTACTATAGATGCAACAAGGACAAGGATTCAAACAGCTAAGGATGCAAGTCCTTCACGTATAAATAAAGGTCAAGTAAGGACATATAAGAGAAAAAATCCAACCAAAAAGACCACGACACCAAAGAGGAGAAGGAAAATAATCCTAAATAAGGAATACATAGAGGACATAGATGAATATGTCCAAACAGAAAAGATTAAGATTCCTGAAACTATTGATGAGATATGTGAGTCAATTGCAAAAAGAGGTGGCTTAACTGACACCAAGGTAAGAAAGTGTCTAACATTAGAGCCCGATCATCAGAACAAGGTTGAGGAAGCACTGATAAAAGCAATGATAAACTTCAAATATCTACCAGTATAATTTGATGAAAAAATGCCAAAAGCACTACATGAAAGATTATCTGCCAGATGGACTTATGCATTAAAGAATGAAAAGGAGATAAGGGAAAGATTCATATTTTCTCCTATGCCTCCCAAATCAAAAATGGAAGAAATCTAGGAGATGATGGAGAAACATAGAAAGGATTTCTCACCCAAGATGAGAGCTTACAAAGTTCTACAGGGAAAGCTTATAGAACTAGAAAAGGATAGTAACAAAATTTGGAGTAAAATACTCAATCGACCTACTGAGGATGCAAGCCCTGAATAAATTACTATCACTAATGAAGAATTGGACAAAGAATAATTGAATACAACATGCAACAAGGATATGGATGTTGCTAATGAAAGATGGCCAGAAAATACTATGGATAATATGGTTATTGACATCACCGATGATCCTTTAAATGAAATTTAGAAAGATGAAGATGTCACTATTGTCAAGGACCAAACTGACAAACAGGACACTACAATTGATGATGCACAAGTACAAATACTAAGCCAGATGCCATTATTGATTCAAGCAATCAATATAATATCACATAAGGAGAAGACCCCTGATCCTGACGCAAGCATACTCGAGGATAAGGGTAATGATGAGAAAAAAGATACATCTGATGAAAATAATGATACAACTGATGAACAGGTAGTCATCGGCACAGAATAAAAGGATGCAGACAACACCAAAAAATATGCACAAGTGAAAGGTGCAGAAGAAGTGCAAAAAGAGAAAGATGAGAAAGATAAGATAGTTGATACCATGCCAAAGGACACCAAAGGTGAAGCTATAGATACACTGAAGGTTGATAAGGAGACATCTTCAAACAACCATCAGGAAAACACCAAGCAGTAAGAAAAAGGTACAACTCCACAAAATCCTTCCTCAAGCACATCAGACCAAGAAGAGAAGCTAGCTTTGGTTTTACATACAGCTGCATCCCAGAAAAAAAAGAAGAAGACAAAGAAAAACAAGTTGGAAGTCACACTTGATGAGATCATAGAAATAACAAGATGTGACCCAACTACATTAGATTTTGAATCACTCCAAGAATATGGAGAAATTTGTCATAGGAAAACTTTGCAAGAGAAGTGTAAGAAGCATCACCGAGATTCATTGGTATTGGAGAACACAAGAGACATCTTAAGCCAAATAGTTCCCAACATTGATGTTGATCACAATGCCCCCATTTTGGATCAACTTTCCATTCTCACCAACATCGTCACAACAAAAAATGTTGATGCAGAAAAGGAAATTGAGGAGCGAGAAGAACATAAGTTTCAATACAAACTGATAGAAAAGATCATCCAAGAAGTGGCAGAAAATAAGGTAAAGCTTTTAGAGTTATCAAATGAATTAGATCCAATAATTACTGAAGTTGTTTCCTTAATACAAAAGCTATGCACTGTAGAGAAATTTACAAAGGATAACAAGGATAAGATTGCAAAGATCGATTCTGATCTAAATGCAAGTGCACAAAGTCTAGCCACGGATGGAAATGCAATCAAATTGCATTATGAGAAGATCAGAAAGATCAAATGGTTAAGAAAAGAACTGTGGGAAGAAGAATCTCAATTCAGAGAGGAGGTTACTGAGATACAGTCTCTACTTTTACTGAACCTCACACTTCTGCAACAACACCTAAGTTCAGCAAGGAAACTTATTTCCACCCCTGAGATGTTTGTAGTAGACAAAATCTATGACATGCATGCCCGAATCATATTAGAGAATATGGCTCTTGAACATTTAAAGGAGAAATGGGAGAAGGTGATGGAGGAAATGAATACCTCTCACTCTCATATTTTTTATAAGCTATAGGTATACACCTTTTCCCTTACTATCAAAAAAGGGGGAAAGGGAAATGATATGTACAAAGCATATAGTAAAATAGGAAAAAGGAAGTAAAAGGGGAAAAGGAAAATATAGAACAAAGTGAACATGAAGAGATATTATAAAGACAAAGGGTACATACACATATACTATACTATACTGGCATATGCATAGGGAGAGTCATAAAATTACTAAGGTATATACATGGTGTACATACTATAAATCTTTAGTATTATGCACATATTAGTTTTTGATACTAATGTCAAAGGGGGAGATTTATGACAAAGTTTTTCCATTAGTATGCAAAGAGAAAATAGTTGTAATAAACCATCGGTTACACTACACCAAAAGTCAGGATTTCAGTTTAGACCAAAATTACTAAGTAAAGGTGAAACCCGACGACACACCTTTGAAGTGTAAACTGAAAGTGCAACCCGAACATGATAAAGTGGAACCTGAAAGGAGTAAACTGATAGTAGAACCCGACAAGAAGAACATAGTGCAAAATAAGAAAATAGATAAGAGAGGAACCTGATAGATAGTTCAACCAAGGAACATCGAAAGACACTCAAACTGATTTCAAAGAAAATCGAGCATCAGACACCGAAAATCAGTTATATCCTGAGAAAAGTGGATCTGACTTCCATGTCAGATAAAATAGCTATATTCTATTTATAGAGAGATGATTTTATTTAAATCCATTTCTTTAGGAACAAGAAACATTATTGTAATTGTTTTAATTAGTCTAAGTTGTAATACCTGAAACTTAATTAGGTCAATCTATGCTATAAATAGATATTGTAATCATTCATTTAAGGAGGATGTGAGGATGAATGTAGTGAACAAGCACATCTATGGATCAGAATGAAATTTTCAAGAAGCATAACAATAAAATATGAAATTGGTTATCAAGAACCAAGAACAGAGGCTACTAAGCAAAAAAGGTATTAATCAATCACGTTAGGTGATACATTTATACATGTGATTTGTAATCAAAAAATTTTAGATTGCATACACTCAAGTCAATGACTATTTTTGTCTGCATTCTAACAAGTGTAGCAAATAGAAGAAATCCTTTCAAGAAAGGTGAATTTAACAATCCTATTGTAAATCTCTTAACTGAGTGCACACTAAATAATGTTGCTAAAGCTCTTAAAAAAGTAGACCTTAACCAATCTCCAAATAATACTCCTTACAGGGTAGATCATCAGAAGTGATCAAATTGTAAGCCTTAACCGGCCCCTTCCAATCTGCAGATAGTGAAGTTTTTGTGGGTGCCATCCTCACTACAATTTTTACCTTCTAACAGGGGTTTTCTACTTTACCATATCTTATGTTGAGTCAATTACTTCCATAAATGTTTCTATGAATGTTTACATGTTTGTTAAAGTTTAAGAATTGATATATCTTACATAAAGATAGTATAGAATAGATGGTTGGTTACACAATTGATTACACAATAGATAAAGGTTAAAAGAGATAAAAGTTTTAGAGGTACTGATTCACCCCTCCCCTCTCGGTACACACTTCCCATTACTTCCAACAACTTGGGCAAGTAGCATAAGGCATAAACCTTTTACCATTTTCTAGTGAGTGTAGCAAATGTATATTTAGAGAGTATTATCATAGAAGAAAAAAGTTGCAAGTATTTTGCATTTATTGAAGTGGTATATGATTTGAAACATTTTGGAATTGAAAATGGTCTCTTTGTAATTAATACAGTATTTTTGATTCATTCTCTCCTTTTTGCTTGCCTCTTGAGTTCTGAATCTTTTGGTTTACAGCATAAGATTTCTTTATGTATATGTTTTAGTCCATAGTTTTGATCAAGGTTCAGATTAAAATCTGCTTTGGATAAGACATAGACTCTTTGGGTTTGTCTATATAAGGATTATTAAGAAGTGTATGATCTAAAGATATATGTATTTATGGTTTTGAGTCCTTGACATTAGTTAGTTTCTCTGTCCTGTATCTGAACTAGAATCATTTCCCAATGAATAAAGAACTGTTCAATAATTAGTATCTTCTACTTTAATACATATCTGAATAGGTTTGGCTATACCCTACCCTGTCAAAAATATCAAAACCATTCTAGTCCCTTTAAGTTTTGCGGTTTTTGGTTGTAGTCATGCATAGTAGGGAAGAGTCACTAAGTGAGTGGCTATCATTTCATACTTTCTTTCCATTAATTTGTTGTAATAATCCAGAGTTATAGTGATTTGTGAAAGTTAAATCTTTGTCTGTAATAGGTGCACCCTGCCTTGGTTTTGCAGAGCCAAAAGATTAGAGGAAAGTCTTTTCCTACAATTGGTCCAATTACCTTGTAGAGCTCTCATACTTGGAATTAACCACTCCTAATATCAGTCTCAAGGTATATTGGTTTCTTATAAATAGCATAAATGTTTTCAAACACTAACATGCCATAAATAGGGAGATGATTGCATCAGCTTTTAGGATTCTGGAAGAGATTTTTGTAGATTTATCCCCTGCTCAAGCCATTGTAAAATTTAATGAAGACAGAGACAGGCATAGAAATAATATAGCCAAATATTGGTTATTGAAACCCCAAAAAGGTGGTTCTAGGCTACCTAAATTTCCTAATAAAGACCATATGAAATCAGATGTACATGGTATTATGCTCCTTCTTCATAGAGCTAGAGGTTCAGCTGAGGTATATGACTTTGGGTAATGCATTTATTATTATGTGCATATTATTTTAGATGGGAAGCAACAGTTAGATTGGAGTGAGCTTATTGCAGAATCAATGAGGGAACAGCTAAACATGGCACAAATTTTAGGACAAAATTTCTTTATGTCTTCCTATCTAATTTATTGTCTTGCTTGTGTTGGGGAAATCAAGGGAATTCCACATGAACCATCTGTGGAAGGTATCACCATATACGATTATTACCCTCTTCTTCAAAAGGAAAAATCTTTGCAAGATTTCAGGAAGGTTCACGATGTTTTTTTGGGAAAGCTTTATTTTGAACTATCTGGCATAGGTAACAAAAGAATTTTTGAATATGCCCAAGATTTGGTCAAAAGGTATAGCAGTTTCTACATCCAATTCCCTTGTTTCAGTTACATTAGGATTCGTGGTTACATTAGGATTGGTGGTTTCAAAGAAGAACCTATTAAACTTCCAAGGTTTTGTTTAGATTGCTTTGTAATAGAAGAGATATGTCAGAAGCTTTTAGTGGTGATAAAAAAGTTTCAACCAAAGGACAAATAGGAGGATTTATTCTCATCAAATTAGGCATCTTGCAATGTAGTTCAATGTTAGATGTAGTAAGCATTGGATGTGATATATGGAGCTTTAAATTTCAATATTATAGTGAACTTGGAAGGGTTATGACAATAAAGGCTTTTCCAAGAATTTAGGTTCAAGAGCTCACTCATCTATCCTGCATTTAGAATACTTTTGGGAGGATTGTCAAAGTGAAGCAGAGGTGATAAGAAGAGGGTACTCAAGGATTTTGCTTGCTCAAATTATTACCTTGTAGATAAAGGTAAACATTGATGGTTTAGAAGAAGACAGATCTGGCCTCTTTGAACCAAGATTCTCAGAACCATATGAGATGGAGGTGGTAGAAGTAAATTGGGATAAGGAAGAGGAAGACAATATTCATCAAATAACTAGGGGAGTTCTGAACTCATAGAGAATTGGATCAAGAAAAGTAAAATGATGAAGCTCCAGGGGTACAATATTGTCAATAATAAAAAGGCCCCTTTGAGTTCACCACAAATTATTTCTGACTCCCCTTGTACCATTGATGATGTAGGTAAAGGTCAAAAATCCTCAAGTTAGAAGTCCTCAACTGCTTCAATTCTTGTTTGACCTCCACTCAAGTTCACGAGGTCACAAAGAAGATCACAGATGAAGAAGAAGATGGACATCAATGCATCAGTACTTGTCAACCTTGAGAAAGAAAAGGGAGGAGAATCTCACACCCAAATCCTAGAAATTGAAGAAATAGACACATACGTTTTCAGCTTGGGAACTTAAATATAGAGCCTTTGAACACCCCTACCAGTGGAGTGGAAGACAAATCTATACTATGTTCAACTCCCAAGTGGTTAACCACTATTATCAGCAAGAAGCGTAGTCTAGTTCATGTATCTCTTCTAATCAAATATATGGTTTCTAAATACACAAATAAGAAACCAAAGCCCAAGAAGGCCAAAACCAAGGTCAGACTCACAAATGACATGAAGACTGGCATGTGGATGGATGAAATTGCAGCCTAAAAATTAAGGGAAGAAGACAAAGAGAATTCTATAGAGGATTTTGAAGTCACTAAGGTGTAGTTATGTGCCATGGACCAAGAAGCCAACAATCATATTTTCAAACAATCTGCAAAGGAAATACTCACCTGATCTGAGAAGGATGGAAAGCATAAAAAGGAGTTGAAACAAACTATCAGAGCATTATCTGAGTTCATTGATACTTTTAATTATTTTGGTCCACTCCCAATAGCTCAAGCCCCACACAAATTTGACCCTGTATCTTGTGAAAATAATAAATGTTTGAGCCAGATCCAACGAGGCAAATCGTTGGTAAATGCGATGGATGATTGGTTTGGTAATGCTATGAAAGATGGATGTAAATACATCCAAGATTCAAGGAATTTACATCTTGGTACATAGGCCCTGATCGGGGAGATTCAAACCCAAAATTTGTACTGGGAGACATGAGAGAATAAATGGGGATTCATACTTAAGAAAATGATTGCAATAGAAAATTATGGAACCCA
This sequence comes from Thuja plicata, assembly GCA_018584345.1. Lineage (NCBI taxonomy): Eukaryota > Viridiplantae > Streptophyta > Pinopsida > Cupressales > Cupressaceae > Thuja > Thuja plicata. The sequence continues at coordinate 287,144 of MU214980.1, read as the reverse complement.
TAAGTTTTTAACAGAACAATCACTCAAACTGGTGCCAAATGAATGCCAATTCTTCATTCTAAAAATGATAGCTCAATGGAGAATGCCTATCCTTAGTATCGTGATAGTTGATATGAAAGGTTGGGAGTATGAACTTAGTGACATATAGGCAAATCTAGAAAGTGGAAACAAGGTACTGAATCCGACCTTTGACTGGAAACCAAGCATTTGTAGGCTGAAAATAGAAGAAGCCATCAAAATGTTCAAGACGAACATGGATTCATAGAAGAACAAAGAGGACTTCACTACAACTAACATAGCACAGTTGGATCAAGTTGAATCAATGGTATACCTAATCTTAGACTAAATTCCTAATTATTCTGAGAAGGTGTCGAAGTTGAATTGGTAGAAGGAATTTGTCCTAACCAAGATCCTCAGTTTGAAGAATCCAAACATGAACATGGTGCAGGAACTGATAACCGTTCATGCCACCAGGAAAAGTTCCCATGAACTAGATGAGGAGGAGGACATGTAGCTTGCTTGTGGAGTTGATTATCTTCTCTTAAAATTTATTTTATGTTTTAAACTTGATGAAGGACATGTGTCCTAAAACTCTATTAAACTTAATTAACTATTTAAGGGAGGTTGGGTTTTAGGGAGACCTCCCCTTATTTTTGGTTAGACATCTATTTAGTAGCATAGAAAAATAGTTAGAGGGGTTTGAACATTTTTAAAGATTTTTTTTTTGTTTTGGTTGGAAGTGTTTTTTTCTATGAAGAGAGTTTTTGATGATACAGTTTTGAAAGCAAGAAAATTGCAAATGTTGATGTCTTTGTTGCATTAATAAGATATAGCTCTTCAAAGTTTAAATCTTTGTGTTTAAATTTCATGGGATGATATTTCTTTGAGAATATTAATTCATGTGAAAGATAGTCTTACAATTTTCTCATGTTGAATCTTTGCCTTTGGAGATCATCTTTCCTTTAGTATTTGATGCTTTGTGTTAAGATGAATTAATAGAAACTTTTCACTTTGTTGATCTATCTTTGAAAATGAAGTTGGTGTTTTAATAATGAACTTTGCTTCTTTGTTGATTGTTGTTGTTTTTCTCAATGGTTGATGATATCAGGAAACTTTAAGTTCCTGTCTTTGAATTGGTAATGACTCTATATGTGCCTCTCATCCAAGAATGAATAGGCAACCTTAAGCACTTTCTGGTTAAAAGCACATGTTGTGTAATGAAATGGACCATTCATTGAATATCTATTCAAGGGAGTTGTACCTTATAAAATAACTCAGAGGGAAGTGATAACTTTACACTTACCTATCTGTTACGTGAATAAATTGTCTTCTAAGGTGGTAACGGAGTAGTTTATTAAATTAAAGAAAGAAGGAAAAATTTGTTTGCCAACAGTATGCTATGGGAAGAACTCCTTATCAATGAATAATTGATTATGGTACTTTTGTGCTTATGTATTAATTGATATCTAAATATATTTAGGAAGATTTTATGTTCTCCTTAATGGTTGGATTCTTTAAATATATCATGATTCTTATTTAATGTTCACCTATGCTTTTACACATAGTTTTCATCTTATACTTGATTATTGATCATGAGACTAACCTCAAATCATGATGGATTATATTTAGATTTGATCTAACCCTTACTCTATCTTAATTAATATTGTCATGTAAAATTTAGGATATGTTTGTATAGCTAAGAGAAAATTCATAGTGAGCTCCACCTAATCTCTCAACCCCTGTCATTTCCCTAGTAACAGGGTACTTGAGACTTGGTACAAATAGGACTACTATATTTAGTTATTATAGATTCTATGTTTTGTTTATCTAGATTAGATGAGGAGACACTTTTAAGTCTCTATTTGGATAATAAAGTCATCTTTATGAAAGTTAGTAAATGATTTAAAGTATTTGGTTGATTTGCATTATAAAAGACTTCTTATGGAATTTTCCTTATATACATGATTACTTTGTTAATAATGATATTTCATTTAATTTTATTTCATCATGAGATTACTATTATTTTGGAGCTAACAATACTAATCCAATCGTGCTTTAGTATCGTTACTATATGATATGCTTGTATGGTGAGGGGAGGAAGTCATAGTCACTTCTACGAGAGATCTACATGATGTCACACTCTCCCTCCTTGTCTGCCACTATTTGTGTGTGTGTGTGTGTGTGTGTGTGTGTGTGTGTGTGTGTGTGTGTGTGTGTGTGTGTGTGTGTGTGTGTGTATGTGTGTGTGTGTATGCCTTTCTCATCTTGATGATGTAGGTATTAGACATCGACTCCACTTGGCTACATAGGTCTCAGTGTGCCTCCAAATCCTTGAACATTTTTGTTGCGTGGAGATATTACCAAGGCTCTCTCAAGAATCCCTTGTTGACTTAGGTTCCTATTTAGGGAAGTCACCCTATTCTTGGGTTGGGAAATATCTTTATTTTGTTGATTTTTAGATTTATGTACATGTTAAGAGATCATGTTCTTGTTGTTCCTGTCAGTATGTATTTGTACTTTGATTCTCATTGGTTGTTTTGATAAGATATGTGTATGTGTGTGTGTGTGTGTACTTGACTTCATAGTGTAAATTATTATATATGTGTGTATATATATAGGTACACACATATATACCTACATGTATGTATATTTATATTTGTGTATGAGTGTATGAATATGCTTAAGTATGCTGGTGATGTAAATAATAAATTTGTAAAATAAAATATAATAAATAAAAAGAAGTGAATGTAAATTACCTAATTAACAAAACTAGCTTGCCTACGATTTTTTGAACCCGAGACCTCCTAGGAGTTAGGCTATCTTGTTACGATTGGCCCATGTCATTTATTTGGTAATCTTATTTGTCATTATCATGTTAATTAACTTGGTAAGTGAATTAAGTTAATTAAAAATTTTAATTTTAATTTAAGGTTCATAGGAAGTGAGGGAGTTTTTTTAATTTTTTATTTAGCCAACAATATTGGTTGGAGTCATTGCTTCTTGTAAAGAAACCCCTCCAACCATAATGATTGCATAATTGTATTGGGAAGATTTTTGGAGATAGGGGAGGAGGATTCAAAGAAGAATTTTGGGGAAATAGAATCATAGCCTTTGGGTGATGGATTTTTCTGTATAAAGGGAGATTTTTTTATCTTAATAGGAATAGGTGATAATTTCTGAGAGAAATTATATACTATCCTAAAGCTTGGAAGGAATATTCTATATTTCATAGAGAGTTGAAAGCTAAGGATTTCTCAACTTCAAACAATTTATCTGCAGGACTACAGGTAGGGTCTAGATCTAGGAATAATTCCCTTGTGGCATGCGTGTGTACGTCTGGGATATTTATTTGATACGTATTTAATGGATATATATAGATTAGTTATTTAAGAAATATTTTATGTGATTGTATCACGTTTGAAGAAGAGAGGATATTTTGAAAATGAATGTTATTGTAATTGTTTCAATGATCATTGTCTCTATGTACATATGTTAGCATAATGTTTATTTTTTTTCATGGTGTGTGTCATATGGTTTGAGTTTGGTTAGGTCTTTATGTTAGTTCTAGTTCTGGAAACTCAAGATTATCTCTCTGTATTGCTCTTTGTACTTAGCCTATCTGCAGTTTGATGGATTTCTTGGGTTAGTTTCCTTTGTGAGTAAAATTACCAGATGAATTAAAGTAGAAAATTGAGTTTTATGAATGACCTAGATGTGGATTTTGGGGGACTTTAATGGGTCTACCTTAGAAAACCTTCCCAAGACACTCATCTAGCCCAGTTCTATCCATAAGATCAATCTAGAAATGAAATTTTGAGCTTCTGGGCAGAAACTCGTACGAGTTTGGATACCAGACCCAGAGATTTGTATGGCTATGTACAAAAACTCGTATGGCTATGTATAGAAACTTGTATGTATATGTAGGGAAACTTATATTAGCTTCAGGATCCTTTGATTTTAGTTTTTGCATGTTTTATCATGTGGGTTGGTCTGAATCTTCTATTCTGGTAAGATGGTCCTTGTTTGCACTTGTTTCTCTCTTTGGTCTTCCTCTATCCTTTCTTAAGGTCTCCTCATTTATGAAATCATGAATAATGTGTTTCCATTAATGGTTTTTATACTCATAAGGTAAGTGATTAGTGTTTGGACTCATCCTGAGGGTCTAAGAAACCAAGAGATTTTCCTAAACCTATGTATTGGGTCCTTTGAAGTGGTTTAAAGTTCCATAGATGACATGTTTGGGTAGGGAAAATAGGTACCCTAAGAGAGTGGCTAACCATAGGTTCCAAGTCCCAAAGTGGTCGCTAAGAGATCCTATGGGTGTGTTCTTAATAAAGTGATAACCATAAAAATGAACTTGGGCTTTGGGTTTGCACATAATAAAAGATAAGTGATATTATAGTCTGCATAGACCTAGTTGGGGTACCGGGTGTTGATGGGACTTTGTGATTGGTCTCATCAATAGGGGAAGAGTTGTCGGGCCTCAACGGTGTGAGTAGCTAAGTTGGGTAAGTGACTATTTTTGTTTGGGGGGATAGATGGTTTTGGACTCATCTTCTTCGGGGATTTTGTGATAGGTCGGGGTTTCCTGCAAGCATGCACTAGTTTACCAAATAAACCACAAAAGATAGATCAAGTTTAGGAATTCATTATTCTACTTATAGTCATGCAATATATCTTTAACATCAACAAATGCTCTAATGAACTGCACTAAATACTGAATGCATATAGAACCATCAGTTCATATATATTCAATAGCAATGGGAAATGAGATCATCTAATCTAATAAAACACCAAAGTAAAGGACATTAGAAACATATAGCACAAAAGAGATATTGCTAACTCGGAGATTAGAACACTAACAACATTATTGCCAGAAACTTCTTCCTTCTTCATTAACAGGTTGTTCCAGCATCACAGGTGTGTACATCAATGGCCCCAAGGGAGCATCTAACAACTAATAAATACTAAGCATTGAGCTCTACAAATACTGAGAAATGAAATGCTAATAGTATTGGACTGCAAAATCATCAATTTTGCCAGCCCTTGAAATGAGGTCAGAATTTTTATTTATACACAAAGTTTTCCCTAAAACCAACCTAATATAACTATACACTCAACATTAAAATACAATATCTGGTGGCCGGTATTGCATGCACCACTTACAATTCCTTCAAAAAGAGCAGAGGTCTGATAGGATAGAGGAAGAAGACAAGAAGAAAGGATGGAAGAATCAGCCTCAAGAAGAGTGTCAAGGTAAGAATAGAAGGAATCTGATCTTCCTAGATTTTAAGGCTACATGCCTCATTGATATGAAATGCAGCTCACTATCTTTGATGCACTAGGTAGTTAATGCTGGAGTGGCGCCTTGGGAAAATCACCTATTAGAGCCATCCCCCAAACTGACATGCCTTATTGGGGTCACCTACTTTCTGAAACCCTTATTAACTACTAGATAATGACTGATCGGCTTCAGGGAGCCTAGACATAGGTTACTGAAAGAATACAAAACTTTGGATCTAGAATTCTGGAGTCTGGGAGCTTATGTTCAAAGAATAATGAATGTTCAAAAATACACCCTCTTGGTGAAAATCTCTGGAATCTAGAGAAATTTACTATCCTTTTTTGTTCTTGACTGCCTCCAAAATTTGGCTAATGCCATCTCCATCTATGTCCTTGACACTATCCCACCGGTCATGGACAACTCCAAACTTCTCTTCAATATCTCTGGACTCATCCCGGAATTCATTGACTAGATTTACGGAATCATGAGCCCGGAGCATCATCTTAGATATTCTTGACAATTTCCCTCCGTCAAAATCTCTGACAGACTAATACTAGAACTCCATCAACTCATCATATTTACTGAGGAAATAAGCCTCTGGGGCACAATTTCTGGTGGTGAAGGAAATTATCTTGTGAAACCCTTCCAATGAATGCTTTGTACAAGTCCAAATGATACTGGACCATCATGACTTTATCTTTTAGGGTCATGACTAGTTGCTTGCTTACCTCAACCTTGAGGCCAAGTCTAGAGTACTAGGCCTGGAGGAATTTGAATGATTCCTCTCCCAAAATTCCTACCTTGGTGATGGCCTCTTCTTTAAAGTTTATTATTTCTTCTAATCCGGTCCTCCACCCTTCATACTTTTTATGTTTCCTTCCCATAGGAAAATGACACTATTTACTTGGCCCAAGAGATTATTGACCAAGTAAAGGTCTGGGAGTGACACCTCTAAGAATTTCCTTACGGCCTTGATCTACTCGGTGATCCACCCATCTATAGCCTGCGCCTTCTTCATGGCCCTAAGAGCATCCATGTCACCCTACAGAAGAGGTTTTCTAGAGGTGGAGGCTTTCAGACAGATTTCAGCTAATGGCTATGTAAGTTCTGCTAGAAGTCTGAGGAGATTTTCATTTTTCTCTCTTTCCTCCTTCAACTTCTGTGCCTATTTATCATACCAGGCTTCAAGTGTCTGTGTTGCCTCTCTTAGCAGGTCTATCTCACCCTGCTTATCTCTCCTCCCCAGAGGTACTTCTATGATTTCATAATATTCGGTCCTTGTTGATTCCACATCTGCATCTTGGGGAGGGGTTGCAACTATTGCAACTGTATTTCCTCCTGGACTAGTCTGGAGGGTATGGATTGTCTGGGCCTTTTTGGGCTTCTTAGCGTCTGCATTCTGGGCCATCATCTTGGCCAAGGAGAGGGGAACACCTTCCACTATCGGGGCCTTTCTCTTTCTATATTCTACCAGCCATTATGGTGGCTGGGGTGGTTTTGTCGCTAAGGCCTAAGTGTTGGGACCTCCCTTGGAATCCGGTGGTGCATTCCTAATATCTACAGTTTTGTCAGGCTCTTTCTCATTTTCCTATTCCCCAAGGTCCTTGGTGCCTTCCACCATAGTGGCATCCTTATCTGTGGTGTTGGGGATCCCATCCCCACTGGCACCAGCATCACCTGTATCATCTAGGATTTCCCCATCTTTCTCATCATCTGTTGAATCAACATTTATATCCTCAGGGTTCTTCCCCTCATCCTGTTGCGATTGTTCACCTTCAGCATTATTCACCAGGACATCCTTCTCCTTAGACACATCTTCTAAAGGAGGTAGAGGTGTCTACCCAATGTTTGACCATGTGGCCGCCAAGACCACCTCGCCAAATTTCATACTCCAGGGCACTTGATCACCTAGAGTAACTGAAGGCACTTGGAGCATGACGGTTGGAGGTACGGTTGATCCTGTAGGTCCAATTTCCCTAGTTGTCGGTGGCTCATCATTTGCTTCCCTTTGGTCTGTCTCGGTCCCCTGGACCGATGTTTCCTCCATGTCTGTGGATCCTTTTGTGTCTCTTCTTGTTTAGGTTCCTGGACCTCTTGTTCTTGGACCACTTCCTTTTCTAATGTCTCCCCTTTATTGGGACTATCTCTACTTCCTGCATGGCTATTTCTTCTACCACCTTATCTATCTCCCCATGTAGGTTCATGAGTTCATCTATCCTAAAGATGTCATCAAAGTCATCGTGTAGGGGGGGCGATCTCCGGAGGATCATCCAGCTTGGGGGAGTCTAAACTCACTTCCACTGGGGGAACATTGGGCATGCCAGGGCCCATTTTTATGCTCAGGGGATTGTCTACTCTCATCTTTTTCTATCTTTGCAATGGGGCCCCGGCATCTAGAATGTCTACAAATTCCACCTCGGTGAATGTCTGCCTCCTCATAACTGTCGCCAACAAAGGGGATCTCGCTGGGTGGGTGGATCCTACTCAAGTTTCTAGGAGACTGTGGGAGAGTTGGGCGCTTATCTTTTGACTCATCAATCTAGACGCCTTAGTCTGTTCATGAATTTTCTCCATCATGGGGAGTGGACCCTAGGAAGGCACTTGGGTTAGGGTACTTTCTTTCTTCTTCCCCTTCCTTTTTCTTGGTCCCATGGCTCCTGAGGTCGAAGCAGACCCCCGCAAGATCCGACCCTTCCTCCTCGGACACATCCTCTCAAAATATTTATGCCTATTATCAATGATGCGGTGACTCACATCCTTAATTGTTAAGTTCTCTGGGGTGTCCCAATCCACCGGAGGGAGATCCAACTTGTCGATCTCCTATTCTTTGTATCATGGGTCCTCTAGAGGCCCACCGTCTATAAAATCTTTTGGGAAACCTCGAAGGTCAAGGGCCTTCATTAAACCTTTGAACATCTGGGAGTGTTGCTAGGCCTGGAGATCAAAAATATCCTGGAAATCTTCCCAAAAATCTTCAATGTTAACTTTATGCGGCGCGGATGCCCAGGGAAGTGCTTCTCTTATCTTGCCTACTGGATCAAAATTGCTTCTGGTAAGGTGGAATTCTGTCAGTCCCAGACTCTTTAGCTCATTTTTGGCCTCCTTACCTACCACAAGACTACAAGAATAGTTCCCACAAGTGATCAGGAATGGAATAGATGTGACCTTCTTCAAGGCAAAGAATGTGTGGAGTTCCAGGATTTGCCTACAAAACTCCAAAAGAATGATCCTATCCCCGCAAATGCTTGGGGAGTAGGTAGGGTTCCCCAGAGAAGTCGGTCACCTGAATATAAGTATGTTTATAAAATTGAATAAAATAATTATTGTATGTGCTTACCAAGTTCATCGCCTCCTACGAGAATCGATACCCAGTGTCTCGAGTGAGTGTCAAAATGTTGTGGTAAACGAACATGTCATTTACCCTACAAAAATTGGGGAAGCTGAGTTACCACTGAACCTAGGGATAATGCTACCATGGGACCAACTAGTCAGGCCCATTCCTGAGAATGCCCACTATCTGCAAACACCAAAAATTGGGTATCTATTGGGCCATTTCCCACATTACATATGAATTCATGTAGAAATTTGAATCCTAGAGGACATTCTTCAGCTAGGAGTCTACATGGTTGGCAGTGATGCTCACCCAGTCAAAGGTCTGACTATGGGTGGTGATGCAATAGAGAAAATAATACATCCATGCCAAAAAGTGTTTCGCATGGGGCTCTCTAAAGATCCTACACAAAAATATGATTCCCACTTGAATGCATTCTTTAAAGTCTCCACGAGGAATCTCTAGCTTCATCTTCTTATATTCCCTTCTTGGGGACTTCAGCCAGTGAGTATTGAGATGTTGTCGGGAGAGGAGGGAAATTTCCTCAAAATCCTTTAGTGACACAGATCGGGAGATAACAATGGCTCCCTTGAACTAGGGGATTCTCTTCCCCAAAGCAAAAGTGGCGGCATCCAGATTAACAATGGCCGCTAGGAAGTGTAATGATAGAGGATCGGAAAGCAAAACCACCCAGGTGGGAGCATTGTAGAGAATTTCCAATTGAAGGATTAGCTATGGTTCTTGCACCAAGTAGGGTAAACTTGCATCTTTAAAAATGTCAGAGGCGGCCACGTTCTTTTCCATATCATCTCTGACAGCCCTCTGTTGGTACATGGTTTGGACAAGGCTCTACATTTCAGCCCATAGTCCAGGCTTAGTATCTGTGATCTCCTACAGCTTCGAATCCACTTTGGACCCCACAAGAACACCCTCCCTCAGGTATTTTTAGGTTAATGGGAGCTTGTCCAACATCCTTTTTCCTTTTGTTTTCATGGCCGCCCGAGTGGAAGTATTTGGAAGCTCCGAAATTCTAGGAGGAGTTGTTACTTCAAACATGTTGATGAATATCCTACAACCTGCAAGATTGGAGAACCGTCAATACATATAATATGATAAAAATACACTTTATGGACTCTAGAGAATTCACCACCATCTTACACCTATTCAGAGAATATCAGTACGCATCAAAATCCTGGGATATAAAAGTTAGCAAGGATTGGATTCTGATCAACACATGGAGGCTCCAGGGTATCAGTTTAGGCAAAAAAAATGGGATGAAGACCTAGGGACTTCCTAGTACCCAGATTCTAGAGAAAATAGTCATTATTGACGTGACCGGTAGCAAGCCACACTTGGTTGACATGGGTTGTCACGTGGCCATGCGACAGACAGTGTAAAGACTCTTAATGGCAAAAAGTGGGATGATATGAGGGAAATGAATGCCAGATGGGATGTCTTTTGAATGCTCACTGGTGGGGGAGTTAATCCTACCATTAAGACAAAATGATAGAGGAGAGAGAAAGCCACCATGGATTGAACAGGTGAGGTGTCGAGTTTGAGCCAGGCGAACACTATGCAGATGATCTCCAAATTTGGTTTTCAACACAGAGAGCATGACAAGATCACCACGGGAAGGCTCACCAGGACAATATACAGACCCAAATATATAGGGGAAAGCTAAAAAAATGACACAATTTACAAGAATTGTCTACAACTAAGAACTACCTACAATTTATAGCAAGGTTCTGACAACTTTACACGGGAACCTCAAGAATTTACAACAAGAAGACTACCCACTTACAGCAAGTCTGAAACCTATACACAGGGACTTGCAATAATTTACAGTATCTACACTAGAATACATTATTTACAACATAGAAAAGCATGAGGAAGGTGGTAAACCTTCCTATAGAGCCACCCACCAATAGGAGGAAAAAACAGACCAGAAAGAGAAGCAAGCACTAAAGCAAGGACAAAGAGGAAAAAAAAAACCCCAAGCACAAATAGAACCAAAACCAGAAGGATGAGAGACAAAGGGCCTACCTTAATACATGAGGGAATGTGGCAAGAGGAGCACAAGAGGCACTCTACAATTGGTTAACCTTTAAATAACCATGAACAAACCACTATTGATCATCATTTAAGCACTGTCAAGCACCGAGAGTAATTCACACTTAATCACTGATTAATCGCCTTAATCGCTCTAGGTAATCGCTCTAGATAATTTGTTCATGGTAAGTGTAAAAGTGACAAGTAAATATTTATTTATACCCTTAGGGAAAAAACATGTTGCTTTCTTTCGCAAGACCCCAAGAAAGGAAAACCTTCAGACTTTGGGACTGAGGATTCCGTTCAACCCCACCCTCTAGCAAAAGAGGAAATGGTGACAGAGAATCCTGGAGTCTGAAATCTGGCTGGAACAAGGCAGAAAAACACTCCAGGGTCAGGCCCTAGAGCAAAGAGAACCAAAAAGAAAATAAAATGACCCTTATGGAAGCAACAACCAGAGAAAGACAAAGAGAAAAAGAAATAAGGCGAAAGCAAAAAGGGGGACCCAACATTTTGCCTACAAAATGTAGGGATAGGTATGCAAGGCATAACAAATGGTGACTCATAAGGATGAATGCCTTAGCACATTTGAGAACTTCAAAATCTCTGGTTAGAAAAACTGGAACTCACCTTTACCTGGAGCATTTTGTTTGCAAGGTATGAGGTGTCTGAGAAAACCTGACTCATCAATAATTCAATCCTTCGGTCCTTCATCAGCTGTGAGGTGTGTGCTTTGAAATAAAATCAAGGTGATGACTTCCAAGAGAAGCAGAGAGGAGGCACTAAATGCATTAAACCAAAATCATCATACCTTGCACATTTCCTCCTGGATACAAGAATTATCTATTCTTCAGATCTTTTATTTCTTTTGAAGATGGGAAGGCGATACTCCTTTCACCGTGAACCTTAAGCTTAGTTGAGTTGTATGGAGGTACTTATTTCACCTTTCCACCCATTTTAAATTGCCGAATAGGAGAGAACATTCCAAACCTAGGATATTTTTATGATTTTCAGACTTGGCCAATAACCAGTGCAACCGATCTACCCTCAAGGGCCATGCGATTACTTGCTTCTTAGATTTTTTGTTAACCGATGTCTAGACTTTCAAGATATGAATCCAATGAAGATTAATCATAACCTATTACCACACGCACAAAACAACTCTAGAGTGAAAACAAATTACATCATGCTAACAATAGATTCCAAACTACCCAAAATGCATAAGGTACCATTCCAGGGACCAGATGTCATGCAAAACATATTTGTCTGCAAGAAGAGGGCAACACGCTGGGAACCCAGAAAACAAATGCAAAACAAAAGAAGACCAAAAGCAAAATCAAACAAGGAAAAGGAAGGCGGTCCTAGAGGATGGCCGAAAAATTATTTATAGGGCCAAGGCACACCCAAGGAGCACTAGGAAAGATATTTACAAGCAACAACTTTACATATAGTACAACTTCAAGCAAACTTACCTCCTACCTCATTCAAAATAGTGCTTGAGAATCTGTTCATTGACAGGCAATGGGACAGCTTCTTTGGTCAAGGTACTGAGGGGATAACTATTTTCCCTATAGATCTCGGATATCAGATATGGCCTGATCCAGAGCCTTTGAAACTTGGTGTGCTTTCCTTTCTTCTCCCGAGTCTTTTCCCACAGAAGGACCATGTCCAAAATCTGAAAGGCCTTATATTGGGCTCTTCGGTAAAACCAATGTTTAACTACTACTTGATGACAGGAAAAATGCTCCAGTGTCATGTCTCTTTATTCCTCCATCCTCACCAAGTTCAGGATCCAAACTTCCATGATATTGTCTAAGTTGTTGAATTCCTGCATAAACTGTAAGACCGAGATTTGTAAGTTGATAGGGAATACTGGATTCTGGCCGTAAACTAGATGAAATGGGAAAGCTCCTAGGGATTTATTTATTTTGATATGATCTACCTAGAGGGTGAATCTAAGATTTTGGTGGCAGTCCCAGGGGTTTTGTTCTAATAGATGTTTGATCACCTCCAACAAATTTTTATTAGTGGATTCAGCCACACCATTGCCCTAGGGGTAGTAGTTGCTGGAGAACTTTAAGGTGATCTTCCTTTCATAGGTCCATTCAAGCAACTATGTCAAAGAAAATGTCAAACCATTGTCACAGACTATAGCAAATGGCATTCTGAAATGGGTGACTATGTTTTCTTCTAGGAATTTGATGACTACATCTGTCATCTTATTTTTGTAAGGAATCACTTGAGACCACCGGGTACAATAATCGGTAGTAGTCAAAATGTACTAGTGGTTGGAAAAGAGTTGGGGTTGATTTTTCCAATAAAATCAAATGCCCATCAGGTGAAGGGTCTAACTTCAAAGACCGACTGCAAAGGCATGGCCGAGTTTTTCTCCCGATGTGATATTGTTTGGCAAGTGTGACACTTTCTTATGTGGGTGTGGACATCCTTAAAGATGAAGGGCTAGTAGTATCTAGCCCAGAGAATCTGGTGCACAGTGGCATCAGTTGAGCCATGCCCAATTCCAAATTTCCCATGAAATTCTTCAGTTATTTTCGCAACTTGGTCCCGATCAATGCACCGGAGGTATATTCCCTTGTAATTCCTACGAAAAAGCGTCCCATTTTTTATCATGAAATGTGTGTTTTTCAACTGCAGGGTGCGACATTTTTTTGGGGGAAGCCCCTCCAGGCATCTATTGTTGATAATGGCGCTAGAGGTGGCCACCTTCTTTGCCATATCATCTCTAGTAGCCCTCTATTGGTACATGGTTTGGACAAGGCTCTACATTTATGCCCATAGTTCGAGCTTCATATCTATGATCTCCTACATCTTGGAGTCCACTTTGGACCCCACAAGAACACCCTCCCTCGAATATTTGGAGGTTAATGGGAGCTTGGCCAACATCTTTTCTACTTTTGTTTTCATGGCCGCCCAAGTGGAAGTATTTGGAAGCTCCAGACTTCTTGTATGTGATAAAACCTACCTGTCCATCACAATCATTCAAACATGCAAACAACAAGCTTAATCGTTAGAAATCATAATCATGTTAGCATATTCAAATGAAAGGAAAGAAACAAATGGGTTTACACCACAACCTCCGATGAGCCAAACAAGGGCACCAAATGCCTTGTTGATTTGCTCTTAGAGATTATTGTGGGTGTGCTCTCCCAACACAATAACTTAATCCCACTATGATTCATTAATAGATGGAAGTCTTAGAATGCAAGCTAATGGATGATGAAGAACTCAAGAACAAGTATGAAGAACTTGTCTCAAGCCATTCACTAAATGATTGAAATGAAAATGCAAACTATACTAAGATGTTATGCAAGATCAAAGTAAAACTAAGAACTAGATTCATTCACCATTATGCCTAAGATGTAACTTCTATATTATCTAAAGCATGAACATAAAAAACACTCTAAAATTCTAGCACTAAACTAGCATGATAACAATGCATAAATGAGAGATGATTTGCTCTTGACAAAGGCCTCTGTTTATAAAGTTTTTGGAGGAGAGAGAGGGCTTGGATGAGGTGGAGCTCATGTGACATACACATAGGTGCCACATGAGGGACACATAAGTCATGCAAGAGGCCCACTTTGCTCACACATGTGTGAGCAACTTTGGATGTGATGGGTCAAAGTGTACTTAAAGTACACATGTGAAGGATCTTGTAAG
>MU214980.1:252274-268010 GCA_018584345.1 Thuja plicata | reverse complement strand
ATGTTGGAGAGCACACCCTAGTTTGATATTGCAAAAGGAGTTATGCACCATGTGCTAGAAAACACAAGTGACATGGTTCCTTTGCGTGGACTAGACTCAGACAAATAGGTTGTTAGGAACAAGAATGCAAGATATCAGGTATGATGGATCTTATGACATGTTACTCATGAGGAGACGCAGTACATCTAGATCTTTTGAGGGATTTGAGATGCATGAATCCTACCCCTAGTGAGGCATACATAGTCATAACCTAATATCAAAACATAAATGCACTCACAAACTATGACAAGAAAATCATACCACAAATGACACGTATTTCACTGGATACTCACCATAACGAACCAAGATATAAAAGATTGAGGTTGTCGCGATAAGGAGATAGTAAAACACAAGATAAAATCAACAAAAAGGCATCCTGACCAAGTGGTCATTCAGTCCAAAAGTTCTTGCCATGAACAATTTTGATGTGAGGATTGATAGAACAGCCGACACTGGAAGGATGCATCCTGATGGGAAAAAGATTGAGTGATAAAAATAGGAATTCGCTGGCAATTGCTTGTGAATAGAATGAGCACAAGAAAGTCAATCTGTCTGCTGATTTGATGTAAAACATTTGTGATCATTGTGTCTAGCACAAAGCTTAGTGTTTGATTTGGTAAGCTCAGTCATGTGGGAATCGTTATTGCAAAAGCAGGAAGATGGTCAAAGAACTACCTGCACAAATATGGGTAGTAACACTTATTATGAAGGGTAATGCAAGTTGTATAGACAAATGGTGGAAACTAATGGTGGATCTGACTATGCATGGTGCCTGAAATAGGTTTTCACCATGGTACTTATCCATTGCGCCACCGAAAGGGTTTTCACAGATGGACAGATTTATTTCTCTTTCTCTTTTGCTTTTTTTCATATTCTTTTCAAGCTTTTGTATTTTTTATGTTTTTTTTATTTTTTGCTTTTTTGCTTTCTTTTTGAATGTTTTTGGATTTTCTGCTTTTCTGATTTTTTTGGATTTTTAAAAATTTCTACTGTACAATGGACTACAGACTGATCAAGCATAGAAGCGCTTGAGATGTACAATATTTATAGGATCAGGGAGTGGATCTCCCTCTAGGGATGCAATCTAATAGGTGCCTAAACCATACTTTGTTGTAACAATGAAGGGACCTAACCAATTAGGTTCAAACTTCCCTTTCTTCTCATGGTTCTAGAGATTCTTCATATTATGTTGTAGGACAAGATTACCAACCTCAAACTGACAAGGTTTGATCCTTTTGTTGAACTGAAGGCGAAGGAATTTTTTATACACGTGGAGGTGGTCTAGGGCATTAAGGCATCTCTCATCGAGGAGTTCCAGCTCTTGCAAGTGGGCAAATCTATATTCTTCTTCGGACAATAGATTCTTGAGAGAGATTCTGAGAGAAGGGAGATTAATTTCAATGGGTATAATAGCCTCAGTACCATAAACAAGGGCAAAGGGAGTGGCTCCTATGGGGGTTCGAATGGAGGTGTGGTAAGCCCAAAGGGCAGGGTTGAGGCGAAGGTGCCAATCACGGCTAGCTTCATCGACTATTTTCTTGAGGATTCTGAGGATGGTTTTATTCGTAGCCTCAGCTTGACCATTACTTTTTGGAAAGTACTTGGAAGAGTTATGGTAGGTAATGTTGAATTTCCTACATAGCTTTGTGACATCCTTGTTCTTGAAAGGTCCTCCATTATCAGTAACAATGTCTTGAGGAATGCCATAGCAACAGATAAGATAGTTTAAAATAAACTTCAAAATCTATTTTCCAATAGTGTAGGTGAGAGGAACAATTTTGACCCACTTGGTAAAGTACTCCATAGCAGCCAGGATGTATTTATGGCCATTGGATGAATTAGGGAAAATCTGGCCAATGAGGTCGAGACCCCAGCATGAAAAAGGCCAAGGGGTGATGGTGGGTTGGAGGGATTGGGAGGGAGCGTGTATCAAATCGTCATGATGCTGACAAGGTATACACTTCTTCACATAGTTGTAGGCATCTTGCTCCATAGCAGGCCAGTAATATCCAGTGCGTAACAACTTTTTGGCCAAAGTGATTCCACTAGAGTGGGCCCCGTAGATTCCTTGATGTACCTCCTCCAAGGACATTTGTGCTTCATCAGAATTTAGACACCTTAAAAGAGTTCCATTGAAATGCTTTTGGAAGAGGGTATAAGCAAGGATTATGTATTGGGAAGTGCGGAAAATGAAGGTTTTACGTTGATTGGGGTTTAAAGTAAGTGGGGTATGTCCATCGTGTAGGTAGGAATACACTTCTTGGTACCATGGGAAATTGGGATCAGCAATTTCACTCACCATTTTAGAATTTGGTTTGTCATAGGTAGGGACCATAAGATTCTCAACAAGAAACTCACATCGTGCACTGTGTTCTAGCATAGAGATCAAGGACCCAATTATTGCCATGGCATTTGCTACTTTGTTGTTCGTGCAAGGGATCTGTTGGAAAATTAGCTCAGTAAAATGTGTCTTGAGATCTTCAATTGTTTAGTGATAGGGAAGCAACTTGTCATCCTTCATTTGATATTCATCCATAACTTGTTTGATAACCAATTGTGAATCACCAAGCACCAATAAACTGAGAATCTTCCATTGTATGGCCTACCAAATTTTGAGTACAAGTGCTTCATACTCTGCAATGTTGTTGGTACAAGGAAACTATAATTTGAAAGATGTAGGGATGAGATTCCCTTTTGGTGTAACAAACAAGATTCTTGCCCCCAATCATTTCTGAGTGAAGGATCCATCAAAGTAAAGCTTCCATGGTGGACTCAGGGCAAGATTAAGGACTGAT
Source organism: Thuja plicata (assembly GCA_018584345.1). Lineage (NCBI taxonomy): Eukaryota > Viridiplantae > Streptophyta > Pinopsida > Cupressales > Cupressaceae > Thuja > Thuja plicata. The sequence continues at coordinate 265,176 of MU214980.1, read as the reverse complement.
TCATCTAGAAAATCTATGATCAGAGGATGTTTACCATCAATAGGTGCTTCAACTAATTGATCTACAATTACTTGTCCTTTGATAGCTTTTTGATCCACATAAACAATGTCAAACTCACTGAGGATCATGACCCATTTTGTTGTACAACTAGTAAGAGCAGTGTGTGCCATGAGATACTTGAGTGGATCAATTTTGGCAACAAGATAAATCTTATGATTAAGCATATAAGGTCGTAGCTTCTGTGTACAAAAAACAATGTCCAAACATTCCTTCACAATTAGGGAATAATTCAACTCATAACCAATAAGAGTTCTGCTGAGATAGTAAATTGCTCACTCTTTTTCAGTGTCATCCAATTATGCTAGGAGGGCTCCCAACGTGACCTCTGTAGCAGATATGTACAAAATTAGAGGACGAACAGCAATAGGTGGTACCAACACAAGTGGATTAGCCAAATAGCCTTTTAGTTTCTCAAATGAATTTTGACATAAGCAATCCCACTAGAACTTGATATTCTTGTGCAGGAGATGGGAGAATGGATGCACCTTGTCAACCAGTTGTGACATGAACCTTTTGATTGATTTTAGTTTGCCTTGTAAACTATGTAACTACTTCAATGTTTTGGGTGGTGGCATCTCTAGGATTACTTTCACTTTCTTTGGATCAACTTCTATTCCGTGCCATGACATAATGTATCCCAGTAGCTTACCAGACTGTACTCCAAAAACACACTTCTTAGGATTCAACCTAAGTTTATACTTCTCCAATCACTCAAAAATGGTAGTAAGGATAGGAATATGTGATTCCCTTGTTTTGGATTTTCCTAAAAGATCATCCACATAATCTTCCATGATGACATGCAAAAGGTCATGAAAGATGGTAGTCATTGCTTGTTGATAAGTGGCTCTGGCATTTTTAAGGCCAAAAGGCATCACCTAATAACAGAAGGTGCCCCAAGGCATTGTGAATGCAGTTTTTTGCTAGTCTTCTGGTGCTATCCTGATCTGATTATAACCTGAGAAGCCATCCATAAGTGACAACATTTCATGTCATGCCATCAAATCCACTATAATGTCAATATTAGGAAGTGGAAAATCATCCTTGCGACATGCAAGGTTTAGGTCTCTAAAATCAGTGCAGATGTGAATGCCCCTAGCAGGCTTTCCTACTGGTACAATATTAGAAACCCAATTAGGATAATCAATTGGTTTGATTACTTCAGCGTCCAACATCTTCTGAAGCTCTACTTTGACTACTAATGCAAATTGAGGATGCATCTTCCAGAGTTTCTACTTAATAGGTTTTACACTTGGATCTACAGCAAGATGATGCATGACAAGATCTATATTGAGCCTGGGCATGTCTTTGTAGGTCCAGGCAAAGTTGATTTTGTGTTTATGCAAGAATGTTGTCATGTCTTTCTTTTCTTGATCGCTGAGAGAAACTGCAATGTAGGTGATGTGTGGATCTTCTTCCGTGCCTAGGTTGATTGGAATAGTATCTTCAATGATCATAGAGGACACTTATAGTTCTGATGATATAAACGGAAAGTCAACCTCTCCCTCCCCTAGTGCCTCGAAAAGTTTTTCACTAGAGGAAGCATCCTTTATTTTATCTTTTTCTCCATCCAAAGGTGCCTCCAAGAGGTTTTCACCAAAGGATGTATTTTCATTTTTTTTTTTTTTTTTTCTTTTTGACTTTTGAAACTGAGAGAGTTGAATTGGCTACCGAAGTAGGCTTGTTCACTGTAGTGTATATGATGTTTGTATTCTCGAAGATTATTAAGTCCAAAGAGGGCTAAAACTGCCTCATCCAAATCACATATGTCTAAAGTTCATGGTGAGTCTTGCTGATCCCAGTCAATTAATTCAGGGTTTGTGTGGGGTAAATGAGGGGATGAAAGGTCGGCTTGGGTGATAGTGAAGACATGGTGATTTTCATTTAGGTCATCTTCAATATATTGGAAAGGAATTTCAAAGAACTCTTCCTCAGTGTCTGAATCTGTGGCAACTAAACAATAATCCTTAGCGAAGTTAGTCTTAGTCTCTACGAAACCCAATCTGTGTCCTTTTGGATAGTCATTAGCTATTATGATCTTCTTCTTACCTATTTCATTAGCTCCAAGGCCAGTACTATGATATCCCATGCTTTCAACAATTGGAGTAACTTTAGGATACTTTCCTTTGGGGAAAATTACAGGTCGTTCTTCTTCATCATTATAGAGCCAATCGATGACATTATATTCCATGTGTTCATCTGATAGGGACCCCCAATGTTCAAAAATAGTTGACTTGCAGTGCATAAGCACTTTATCCTTGGAGAGGGGTAATGGTGATGGTCTTCCATAAGACTTTGGAGAAAAAGGGAGTTGTCCAATACATAAAGCACTTTCAAATTTATACTCTCCCATGCCTTGATCTATAAATGTGGCCTTTGCTTCAGATGAGGAGGGTTTGTCTTCAGTAGCTTTGTCTTCAGTAACTTTTTCCTTTCCTTTGGATTGCTTAGTTGGTGTTTCTGATGTCTTTTCTGGAACAGGGGTTTCTTGATTGAAATGTCAGCCAAACTCATTCAACAGATAGTAATTAGCTTGTTTGCCTTCCAATCTCTTGCAATATTGAAAGGGCTCAGGATCTCCAAGAATTGTGATTTCTCTACCATGATGTGGGAACTTTAGGCATTGATGATAAGTAGAGAGTACACCTTTGATAGCGTGTATCCATGGACATCCTAGCAAGATGTTATAAGGTAGATCTAGATCTAATACATGGAAAACAGTTTCAATTAGAGTCGGGCCCACTTGTAAGGGTAGTGTGATCAAACCCTTGCTTTCTCATTCTCAATCATCATAGGATTTTATTGTAATTCTCTTGTCTGCATCAATGAGGTCCTCAGAAAGACCGATATTACGAATCATTTTCAATGTGCAGAAATTTAGGCCAAATCCACCATCTATGAAGAATTTTTTTACTCTTGTGGAGTGGATTTTTCCTTTTATATGGAGGGACTTGTTATGATGAGGATCAAGACCACCAAAGTCCTTATCAGTGAAAACTAGATGTTCTTGCGCGGCTAGGTTCCCTATCATAGCTTTGAATTGTGCAGCATTGATGTTCTTAGGGACACAGGATTCATTTAGAGCTTTATCAAGGACTTCTCTATGAATTGGTGAGGTGTTCAAGAGATCTAGAATGGATATCTATGAAAGCATCTTTCGTAATTGGGCCAACAAGTCAAAGTGCAAAGCAGGTCGAACAGCAGTAGATGGTGCAGTTGGTGGATTTGCAGATGTAGAAGGTTTATCAGTGACTTGAATAGTGACTCTAGGTCTACGTGTAGTAGCATTACAATCAGTAGCTTTGAGGATTATGGTATTAACATGCATGTCAGTTTCTTCAATGCGGCCACAAAGAGAGTCAAACCCAAAGATATCATTTTCACTTAAGCTCCCACATGTTTGATCATGGCCTGTAATAGTATTGGTAGAATATTCATATGGTATTGTGTTTGATGCATTGTTTTGATTATGAGGTGGGAAGGGTTGATTGTAGACTTTGAGTTTTGCATTAGATGAGGATGCATTCTAACCTTCAACTTCAATTTTCCCATCCTCACTGAGATCTTGCACAAAGTGTCTAAGCTTCATGCATTTCTTGGTATCATGCCCCTTGATGTGATGATAATCACAATACTCATTATCTCTGTACCAAATAGGTTTAGGTTGATTCTCATCAAAAGGTCAAGTATTTGGGTAAACTATCATTCCTTGATCCACAAGTTGTTTTAAGATCACATCTAGAGGTTCTGCTAAAGCTGTGAATTGTCACCGTTGTCAATTTTCGTTGTTGTTGTTTTTATTGTTGTAGTTATTGCGAGGGAACAAGAATGATTGATTGCATGGTTGTTGATTATTGTTCTGACTATTCTGATTCTGATTGTTGTTCTTATTCTGATTGTTCGGATGTTGATTCTGATTTTGGTAGTTGTTGCAATACTGATTTTGATTCTGATTATTATTGTGATTGTTTTGATTGTTATTGTTGGATGCTTGAACATTTTGAACATTCTTGGCATCAGTCACTCCATCATTGACAACTCCTTTGTTTTTACTCCAAAATTTTGGTTTATCATTATTGGAAGGAGTATAATGTTTGAAGCTACCTCTTTGTAAAAGGCCATCTTCAATGTCTTTTCCCTTTTTGACAAGGGATTCAAAGGTGTCAGGTGAAGCCATTTTCATTTGGAAGGACATCTCAAAGATTAAGTTCTTTGTGAAGATGCCAATCAAGTGACTATCAGGTATTTTCCATGGCATGCGATTCACATTATGTCTCCATCATTGTAAGAAACTAGCAAAGGTTTCTCCATTCTTTTGTTTAGTGTTGCACAAATCACTGAGTGTTGCTTGATGCTCAATGTTATATGAACATTGCCCAACAAAATTCTCTGCAAGATCATAGAAGGTATAGATTGACCCATAAGGAAGGGCCATGAACCATTCTAAGGCTGCGCCTCCAAGACTCCTAGTGAAAATTCTTTTTAAATAATTCTCATTATAGGCGACCTCTTGACATGAAATGTAAAACTCTTTGAGATGTTGGAGAGGACATGTTTCACCTTTGTATTTCTCAAACTTGGGCATCTCAAATTTTGGTGGGAATGGTTGCATTATGATAGACTTGTCAAATGGATAGGGACAAATCTCTTCAAAAGAAAACTCCTTCTTGCCCCCATTTTGTAAACCTTGTACAATGCTCTTGAGCTCATTTAATTGTTGGGTAAAGTCTGGAGTATTCTGTGTGAAAAATGGGGGTACATAACCTCCACCTCCTCCAAATTGTGCAGCTAAAAATCTTGTGGAGGTCATTCTCATGGTAGGAGGAGGTATATACTGATAGGCTCGTGACATGTTGGTCGCAGATGTTTTTGCCCCCATTGTTTGAAACAAAGATGAAGGCAAGGGCATGGAAACTTTCCCTATGTTATTGACATTAGCACTTGTTCCTTGAGTCGTTGTCGTTTGAGTGCTATTATGTGTAGTATTGTTTGGTAAAGCACTTATCATCTGTTGAATTTGTTTAGGTGTCAATTGGGGTATTGATGTAGTCATTGATATGGGTGTTGATATAGCGACTGATGTAGGAGGTTCGCTAATAGGTCCCTTACCAGTTTCACGTGATGATGTAGCTTTTGAAGTAGAAGCCATGGCTGTAGTAGCGACTGCAACGGCTTTGGTGACATTTTTGGTAAGAAGTGTTTCATTGAAGTCAACAGGAACTGTGACACCATTATGAATAAGATTCAAGAATATTTTATCACTGTTATGCAAAATAGCCTTCTCAACCATTTCCAAGTTGTAGGGGTCACTAAGGAAGTCATTTACTTGGGTGGGCCTTTCTTCTTGGTCCACCAATTCAGTTTCTTTGGGCACTTCCTTGGATCATATCCCAATTCCTTGAAAGTATTGAGTGTCAAATAGATTCTCCTCACAGGTAACAGTGTTGAATTTTGTTCGCCTCATGTTTCTAGCTTGGGATCAAGTGACAACCATACAATGGAAGAAGAATGGAAGAAAAGAAGATGTAAGAAATGAAATGGAGCAAAGACCTTTGATCTTGAATTTGAATAAATTTGGTTGATTGATTGATTGATTTGATTAAGGATTGATTGAGGATTGATTGATTTGATTGATTGGATTTAAAGGTTTTTGGAACAAAACCTAAGCATGTCAAAACCTTATGATGACACAAACACAAAAAGATTTAAAGTAATACATATTCTACTTGAATATGGACTTGTGATCTCAAGCAAAATGGGACATCACTAGGGATTTAAATTACTTGAGATGGACTGATGGTCTACAAGCAATGTTGTGTTTGTTTAAAGATGAAGGTTTGTGATACTTTGATTAAGGTCTTTCAATGTAAAGATTTTATTTGATTTGATGGTTTGATCTAATGCTCCAAGAGAAGGAAGAGTGATGATGGAAGAATGGAAGAATGATGTAGAAGCAAGGAGCTACCTAATCATATTGTTCAATGGTGACAAAAGCACTGGTGATTGAAAACTTGGCCATGAAATTGCAAACTTTGTTATTGTAGAGGATTTTGTCAAGTTTCTCACGATGTTCAATCCCTTGTTTGATAGATGTTGCAATATGTTGATATTCCTTGGATTTACAGGTGGTTTCTTTTTTCTCTCTAAGGACTGGAGGTGTTGGAAGCTTAACCTTCTTATGTTTCTTGAAATTGGTCATGTCATGGAAAATCTGACTTTGGCTAAAAGAATGAATGATCTAGGACAAATGATTCCAAGGTCCTGTAGAAGGTCAAATTTTGATTATCTCAACCAATTTTTGAAGCTCACTATTTTAAAGCGGAGACGGCAGTCTCAGACACAGCTGACGATCTTCGCAGACAGTGATCTGTGCAGATGGTAATCTGCATAGACGACGGATCCATAGTGGAGACAGTCAACTGTGGCTAAGGTAGTGTGTTTAAATTATGGGCAGATTTTTGACCTTTAGTCTGATTTTGGGCAAATTTGTTCAATGGCAAGAATTGATTTTCAGCACAGGCAAACCAAAAAATAACAGACACACATCTCAAAACAATCCAACAAGGGACAAAGCAACCTTGAGGGATACTAGCAAATATGACATTAGGAAATTCTTGCTTCAACTTTGTAATATCTCATTTGTGTATGTTCAAGTGACTCTTTCAAACCACTTATGTTTTTACTGGGTCTAGCACAATGAAGACAGTTCAAACAGTAGCTACCTTAGGAATTTGGCTTCACATAAAATATTATAGGCCCATTGCTTAGTAGTCCTTCAGCTCACATAGCATGTCACCCTCGGAAGGGTGCCCGTGTTTTTGCCTTTTTCCAGGTATTGTTTCCATGCTACGAAGATCTCTTTTGCAACACAATACCCTGAGACACGTATGATGGGAATCTTGGGGGGAGAATCTTCCCTCCCCTTGCACTATAATAAGTCACCGTTCAGAGGTGAATCAGGTAGGCTACTAATTTATAGTTGCTAGCAAGGTTTTGTGGCGTTCCCGCAATCGGTTTGTACGATGTGAGATACTTAAGTCTCTAGTTCAACAATGCCAATATGCTGAGGATATTCACTCAGTATGGACTACCATTGAACACGACCCACCCGAGCTTGAAGGGATAAAGAGGACCTTTAGGTCACACTTTATTTCTATACCGGCTGAAGGGATTACCGGTTTGAGGTCATCCTCTAAAGGGGAAGCGCTCCCTCTAGACAAGCCTCTCTAGAAGCTTGATTAAGCTAAGCTTTCTCTTCACCCAAGTTCCATGAAGGTGAGGGGAGAGGATACAGCTATAGTTTAATCATAGAGTCACGTATTTTAAGGGATCTAATCTAATGACAAAATATCTTGAAAGAAGTGTTGAAAAACACTTCTTCAAACGAACCAAAAAGAGTTCATTCCAAACTGAACCTAGTTAAAGCAAAACTATGTGTTTTCTACCTAAGCAAAAGACACAATAGTGTGATTAAACGTACATTTTCAATTCTTTTCACACACAGAAAAAAGGAAAGCTTGTAAAGGTGTGTTGATTCACTTTAAGTCATTCAAGAGTGATGAAGTTCATTCCCTTAAACATTCAAGATTGGGTGACGTTCATTTTTTCTTAAGCAACATACATTCAAAGACTAATGATTAAGCATACAAGTTCATTTAGATAATTATGTTAAAGTCATTTAAGGAACCTGCATGAAATTTGTCAGTAGTTTGAAACTTCAGATTTTAAATGTTGTAAACCACATGTTGGTACTCCTAAATTTGGAACAAATTTGGAGTGACCATGTGAAGTTTTTCAGTTGAGCAAAGTAAGTACCCTTGAAAATTTTGTGTGAGAAGACTCAGTTAGAGTGCTTGTAAAAGGTGCCCGGATGATTTTCATGAGATACTAATTGGGGAGAGGCTTTAATGCCTTCCATTTGATGTATGCAGTGGGTCCCAGCTCCTAAATTTCAGTTCTGACATGTTTATGGACTAGTCATTTTGAGGGGGTTGCCTAATTCTGCATCTTTGCTAATTGTCAATTTGCTATCCGGGGCCTACTTTGATGCTGAGTATCTTACACCCTATTAAATTTCATAAGCCATCACTTTGGGAATTTTTTCCATGCATATCAGAGAGCTTATGTTTTAAACCTCAGGTCATTTTGAATCCGTTTGATAGGTTTTCATACTTCCCAAAGTTGGTTGTTCATGAATTGTCTGCATTTTGGTTCTGCCTAGAAATTTGAATAGCCCATTTTGACATGTTATAACTTTTGACCAGTTCACCCAATTGAGAAAATTCCTTTTGCACTATGTTCCATTGGTTTCACACTCCATATTTTCCAGTCTGTAGATCTTTATGAAATCGGAAGACAAGTTTTCAAGAACCATTCTGATAGTGAATAATTCTGATTTCCTGTGTATTCAAGTTTAGAATTGGTAAGTGACCTACTTTGAGCTTTTGAAAATCTATACCCGGGTGAACATTTTGGATAATTGGATTGTCCCTTGTATTGAAAACATAGGCATGTACCTACCTAAAGATTTATAGACTCCTACCAATCCATTTGTCCACTTTGCCAGTGTCTTTCCATTCCTAATTTATTGAAGTTTCACTGAAAATACTGAATCCAGAAATAAATGACATACTTTGTCCTTTCTTCATTTGCACCCCGTTCAAGGTCAGACATAATTGAATATGGGTTTGCATTATAGACCTAGGAATGAACTCCTTTGAAGATTCCCAAACTTTGACCAATCCGATACATCACTTTTCTTTGCCGATTCTGAACCCGATTTCTGCATATTTACTATGTTAAAATTCAAAAAGTGTTAAGGTGCTATCTTTGCAGATTGGTATCAGTTCAGTGGTTTTTTTTCAGAAGACAACTGAGGGGTCATGTTCTACATATGAAATTCAGTCAGGATCCAGAGGTTGGGTTTCTGAAGGATCTTTTTGATGACCCTATTTGTTCGGTTTCAGAGGCAGTTTGTTCACTTTGCAGTGTGGAAAAAGAGTTAAGTTTTCAGAATGGCCTTTTTGCATAAATGATGTATTTCTGTCTGAAATATGTTTTCAGGATCCGATTGTGGGACCATCATCATTACATATGAATGCACTATCTAACTTGATGGCAAGGTTTCAGAATATGATTTTGTCATTTTGCAATAACTGATCTGAAAGGGATTTATGGTGATTCCACATTTGCACCTATGTAGTCTTCTGGAAGGCTAAGTTTGTACTGTAATATCTAGTGCCTGAAAATGAATTTGGTGACGTCCTTCTGGATATGTATTCAATGGTGATTAATGAATCTTTTTGCCAAGTGCCGAGGTCAGATTGCTTGTTTCAGTCAGTTTTCGAGACCAGTTCCAGAAGCCAGTTATCATTAAAAGGTATGATCAAAATTAAAAGATGTTACTTTCATCAAAGCAGTGTATTTTAAAAAATGGACCTGGAAAGGAGAATAAAGAGCTCAACACCTAAGACAAAATAGAGGTGCTCACGCTTATCAATGAAGACAAAATTTGAGATGTTCAAAACAATGATAGATACAGTCATTTTAAGGTATTCTTTTGAGAATACATCTACCTGGTGGTTATGCAATATGTTATAGTATATTATAAATGAGGAATCTGGCAATTAGTTGGGAACTCCGCGCATTGGCTATAGGTAAAAGCCCACCACTGGAAAGAGAGGAAATGGTTGCACAATGTGTCACAAATTTGAGGAAATCGGCCAATGTATAAGTTAAGACTTTGAAACCATATAAATCAAAATGAAAATGGCCAGCATAGTCTATTGTATGTTGCACTATTTATCAACACAGTTGAAACATTTAAAAGCAAATGCTTTTAATACATGAAAGACTCCACATTCTTGGCAACTTGGGGGCATTTTTAAAACATTCAGTAAACTCCAAACATTGATTTATATCTGCGCAGGTGACTTATGAGTATTAATGTTTGAGATTGAAGTTTTTAAAAAATATTAAAACTAAAGCATAGTGCCAGTTGTTGCGCTGATGTGGGGGAGGTTTGCAGATTCTCCTTGTAATTTGAAGTGCCATAAGGTCTGCGTAGAGCATCACCAAAGTAGGGGAAGGCTGTGAAATATTCAGAATGAAACTCATGCCATAGAAGAATAGTCCCATGCATTTTTGGGAGGCAAATTGACTTTTTAAATAGCAATGATTGTTTCCCTAACTTGCGTAGGATTTCAAGAGAGAATTGGGGGCTAAAACATTGAGTGAGTTTGCACAAAGTATGTGCAAGTCTTAGGGGAAGCCTTTTTTAAAAAAGGTATTTGATTTGAAATTTATACAAGGATGAAGTTCCCAGCTCTTGCGCAGGTAGCAAAGGAGGGAAAGTTCAATTTTTTTTGAAACATTGAAACCAAATTGCATTACAAATAATTACTTGTAAACTGCGATAGAAAATGGAGGTTTTAAGGGAATTTTAAACATTACAAAGTGTATCCTTCATTGCTGGGAGTTTGCGCTAAGTTGGAGGTTGTGTTCTGTGGAAATTGTTGTGTTTTTAAAAAATTAAAACAATGGCAATTTCATTACACAGTATGCTGCGCAGGGAACTTGTTAAGAGGTTTAACAGAACAAATTTGAATGGAGATTTCCAAATTCCAAACACCAAGTAATTTTATGTAGCAAAGGAGGGAAATTGAATTTTGTTTTAAAACATTGAGCCAAACTACTTTGCAAAATATTTTTGCCAGCAGTCTGCGCTGATTTTATGAGAATGTATTATGCAATACATATTTTGACCAGCAAACACCATGAGAATCCATTGCAGGGAGTTTGTTTTTAATGAATGATTAAAAGATATACAAAGTCTGAAACCAATAGAGGCTGCAATAACAAATGGGGATTTTAAAGATGGTTTTGTTTTAAATTTTACAAGTGCAGAACACAGAACACAGACCAGAGGATGTAGTTGAATTTTTGGAGGTTTTAATGCTAAATCTGCAGAAGTAAATCCATACAAAGGGGCATTTTGACTTCTGGAACATGTCTATGGTGTTCATTTGCAAAGGGATGTAGCCATAGATGAGCAGTTCTCTTCATACTCCCAGCCAAGGTGAAAAACAGTGAAATTCCAATATCCCACATTGGCTGGGCAATGGCATTTTTTGGTGTTTATATGGTAAAACACTAACTCTTAGTGTAAGAATGAAAGCCCAGAGGCTCTTGGCAGGCCTTTGAGGGCTGGGGGTCAAATTTCAGAGGCTCTACATAGTATTTTGAAGTGAAATTTGAAAATGCTTAAAAACTGTAAGATGATATATCCCACATTCATCCCACAAAGGCAAATTGAAATGTTTATAAACTAAAATACAAACATATAAGTTTGAAGTTGAAGAGGAGACTATCCACGCGTGCGCCCTCATCTGACTACCTCGATTTATGTGCCCAAAAATGTAGAAGATCAAATTTTGACAAAAATGAACGAAGCCGTTGGTCGCGATGTCGCCGGATGTGCATGGTCGCCCAGTCGTCGAATGCCCCAGTCCCCCAGTCAAGAGACGGTTTGAAGTTAACCGCCAGATTGCTGAGACTTGGCGACTGACCGCTAGCGGTTAGTCACGCAGTCGCCTAACATCAAAGTTGACCACCGAGATTTGGCAACTAACCACTAGCGGTTAGTCGCAAAGTAGCCAGAAGGAAATAGAAGCCGTCACGACGAGGAGATTGTCGCTGGTCGCCAGGTCGCCAGATGGAGTTAGCTCCCGGATGTTGGTCGCTAGGTCACCCAGGAATGATGGATGAGTTAAAATTTCCTCGCGACTCTGATTTCTTGGTTGTTGCATGATCGCTGAATGTGACAGAAGTTAAAAATGAGTTAAGCATGGTTTATATCAGTGAATGGGAGCATGCCACATGTCAATTTCTAGTAACTTCTGAGCAAAGTGGGCAGAAAATAAAGTTTTCAGAGGAAATTTAAATATACAGATTTCTTAAAAGGGAAAATATGCATAAAACTAAGATTTTCAAGGATTTTCTTATATGTGCACAGAGATATTTTTAATAGGGAATTTTAATATTTTTATTGCAAATCCATATGATTATTCCTGGAGGTTTTTTAAAGACATTGAAAATCATATTTTTGCCAGGCAGATCAGATTCTTAAAGGGTAAAAAAGATCAGATTTGTATAAAGAAAGATGAGACAAAAATGCATAATATTTTAATTGCACAAATCAGATTTGACAGAGCTTTCCAGGGGATAAATCAGATATTTTCAAAGGGAAAATGTGACAGATTGCAAAGATTTTTTTGCCAAATGGAATCAAATTGGATGGACTTTTTCAGTGGGAGAATGAAAGAGATATGCAAAGGGATAATATCAGATATTTTCAGACAGATGGACTCAGTTATTAATAGAATATATCAGATATTTTGGAAATATGAATGCAAATCAGATTTGAGAGAAGGACAAGTGTTTGCTAGACAGAGTTTTAGGGTTTCTTCTCTCCTATATCTTTCTTTCTTATCTCATTTGTAAGGGTTCCTTTCCTCTGCTCTGTTCTGGTTTTTTCCTACAGATGCCTAGAGCAGGTCCCCGTTGGTCATATGGAAATTTTATTGTAAGTTATACTTTTGTGTCTTTGTATATTCATTAAAGCTTATTGTCTAGATGTGTTGAAGCATAATACAATGTGGTTCTCCCTCTTTCATATTATCTTGTCTCTTTGCATTATGTTTGTGCTCTAGTGTGTTTAACCTGTAAGGCATGTGAAATACACCAGCTACAAGGTAGTTTGTTTAATTATTTATGAGTTCCTTTCAAGGAGAGGACTAAGTTTCATAGATGATTTCAGAGAGCAAAGCATTGTGATAAGGATTTGA
>MU214980.1:239577-251764 GCA_018584345.1 Thuja plicata | reverse complement strand
GATTTATAAGTTGGTTTAACAAAGATACATAGCAAATCAGTGTCCACATTAATACATACTGTGTAAACAGCAATCATAAGAGGTAAAACCTGCCTGAGTATATGTGGAGCTCAAAAATGAAGAAGGATATTATCCAGTCCTTAGAAATTAGGCTTTTCCTATCTTTGAATCAGTATTAGAAGGCATGGTGTTCAAGTAGTCATTTAAAGCACTGTGATTCATACAAGAAAAATCCCTAACAAATTGGCGACTCTGCTGGGGAATTGAAAATGATTAAGTCAGTATAAGTAAGTTATAGCCTTGATTTGCTGAATCATCCCAGAGTCTGGTGGTTTGTATAGAGTCAGATTCAAAAAATTGTTATAAAATTCTCACTAAGTGTGAGTGGCGACTCTGAGTTTTCTGTTTGATCAATGCATGCTTGCAAAGAAAATATGAGGAATTTGCAATTCTGATAAACAGTCTTGGAAGATCCTGATGAAGCTTTGTGGTGGCAGGAAAGAAATCCAAGAATAAATAAAACATTTTCCTCTGCAAGGAGGTGGCAACTCTGTGAGAAAAGAACCTAATAAAGTTGTGAAGGATGCTCTAGATCTACTTTATTTCTAGTCAAAAGAAAAAGGAGCAGTCGCTGCAATTCTGGTCCAGGTAATCTTCAGCTTTTATGAAAGAAAGTTATACAAATGGTTGTTCTCCATTAAGTGGTTTCAGCACAAGGTAGGAGAACTTTTGAGTTTGGTTGCATACTTCATTAGGAAAAGATTTCAGCAGGTTTGATATGAAGTATTGAAGTATGCTATTATAAATTTTAGTGGAGAGATTATAGGTTTGCTGCAAAATAGAAGTCTGATTTTTATTTTGGTGAGTGAATGCTTGAATCTGTGAGAATGGAAGGTTTAAATTCACCTAGTAGGCAGCCCATCAGTAGCATCAATAGACCTATCTTTACTAGAAGGTACATGCCATTTTGTTTTGATGGCATACGTGGGTTACCCAATGTTATTCCAAATACAATTAGAGATAAATTGCCAATATTTTGTGGGAAGCTACATGATTCAGCAAGTCAGCATATGCAGTTGTTTTTTGATTTGATGGGTGATTTTGAGATTGCACACGAAGATGTTTATATGAAATTGTTTGTCCAGACTTTAAGAGATGATGCCCGTGAGTGGTTTTCTTTTTTACCAGCATATTTGATATCCTCTTGGAGTGAGTTACATTCAGCCTTCATGTTGCAATTCGGTGAAAGAGTAAATGCACATTATGCATTTACTAAGTTGTTACAAATTAGGATTGAGAATGAAGAACTAGTTCCTAATTTTAACATCAGATTCAGAAAAGTTTATAATGATATCCCTGAAAATTGTAGACCAAATGAACAAGTGTGTGTAGTTATCTACTTTGATGCATTTGATAAGGATATGAGCTATTTGTTGCGGGATAAAGAACCTAAGACTTTGCATCAAGAATTCATGGCAGCCGTAGAGATTGAAAATAACATAAAGTATGGACTGACAAAGAACCATTTCTCTAGAGGTGTTTGTCGGCAAGATGCATTTGAAAGAGGAAGAGAATGCCATGTTAAAGTTTCAAATTCATATCAGCATCTAATATGCCCTGCTGTTGCAAATAATGTTATTGAAAGTTCAGACTTAAGAACATTTGAAGATGAAGTTTCTTTGTTACGGAGACTTGATTATGTTTTCGGTAAAAAGAGCCCATGTATTTGTAATGTTACAGCAGTAGATGATAAAGTTGATTCACTTGATATTTCCCATATGCAAGAAGTACTTTCAGTTGTTGCTTCTCCTATTGATGAATTGTATTATGTTGAGAATGTTACTAATGATGATGTTGAAGAACACGCATCTCAGTCTTATAGGAATGAAGAAGTTGAAAGCTGTGTTTCAAGTGATGAGAACAACAGTGTTGATCTATCATGGCATGATGGGGCACCAAATGAAAATGAAAGTGATCAGTATGTACCTCAGTCTAATGATGATGATGATGAGAGTGAAACTTGTTACCCAAGTGAAGGTGAGGACAATGAAAGTGTTTGTCCATCTTCCTATGAGTCCGATGCAACATGGGAAGAAGAGAACAGTGATGGGACTGAGTTCTCTCATGAAAATGAAGGTAAAGTTCTTTCTTCCAAATCTGAAAATGATGTTTCATCCCTGCATGGTACAAATCAGCTTTTACTTGATAGTTTTGAAGGAAGTTCATCATTGTTGTATGAGGATAAAGAACTAGTTGAAGAATGCATTCCACATAATGATGAGTTGCCTAGTTGTGCAAAGGAATGCTATGTAGTTATAAGTGATTTTTCTTCCTCATATGATGTAAGTACACACGATGTTGAAATTAGTTTCAAGGTGTCTATTAACCCATTGTATGATGAGGGTGTTGATATGGATCAGCCCATCATTTGTCAAAGTGTGTACAAAGGAGCTTTGCATGAAATTATCAATCCATTTTTTGAAGAGCATGATGAAGTTTCAGATTTGGTTAGTTCTGATTTTGATGATGATACAGTGTTATACTGCAGAAAGAAATCAGATTGCTTCTCTTCTAGTTGTGACCATGATTGCGATGAAAATGTTATGTTCACTGACGAAAGATATGATCAAGTAATTGTTGAAAATCAGCCGGCATGTAACGACAAGTTTTATGATGATTACTTTCATGTTGTTGCTGATTCAGTGTGTGATTGTGAAGATACACTAAAAAATTATGGAGTAATTTCTGAGGCTGATGTTGATGACATGTGTGAATACAAGTCTGATTACTCATTTTATTTCCGGTTGGATATACAAGGTGAGTTACAAATTCATGACATATATGACTCATTGGGTGAAGTAGAGTTTGAGCACTTTATATTTCTGATTGATAGCATGCATGAATCAGTCTATGTGGATGAACTTCAGTTTGATATTAGTATTCATAAGCATGTTGATGTATATTTTCATAGTAAACAAGCAAAGAAAGTGTGTCTGGTTTTTATATGCACTATGAAAATGAAGAAATTTATTTTTTGCCAAACAAGGAGATTGTAGGTGTACATGAAATTGATGAAACTGATATCAATGATACTTTCAACTTACCTCAGAAAGATATAAATGAAAATCAGGTTTATGACAGAGGCAAGTGTTGATTTCAGTTGTGGAGATGTTTGAGGCACCTTGTCCATATTGTACAGTTGCTTTCCTTTTAGTTGTGTGTTTGTTTTCAGTTAGAGGTTTCCCTGTTTTTGAGAAGAGAGAAAAGTTTTGAATAGTGTTATTGGAAAATTTTGAGAGGAGAATGAGAAAAGGATAAATTCTGATTTTTGAAGCTTTTTGGGGTGGTCTGCTACTCCAGAGATCTGTGGTTCTCGGTATAAAATTGCATTTAACCATCCTTAGTCAGAGCCTATGTTGGTACTCCTAAATTTGGAACAAATTTGGAGTGACCATGTGAAGTTTTTCAGTTGAGCAAAGTAAGTACCCTTGAAAATTTTGTGTGAGAAGACTCAGTTAGAGTGCTTGTAAAAGGTGCCTAGATGATTTTCATGAGATACTAATTGGGGAGAGGCTTTAATGCCTTCCATTTGACGTATGCAGTGGGTCCCAGCTCCTAAATTTCAGTTCTGACATGTTTATGGAGTAGTCATTTTGAGGGGGTTGCCTAATTCTGCATCTTTGCTAATTGTCAATTTGCTGTCCGGAGCCTACTTTGATGCTGAGTATCTTACACCCTGTTAAATTTCATAAGCCATCACTTTGGGAATGTTTTCCATGCATATCAAAGAGCTTATGTTTTAAACCTCAGGTCATTCCGAATCTGTTTGATAGGTTTTCATACTTCCCAAAGTTGGTTGTCCATGAATTGTCTGCATTTTGGTTCTGCCTAGAAATCTGAATAGCCCATTTTGACATGTTATAACTTTTGACCAGTTCACCCAATTGAGAAAATTCCTTTTGCACTGTGTTCCAGTGGTCGCACACTCCATATTTTCCAGTCTGCAGATCTTTATGAAATCGGAAGACAAGTTTTCAAGAACCATTCTGATAGTGAATAATTCTGATTTTCTGTGTATTCAAGTTCAGAATTGGTAAGTGACCTACTTTGAGCTTTTGAAAATCTATACCCGGGTGAAAATTTTGGATAATTGGCTTGTCCCTTGTATTGCAAACATAGGAATGTACCTACCTGAAGATTTATAGACTCCTACCAATCCATTTGTCCACTTTGCCAGTGTCTTTCCATTCCTAATTTATTGAAGTTTCACTGAAAATACTGAATCCAGAAATAAATGACATACTTTGTCCTTTCTTCATTTGCACCCCGTTCGAGGTCAGACATAATTGAATATGGATTTGCATTATAGACCTAGAAATGAACTCCTTTGAAGATTCCCAAACTATGACCAATCCGATACATCACTTTTCTTTGCCGATTCCGAACCCGATTTCTGCATATTTACTGTGTTAAAATTCAAAAAGTGTTAAGGTGCTATCTTTGCGGATTGGTATCAGTTCAGTGGTTTGTTTTCAGAAGAAGACAACTGAGGGGTCATGTTCTACATATGACATTCAGTCAAGATCCAGAGGTTGGGTTTCTGAAGGGTCTTTTTGATGACCCTATTAGTTCGGTTTCAAAGGCAGTTTGTTCACTTTGCAGTGTGGAAAAAGAGTTAAGTTTTTAGAATGGCCTTTTTGTATAAATGATGTCTTTCTGTCTGAAAGATGTTTTCAGGATCTGATTGTGGGACCATCGTCATTACATATGAATGCACTATCTAACTTGATGGCAAGGTTTCAGAATATGATTTTGTCATTTTGCAATAACTGATCTGAAAGGGATTTATGGTGATTCCACATTTGCACCTATGTAGTCTTCTAGAAGGCTAAGTTTGTACTGTAATATCTAGTGCTTGAAGAAGAATTTGGTGAATTCCTTCAGGATATGTATTCAATGGTGATTAATGAATCTTTTTTCCAAGTGCTGAGGTCAGATTGCTTGTTTCAGTCAGTTTTCGAGACCAGTTCCAGAAGCCAGTTAACATTAAAAGGTATGATCAAAATTAAAAGATGTTACTTTCGTCAAAGCAGTGTATTTTAAAAAATGGACCTGGCAAGGAGAATAAAGAGCTCAACACCTAAGACAAAATAGAGGTGCTCACGCTTATCAATGAAGACAAAATTTGAGATGTGCAAAACAATGACAGATACAGTCATTTTAAGGTATTCTTTTGAGAATACTATTTCCTCCACTTTTAAACATGTAGCCATTTCAGAAAAGTGGAAGTTTTGTGTCTTAGTGAAGTTTAATCGCATTTGAGTCTAGGTCAATGTCCTTTAAGTAATTGGGAATCACCATCGGATTTTCCATTTTTCCCTTCTCCCTCCACATTCCCTTAGCAGGGTGGATTTCTCCCTCACGCATGATAAGTCCGCGGGTAGTCTAGTGCCTAATCCGATGGGGGTTCTTGCATCATTTTGATTCTTGCAGAACTAATCATCACTGGCGGAATTCTCCATTCAACAGTTAAACAAAGGCTTGCGGAATTTCAGAAATCATCTTCTCCATTGCAGGTTTCTACCAGCGAAGTTGATTTTCCGCTTAGTGCGAATGGCAATGTTTGTAGAAGTATATTATGAAAAGAAATGGTCTTGGACAGTGAAATTGTTACCTACAGCATAGAGACAGATCTGGGGACCAGTTAAAAGGAAATTTGGAATCAAGAAAGACTCAAAGCGGAGAATTGGAATTCAGCTTCTCCATGGCGGAATTCTACCTATGAAGGTAATTTTTCGCAAAGGCAAAAAAAGGAGCGTTGTGGTGGACCCCACAACGGGTTTTCGAAGCACTTTTTAAATTTTTTGGGGAATAGAGAAAGGTTTAAATGTTGACTTGGAAATTAAAATAAAGTATTTGCAGAGAACTGAAAATTGCTTTCTCTGCAAGCGGAGTTCTCACCCGTAGAGAGATTTTCCGCAAGCAAAGAAACGCACCCAATGTTATATTAGGCGGATTTTCGCTAAGTGGAGCACCCCATTTCTGATTTTCCGCAAGTCCACGGAAAATGGAAAAGTAAGTGGAATAGTGAAAATGTTTCTATTAGGGAAACGGGAATAGTGAAAAGACCCCAAGAGATCCGTTAGGGCTCCGCATTGATGGTGTTAACAGGTTTTCTTCATAAATTCGTTCGTGTGGCGCGAATGCTAAAAATCAACGGTGACATTTAGATTTCTATAAAGCCAGAAATGTTAACAGTATTTCAAATCACTGTTTCTTCTTTGTTGCGATTCAATTATTCCGCCCAACCCATTTGCATTTGTAGCATCTTAACTGTGAGCTCTATATCTTATGTTTTCGAAGGCCCTTATTATTGTATAGCAAAATGGCCGCTAGGTTCTCCGATTTTGACAGATTGAATGGCATTAAAACCACTCTGCAGAATCTCATAGATACTTCTCTACGCTTTTACGACATACATGATCTCCAGAAAAGACTGAAAGCAGAGCCAATTCATCCTATAACAGAGAAGCTTAGAGAAAGTGGCTTGATTGAAGCGGCAGGGTTTCCAGTGGCTGTCCAAGCTCCGGAATTGATATACGAATGTATCAACCATTACAACCCAGACACCAGACAGATTATACTGCCAGATGACACAGTGCTTCTATCTATTGATCATCAGATAGTGGTGCATTGCTTCCGGGTACCTGAGCAGGACGAATTCTCCAACTTAATAGTATCGCACGCGACTTCTAAGTTTTCTATGAAGAAAATGGTGTGGAGGAGAGAAATTATGCACTCATGGTTTCAGAAGCCATGAGGCGCTAAAAGCAAGGTGCTAAAGACCCTATTTGGATCGAACCTTAAGCCTGAAATTATTGATATTCTGGTTCTCATTCACAGAATGAAAGGTGAATTCGAAGCCCTAAATTTCATTGAGCATTACTTCTTCATAGTACAAGTAATATGCTTAGGTACACAATATGTTGATTGGGCTCAGGAGGTAAGTGAAAATCTATCTAATGCCATCCGTGCCGCAAAGTTCTAAAATACATTTTATATGTCTTCTTTCCTCATCTATATGTTGGCATCACTACAAATATGGTCGGGTCTTCCGAGATTGGAAGATTTCCCAGATAATGTTAAATGCTACGAATTTTACCCATGTTTGCAATTACATAACAGCTATGGGGATTATGTCCGAGTGAATGATGCTTTCACTATGAGAATTTGCAGGTAATTGCAGGGATGCCTTGAACGGAGATTCAGCCCAGAAGTGATGGAGGCCATTAGCCAGTTCAGAAATTTCTTCATTCACTTCTCATCATTCTCATATTTGCGTCTTGTAGCCTTTGATGGATTCCCCTTGAAGCTGCCAAGATATCCAAGTGATATGATCATGTTGATTGAAATGGTGAGACAAGCAGTGCACGTGAACCTTTTGAGTGCAAGCTTGAGAAAGTAAGGGTATGAATTCCCTATGAAGGTCGGGGATTTCAGTTGCGAATCCCGTTCGGATGCCAAGAACATGCTGAGAACATTCGAAATCAGATATCACCTAGAATCATATGGGGTGATAAGGCCTATGTTCAACCCCAAAGGCAATGCAAGAGATGTATTGCAGATTGGAAGCACAATCAGACACATCACCGACTTTGAAGATTATTTTTCTGACTGCAAAGATTAATTTGAAAGTCGTGACTGTGCTTTTGCCAGGTTCACAGTTGAGCAGGTGAAGACATATGGTATTAACCTGGATGTTGAAGGAATTGAAGATGATGGCCACAATATGTATAGAAATACTTATCTGACCAAAATTAGAAACACCTCCATCAGTTATGAGCCTAGTGGAGAAGTCACGGAGGACTTAGAGACAACGAAGGAAAAAATTATCAAGAGAACGGGAAAATGGGTTGAATGGATAGCTAAAAAGAAATGAACAAAAAATACATCTACTCAAGCGTCTCCATCAGTAGCTGCTTCCTCCTCCACTCAAGGGACCACTACAAGTGTGATGCCAGCAATTTCTCAAGGACCCGCTCAGCCTGTGGGAGGAGGTGACCAACCGCCAGACGAGAGCATTCCATTGGATAAGACCTGCCATGACGGCTCCCGACCAGTAATTGGGACCCAAATGGAAGAGAAGAAAGAAGAGGAGAAGAAGGCAGAAGAACCAAAAGATAGTGCAGTTACTCCTAGCACCACTCTGGTTTCATCTCCTCAGCTTACCCCAGTGCCTTCGCCTCATCCTAGTCCTAGCACTCCTGTGAGTGTAACATTGCTACCCGTGGATAGTTCTCCAGTGCAAATTGTAGATTTGGGAGATGGAGAGAGTAGTAGTAGTGAGTCTTAAAAATTAGATGGCGCAGCTAAGAAGACCGTCGAGACAAGCCAAGCCTCTCCGAAGTTGGTCCCTCAAGTCCCAAAAAATCCTTTTACCACACCTACAGTAGCAGCCACCCCAGTTAAAAGGAAGATGTTCAACATCGATTCACTGGGGGCTGCATCCCAAGTAATAAGCACTAAGTCGTGGCTAGAGGACACCCTGGAGAGGAAGAAATGAAGGAAAGATGAGAGTACTCTAGCAAAAGATACTATTTCCCTTGCGGTACAGTCCAGATCAGCACTGGCCCAAGCCAAGAAGCAGAAGTCGTTGTCCATATTAGGCCATGATCCAGCCACAGGTCATTTGACCATGGAGATAGCGAAGCCCAACAAAGAGGGCAGATTGGAGGATATGGCTATTGATGATTTTACACTGCATTCAATAGACCTCGGTGAAGCAAGGCATGATACCAAGGTTGGTCTGTGGAAGTCAACCAACAAAGTCATTGAAGAACAATTAGAGAGCCTGAAATCTTCCAAAGTAAGAATGAAGGCAGAGATTGAAGAATTGAATCAATTCATCCGACAATTGGTGTCTCCTCTAGCAACCATCTCTGGAGTGACGATGACAAAGAACCCCACGGCTACCGAAGTACAAGCTCTTATTTCCCAACTCTAGGAAGACAGGCACTTCAGCCAGAAAAGTAAAGAATGGATTGAAAAGGTCAGAGAAGATGGGATTACTATTATAGAATAGATTGGGAACAATATTCTAAGGTTGGAGAAAGAAACAGAAAACATTCTGACAAACAGTAATGTTCTGGCAGGAGAAAGAGCGAAGAGTGATGAATGCAGTGCCCTCTTGAAGATGATCCTACAAATGAAAGGGAAAGAAGCCATAGAGGTGAAAATTCTATCAATAGGAAGTGAGCCTATAGCTGAATGGCTCAAAAGTATATTATTTAGGTCCGAAATGATACTATCCGCAGAAAAAGGACTTAGTGAAACAGGGAACAAAATAAGTGAAGTCCAGAATAGGGGATTTGAGATAATAAGGGAACTCCATACAGAATCCCAAACTAGCAGCCAGAAGAAGGTGTTAATTGATGTTAATGTAATGAAAGAGAATTTCTCTAAGTCCTTAGATAGTTTGATCGATGCGTCTACAAGTGGCACAAACAGAGCTACAGAATTGCAAAAGCTGAGCGGGCACATACACGTGGCCATGGAAGAGCTGTCGAAGTAGTTAAATGCAACAAAGAAGGTGGCTAGAGATCACACCCAGTGGCTCTTAAGATATACCAATGTCTACGTGCCCAGACATGAAGAGTTAGTTCCAATAGTGGTTGCTGCCAAAGCTTAACGGACAAAGATGGAAAAAGGAAAGGAGGCCAACTGATTTAATTTCCCCTTTTCTTTTCCGTTTCTTTTCCCTTGTAATTAGTTAGCAAAAAAAGTGGTTTTCTTGCCATCTGTCATTTAGAGGGAGATGAACCGATTAAACTTCCTCTGTAACGGTCATCCCCTGGCTCTATATGTATGAAGTTGAAAGATTAATGAAAGGTCGGCAAATTTTTTGGTGTGGGATACTTGATGTTGCAGAGACAATTGAAAGTGTTTTATGTCAAAAAAATTTTGTTCCATTAGCTTAGAATGGTAGTTAGATGGTTCTTTCTTTAAAATCTAAGTTACAGTAAGAAGGAAAGGATGTTTCTTTCTTTTGTTACAAGGATGTGAATAAACCTCAGTAGGATGTGCTGTGGGATATTCAAAGGAAGATCAAATAAAGGTCTTTAATATTTTGTCTAAATCTTATTAAGCAATAGTCATAAATTAGTTCGTGCTGAGTGTATGAGTTCATAAAATTTGTGATTTTAAAGATGGTTTTGTTTTAAAGTTTGCAAGTGCAAAACACAGAACACAGACTAGAGGATGTAGTTGAATTTTTGGAGGTTTTAATGCTAAATCTGCAGAAGTGAATCCATACAAAGGGGTGTTTTGACTTCTGGAACATCTCTATGGTGTTCATTTGCAAAGGGATGTAGCCATAGATGAGCAGTTCTCTTCATACTCCCAGCCAAGGTGAAAAACAGTGAAATTCCAATATCCCACATTGGCTGGGCAATGGCATTTTTTGGTGTTTATATGGTAAAACACTAACTCTTAGTGTAAGAATGAAAGCCCAGAGGCTCTTGGTAGGCCTTTGAGGGCTGGGGGTCAAATTTCAGAGGCTCTACATATTATTTTGAAGTGAAATTCAAAAATGCTTAAAAACTGTAAGATGATATATCCCACATTCATCCCACAAAGGCAAATTGAAATGTTTATAAGCTAAAACACAAACATATAAGTTTGAAGTTGAAGAGGAGACTATCCACGCGCGCGCCCTCATCCGACTGCCTCAATTTCTATGCCCGAAAATGCAGAAGATCAAATTTTGACAAAAATGAACGAAGCTGTTGGTCGCAATGTCGCCGGATGTGCATGGTCGCCCAGTCGCCGAATGCCCCAGTCACCCAGTCGGGAGACAGTTTGAAGTTAACCTCCAGATTGCTGAGAATTGGCGACTGACCGCTAGCGGTTAGTTGCATAGTCGCCTAACATCAAAGTTGACCGCTGAGATTTGGCGACTAACCGCTAGCGGTTAGTCGCAAAGTAGCCAGAAGGAAATAGAAGCCGTCACGACGAGGAGATTGCCGCTGGTCGCCAGGTCACCAAATGGAGTTAGCTGCCGGATGTTGGTCGCTAGGTCACCCAGGAATGATGGATGAGTTAAAATTGCCTCGCGACTCTGATTTCTTGGTTGCCGCATGGTCGCCGGATGTGACGGAAGTTAAAAAGGAGTTAAGCATGGTTTATAACAGTGAATGGGAGCATGCCACGTGTCGATTTTTGGTAACTTCTGAGCAAAGTGGGCAGAAAATAAAGTTTTCAGAGGAAATTTAAATATACAAATTTCTTAAAAGGGCAAATATGCATAAAACTGAGATTTTCAAGGATTTTCTTAAATGTGCACAGAGATATTTTTAATAGGGAATTTTAATATTTTTATTGCAAATCCATATGATTATTCCCGGAGGTTTTTTAAAGACACTGAAAATCAGATTTTTGCCAGGAAGATAAGATTCTTAAAGGGTAAAAAAGATCAGATTTGTATAAAGAAAGATGAGACAAAAATGCATAATATTTTAATTGCACAAATCAGATTTGACAGAGCTTTCCAGGGGATAAATCAGATATTTTCAAAGGGAAAATGTGATAGATTGCAAAGGATTTTTTGCCAAATGGAATCAGATTGGATGGACTTTTTTAGTGGGAGAATGAAGGAGATTTGCAAAGGGATAATATCAGATATTTTCAGACAGATGGACTCAGTTATTAATAGAATATATTAGATATTTTGGAAAGATGAATGCAAATTAGATTTGAGAGAAGGACAGGTGTTTGCTAGATAGAGTTTTAGGGTTTCTTCTCTCCTATATCTTTCTTTCTTATCTCAGTTGTAAGGGTTCCTTTCCTCTACTCTGTTCTAGTTTTTTCCTATAGATGCCCAGAGCAGGTCCCCGTTGGTCATGTGGAAATTTTATTGTAAGTTATACTTTTGTGTCTTTGTATATTCATCAAAGCTTATTGTCTGGATGTGTTCAAGCAGAATACAGTAATAGAATACAGTGTGGTTCTCCCTCTTTCATATTACTTGTCTCTTTGCATTATGTTTGTGCTCTAGTGTGTTTCACCTGTAAGGCATGTGAAATACACCAGCTACAAGGTAGTTTGTTTAATTATTTATGAGTTCCTTTCAAGGAGAGGACTAAGTTTCATAGATGATTTCAGAGAGCAAAGCATTGTGATAAGGATTTGA
>MU214980.1:163161-230456 GCA_018584345.1 Thuja plicata | reverse complement strand
GCTCACACATGTGTGAGCAAATAATTAGGACTAATTGGTGTAGGAATCAAGAAATTAGCTTAATTAACCTTAGTTAATTAATAAATAGGTCTATTTGGTGAGAGTGATGTGAGGTAGGGTAGGATCTCGGTTCAAATTAGCTTAATCTAAATTAAAATTTTAGATTAATTATGGTTCAGTAGAATTTAAGTCATGTGAAGGAATAAATAAATTAAAAATTTATTTAAAGGGAATCAAATGAGGGATAATGTATTAAATAAGATTTAATACATTAAAAGGGGGTAGTATTTAAATTAAATTCAAATACTAAGGGAAGTGAATCATATTTAATTAATAAATTTAATTAAATAGATAGGAGAATATAACAAGTATAATTAATTAAAATTAACTATAATGTTATGGAAATATTAATTAAACTAATATAAGGACGATTTTAGACGTTTACACTTCCAAGAGGAGTTGTTACTTCAGACATGTTGATGGACATCCTGCAAGACTGGAGAACTGTCAATACATATAATATGATAAAAATATGCTTTATGGACTCCGGGGAATTCACCACCATATTGCACCTGTTCAGAGAATATTAGTACACATCAAAATCCTGAGATATAAAATTTAGCAAGGATTGGATTCTGATCAACACCCGGAGGCTCCGGGGTATTAGTTTAGGTGACAAAAATGGGATGAAGACCTAGGGACTTCTCAGTACCTAGATTCTATAGAAACTAGCCATTATCGACGTGACCGGTAGTGAGTCGCACTTGGCTGACATGGGTTGTCACATAGCCATGCGACAAACGGTGTAAAGACTCTCAATGGCGACAAGTGGGCTAATACAAGAGAAATCAATGCCGGATGGGATGTCTTTTGAATTCTCACTCATGGGGGAGTTAATCCCGCCATTAAGATGAAATGACAGAGGAGAGAGAAAGCCACCATGGCTCGAACAGGCAAGGTGCCGAGTTTGAGCCAGGCGAACACTATGCAGATGAGCTCCAAATTTGGTATTCAACACACAGAGTGTGGCAAAATTGCCATAGGCAGGCTCACCAGGACAATATACAGACCCAAATATACAGGGGAAAGCCAAAAAATGGCACAATTTACAAGAAATATCTACAACTAAGGACTACCTACAATTTATAGCAAGGTTCTGACATCTTTACACGAGAACCTCAAGAATTTACAACAAGAAGACTACCCATTTACAGCAAGTCCGAGACCTATACATAGGGACTTGCAAGAATTTACAATATCTACACTAGAATACATTATTTATAGGGTAGAAAAGCGTGAGGAAGGCAGACAACCTTCCTACAGAGCCACCCCACCAATAGGAGGCGAAAACAGACTAGAAATCGAAGCAAGCATGAAAGCAAGGACAAAGCGAAAACAAAAAAAAAAACCCAAGCACAAACAAAACCAAAACCAGAAGGAGGAGAGTCGAAGGGCCTACCTTAACACATGAGGGAACATGGGAAGAGGAGCATAGGAGGCGCTCTACAATTGGTTAACCTTGAAATAACCACGAACACACCATTGTTGATCACCATTTAAGCACCGAGAGCAATTCACACTTAATCGCTAATTAATCACCTTAATCGCTCTGGGTAATCACTCTGTATAATTTTTTAGTGGTAAGTGTGAAAGGGACAGGTAAATCTTTATTTATACCCTTAGGGAAAAAACATGTTTCTTTCTTTTGCAAGACCCCCAAGAAAGGAAAACCTCTGAACTCCAGGCCTGGGGATTCCATGCAATCGCACCCTCTAGCTAAAGAGGAAATGGTGACAGAGAATCTCAGAGTCCAAAATATGGCAAGAAGGAGGAAGACAAACACTCTGGGGTCGGGCCCCGAAGCAAAGAGAACCAAAAAGAAAAGAAAGCGACCCTTGCAGAAGCAACGGCCGGAGAAAGACAAAGAGAAAAAGAAACAAGGTGAAAGCAAAAAGGGGACCCAACATTTTTCCTACAAAATGTAGGGATGGGTATGCAGGGCATAACAAATTGTGACTCATGGGGATGAATTCCTTAGCACATTCAAGAACTTCATAATCTCTAGTTAGAAAAACTAGAACTCACCTTTACCTGGAGCATTTTGTTTGCAAGGCGTGAGGTGTCTGAGAAAACTCGACTCATCAATGATTCAATCCTTTGGCCTTCGTCAGCTATGAGGTGTGTGCTTTGAAATAAAATCAAGCTGATGATGTCCAGGAGAAGTAGAGAGGAGGCACTAAATGCATTAAACCAAAATCATCATACCTTGTATGTTTCCTCCCGGATACTAAAATTCTCTATTCTTCAGATCTTTTATTTATTTTGAAGATGGGAAGGCGATACTCCTTTCACTGTGAACCTTAAGCTTAGTTGAGTTTTACGGTGGTACTTCTTTCACCTTGCCACCCATTTTAAATTACCCAATAGGAGAGAACATTCTAGACCCAGGATATTTTTATGATTTTTTTGACTTGGCCATTAACCAGTGCAACCAATCTGCCCTCAAGGGCCATGCGATTACTTGCTTCTTAGATTTTTTGTTAACCGATATCCAGACTTTCAAGTTATGAATCTGATGAATATTACTCAGAACCTGTTACCATATGCACAAAACAACTCTGGAGTGTGGACAAATTCCACCATGCTAACAGTAGATTCCAAAATACCTGAAATGCATAAGGTACCATTCCAGGGACCAAATGTCATGCAAAACATACATGTCTACAAGAAGAGAGCAACACGCTAGGAACCCAGAAAACAAATGCAAAATGAAAGAAGACCAAAAACAAAAGCAAACAAGGAAAAGGAAGGTGGTCCCAGAGGACGGCTGACAAATTATTTAGAGGGCCAAGAGACTCCCAAGGAACACTGGAAAAGCTATTTACAAGAAAGAACTTTTCATATAGTACAACTTTGAGCAAACTTACCTCCTACCTCATTCAAAATAATGCTTGAGAAACTGTCCATTGACAGGCAATGGGACAGCTTCTCCGGTCATGGTACTGAGGCGATAAGTATTTGCCCCACAAATCTCAAATATCAAATATGGCCGGAGCTAGAGCCTTTAAAACTTGGTGTGCTTTTCTTTCTTCTCCCAGGCCTTGTCTCACAAAAGGACCAGGTCCAAAATCTGAAAGGCCTTATATTGGGCTCTTAAGTCAAACCAATGTTTAACTACTGCTTGATGATGCGTGAAATGCTCCAGCGTCGCGTCTCTTTGTTCCTCCATCCTCACCAAGTTCAGGAGATGAACTTCCATAATTTTGTCCCAGTTGTTGAATTCCTACATAAACTGTAAGACTGGAATTTGTAAGCTGGTAGGGAATACTAGATTCTGGCCGTAAACCAGATGAAATGGAGAAGTCACCAGTGTTGCCTTTATTCTGATACAATCTGCCTAGAGGGTGAATCTAAGCTTTTGGTGATAGTCCCGGGGGTTTCTTTCTAATAGATGTTTATCACCTCCAATGGATTTTTATTAGTGGATTCAGCCACACCATTACCCTGGGGGTAGTAGTTTCTGGAGAACTTTAAGGTGATCTTCCTTTCATAGGTCCATTCAAGAAACTGCGCTGAAGAAAATGTCATACCATTGTCACACACCATAGCAAATGGCATTCTGAAATGAGTGACTATGTTTTCTTCCAAGAATTTGATGACTACATCAGCCATGTTATTTTTGCAAGGAATCACTTCAGACCACCAGGTACAGTAATTGGTAGCACTCAAAATGTACTGGTGGTTGGCAGATGAGTTGGGGTTGATTTCCCTGATAAAATCAAATGCCCATGGGCGAAGGGTCTAACTTCAAAGACTGGATACAAAGGCATGGTCGAGTTCTTCTCATGATGTTTCATTGTTTGCCAAGTGTGACACTTCCTTATGTGGGTGTGGACATCCTTAAATATGAAGGATCAGTAGTTTTTGGCTTGGAGAATCTGGTGGGCAGTGGCATCAGCTAAGCCATGCCCGGTTCCAAACTGCTCATGAAATTCTTCAATTATTTTAGCAGATTGGTCCTAATCAATGCACTAGAGGTATATTCCCTCATAATTCCTATAGAAAAGCATCCCATTTTTTTATCATGAAATGTGCACTTTTCAGCCGCAGGGCACAACGTTTGTTTGCGGGAAGCCCCTCCAGGCATCTGCACTTCACACTTTGAGAATCAACATTAATAACAAACAGAATAGCCTTGGGAAACTTATCATATGAACTCCTAGGAATCTTCAAATGGAAACAGAGCTTCTCTCTCATTCCTACAACACCTCAGACCCATCCTTATATCATGAAACTCTATCAGGTCAAAGATGCAAGCACGCAAAGTAGGCCATTTGCTATAATCAGGCAATATGCAGAATGTAGATTTAAGTGAACACCTTTAAACAAATGTCTCCAAAACATATCAAATCTGAATTCTGAAAGTTGTGACTCATTTCATCTACCCCATGATAGGTTTTTCACATGTTCCCCAATTAGTATCTTATGAAATCCTCAGGTCACATTTTACTTGCACTTCAAGTAGGCTTCTTCAAAAAGTTTTCAAGGGTACTCACTGTGCCTTAGAGAAAATTTTGAATTGGTCACTCCAAATTTGTGCCAAATTTGAGAGTACCAATAGTGACTCTATAGGGGGATGCATGCCCCTTATGGGCATGTAGAGAATTTAGAATCTCTTGGTGAATCAGACCTCCTTTTCCACTTCCCAAAATTGGGTCCTTATTGAAAACACCTAACACACAATTGAAAGCAAAGCAGATTTACAACATGTACAATATTTACAAATGGCCAACAATCACCAAACTGAACTTACCGCTTACCCCTATCAAAAACTTGATTCTCATTTCCATGGATTAGAGGTAAGCTGAAATTATCACTGTCATATCCTTGATCAATCATGCTGCAACTTCTTATCAGTGTATCATAGTAAACACCATCAGCATAATCATCATCCCTGAATACTTGGAAATCAACACAATACTACAAATGTTGACTACTTTGTGACATAAAAACATCACACCCTTGACCATCACTGACAAGCTGAAAAACAAAACATTCAAGCTCCTCTTCATGGCTGGAAACAAAATCATCATGAACACTAGTTTGCACCAAAACATAAGCTTCATTTAAAATAGTGATTTTCAAACTAGGATTAAACTCTTCTAAAGAAGAATCTGACTGCATAATACCAGATGTAGCTTGTTGATCAGATCCTTTACAAGCATCCTCTAAATCTAGAAATGGATCATCAAATAACAATTCACTTGTCATTGGAAAATCTGAAAACACACATGTAGATCTCTCACTCTCCTTAAGGGAGTAATTAGTATTCTAATGTACACAAGAATCATCCCCATCAATACTCATCAAAATCTGAATCCACAGTAGCATATGAGTCATCATATTCATCATACTCAACATAATCAAATTTTTGACAGTCATATGCATTTTCATCTTGCATATTGTTTGCCTCAGAAGTAGGAAAAAGAAAATCAGCATAGGTTTCAAACTTTGCATCCACTTGCATATCTTCATTATCAAAGCATATATCAATCGGGCATTGCAAAGTAGGGTCTACATTTGATGCATACCTATGAAAATTAGGAGCTAGTAGTTCTAAAAAAATTTCGTTGCTCAATGAACATTGGACTTAATTTTCCTCTTCTTTAACCTCTCCTTTGTTGCTGCAAATATCTTGTTCATTTGAAACAGGGAGTGAAGTTTATTTTCTCATGTCTTCTTGTGCATAAGATTCATCACTACAACTATCATCTACATCATAATCCTTCTCTTGTTGTCCACAACAATCTTCCCCAAACTGAGAACATAGGTCTGCTCTGTCATGCTAATAATAAAAAAAATCTTCAAATCCAACGGAAACATCAACAACTAGATTTTCATCTTTGACATTTTGATATTCATCTACTTCACTATCAACATCATAGTCAACATTGTCCGCACAACTAGATTCAGTATCATCACTACTTTCAAATTCAAATTCTTCAAACTCATATATCCATTTCTTAACTAGTTCAATGCCTTCCTCTATACATAATGCAGACCAATTTACTGACTTAGGCATACAAAGTTCTAAGAACAAATGAAAATATGCAGACTCTTAAAGTTCAATCCCTTCCAGCAACTTATCCTACGCATTGGAAAACTTTTCATAGAAAATAGGTATGGATTCTTCATGTATCTCTCCTACATGTCTTTTCAAAAACAAAATGGCTTGGTCTTGTATTCTTTGATTAAATAATGATATATCCTTTTGGATTTCTTCAAGATTTGCTGGACAAATTTCAAATATAGGCAGCATATCTTGATCCATTGACAAGAGACAATCCATTGCACTACTTATATACGATACATCTTTTCATTCACAGAGATTTCAGCCAACTATGCAATCATAACATCATAACATACTTCTGAATCTGATAACTGAGATTTGTAAATCAAGAAGTATGGGAAACTATTAAATTCACTTTCCTTTTCTCTAGTGACTTCTTCACTTAGTAAGGAAACAAATCTATCTCATTAAAAATTTTGAGGAATACCTGGGAAAATTCTTTTGTTGTTGTCCTTCTTTATTTCTTTCTGATTTTGTCAATCCACCATTGAATCTTTTTATCATCTGCTAGATCCTTGATGCAAGTGTCTCTAACTTATCATAAAATTTTCAACATTAAAATGCACAGTAGTGTAGAGATCTTTCAGAGTTACCACTCACTACTATGAGAATATATAGAACTTTAACAGGACAAGGACAAGTTGGGATTCAAACAAAGATAGCAGACTTTTGACAAGTCAATAGGATTTGACACATTCAGAATTCTTTTAATAACAACCAGGCTAACAATTAGGATCTGAAGAAATTTTAGATATACAAACTTTAGCACTCTTATCCTCAAATGGATATGGCGGAAAATGACTGGATTTATAAACAATTAGGCTAGGAGTCTAGCTCAACTTGATAAATCTAAATCATTTAAGACAATATAAAACATAGAGATTCTTTGGAAGTTCAGCAAAATTTCTTACATCTTTCCCTAGCAGAGTCACCATTTTGTTGGTTCTTTTTTACGCTGCGATTATTAAACAACCTTTTCACCCTTTGATGTATTTTATAGAGTAGCCAACTCCCGATATTCAACCAAGACTAAAAAAGACCAATTAACAAGGATGTGGATCCATCCTTCTACACTTTAGATTCTGCAAAACCAAGGGGGGGACACCCTTCAATGCCTTCAATACTTTGTTTGGCATCAATCAACAGAGATCTCACAATGGCTTCAACACAACCGGGAGATACTAGGTGATCGGCTAATAACCCATTGAACATCGACCTTGAAGTGGAGCATGAGATTATTACAACACCACAAATCACATAAAACCTTCAGATATGTTGGATTTTATGTTTAAATTGTAGAATATAACCAAGATTGAAATGAAAATGCATAGGTACAGAAGATACTAATCACCAACCAGTGCTTTATCCATGGGCAATGTCCTTTAACCAAATTCAAAAATGCAGTAATCAACTATTGTCAATGATTTTAAGCCATAAATACAATTCAGTCCAAATCATTACTACTTATAGAAATCCTCTTGTAGACAACCGAATGAAACTATGTCACATCCATAGCATTATTAATCTGATCCTAGATCAGAACTGGAGAATGATAACACATACATAGGTAAATCCTATGCAAAGAATTAGAAAATTCAGACTTCACAAGACTAACACCAAGGAGAGATATGAACCTTGAACTTTTTTATTAAGTATGAAAAATCACACTACTGCACACAAATTTGCAATCAGACAAATGCTTGTACAATAAAATGCATAAGACCAATGAAAATCTATTCTACCTTCAGCAAAACTAGTCCAATCAACAAGCTATATCCCTAATCTGGAACCAATTAAAATAGGAAGTTCCTGAAGTTAAGCACAGCTTGAAACTCACTCTGGAGGCCAAGAATTTGGAACCCTGTAACAATGGAAGAAATCGGCATAAGTAGCCAAAGCAAAAGATCTCCAGATATTTTCTTGAAACACCACCTGTCCTCTCTGCTCTAACCAATTTTGAGCTGAGTCACTCTTCCCTCATTTTGTTCAAAATGGTTTGATCCTACACTAAAACTGATTGGAAAATTGGAATCCTCATTTCAAGACCTTTCCGGCAATATATGATACTCTATACTTCTGATAAAAATTGCCCCCTAAACCATTAAATCAAAATTGTGCAAACAATTTTAAATATTTCAAATTCTGGACTATAGTCTGCACATTATATATTAATTTTGATCTTTTAAATTCCTTTTATGCACAGACCTGAGCGGGCCCCATGTGCCACATGGCACAACCTGATTCACCTGGCTGACCACCTCATCACCCTACTGGACTTGCATCATCACCAAGCCACATCATCATCTTGCCACGTGTTAACCTCTGGTTCACCTGCACTGCTGACCTGGGTGCTTGCATCATCTTTCCTGTCTGACTCGCCACCTTTCCAAGTGCCACATGGCATGCTTTCGTGATGCCTCTATGGTAACCATCTTGCATCTTTATCTTCAAAGCTTCGTGATAGCCGTTCATTTTTGTCACCTTGAGATGCGTGCTAGCTCGAATGATTTCCTATGCGGCCACCACCTCATCGCCACCTGGACGCCACTTGATCTGCTATGTTTTCACCCCTGCCACATGTT
Organism: Thuja plicata; assembly: GCA_018584345.1. NCBI lineage: Eukaryota > Viridiplantae > Streptophyta > Pinopsida > Cupressales > Cupressaceae > Thuja > Thuja plicata. Next base: position 221,744 of record MU214980.1, on the reverse strand, counting down.
AGCATGGCGTGATCCCTCTATGGTAACTACCTTGCATCTTTTGGATAGTCTTTGCGCCGACCATCGATTTGATCTTCCTTGGGATGTGCGCCCAATCTGCAAACCTATGCGCCACATCATCTGCCAGGTCACTCTTGCAGGCCCCACCAAAATTTGGTCTTCAACACCTCAACATGCTTTTTGAGGTTCCTCCTTGCCCATGCGTGCAGAGCCTCTAGGCTGCTTCTTCAAATTATTAAGTTTGCGTTATTGCATATAAACATCTACTTCTCCCCTCCCACTATGAATGTGGGACTAAATTTGTTTAAGTTTTAAAGTTGTTTGCACTCCTGCGCATTAAAATTTTGGGGTCGTCCACCAGCACACATCATCTCCTAGGCTAATGACCTACCAAAGAGCCTTAGCTCTTACTTTATTGTATAATGCAAGTGTAGTAGTATTAAAACAATAGAAAAGAATGTTGCCCCATGCATGTGGGATAATGCTCTGTATAGTTGCGTAAGCATCTGGCACCAATTCCAGCGTGGGAACTTGTTGATAAAGGTTGAAGATTTGGTGTTACACCTCTGCTTCAAACCTCCAGCGTAGCCTCTGCTAGTCTTCACACCTTGTCTATGCTTCCACATGCTTTGGTGCTGACATTCATGTTTTAAAAACTGCCCTTTTAACTAAGCGTGGACTCCCCTTTTACAATGTATTGTATTTTATCCTTTTAAAAATTCCTTTGCAAATCACCTCCATGTGATTTGTGCAGCTTTTCAACTGGTAATACCATGTCTATGCTACCACATTTTGGTGATTGTCTGGCAATTTAAATGCCTGCGCAACTCCTTTGCCATATCATTCCAACACAACATAGAAGACTCAGTTTTACACATGTCAATTTGGAAATTGATGTGTGTTTCAAATACACTCCACTTATACTGTGTGTGGGGTCTCCTCCAGCTATGTAGCTTCCTCTGTGTCTAGCACTGATCTTTACCTATCTTTGCAGACTTGACAACACATGGCTTTGAGAGTGTCGTGAGATAGGAGGGAGTCCAGATCAACTGTGAGTAGAGCATGGTGGGTATCAAAGAACTTTTCAAATTCATATCAAATATTGGGTGGCAGACTACATGTGTTTTGGGTTAACAAATGCTTCTTCCATAAATGTTAAAGAAAGAGGCTCGTGCAAGATGAACAAGCAGCTGGTGAAAACTACATTTCTCTCCTCGCATCTCAATTCAATACGAACCATGTTTTCTACCCAACTTCTAATTGCAGAAACATAGGTCTTATTAATAAGATGAACAATTCCCTACTTCTTTCTTGCCATTAGTAGATAGAGTAAATTTAACTGTATCACCTGAGAATGGGAAATCTTTAAACTCGTTCATAGGCTATAGGAACTTCACCTTTCCAGTGATCTTTCTGGAGCAAGGGCGCTAAGGAGAGCACTTGGCATAAACTTCTTGCCCATAAGAGATAAAAGGCATTGTCTGCTTTCCTTGACCCGGGATTTCAACAATAATTATGTGCTCCCAGTTGCTACATGTAAATTTGATGTGTAAATCATATAAAAATCATGGATCAATATGGTCATTTAGTGAGTTTACTAATGCCTTATGTATGAATCCACACTTTGCTGGTATGCATTCGGTAAGATGGAGTCTCTTCTCCGCACTCTGTAAAACGAGATGCGAGCTTGAAATTTTCTAAATGCCCCATGACTGCATTACTCATGTTTTGATGAATGTCTATATCATTTCCAAAATCTTCCCCCTTTATATTTGACCATTAAAATTCATATTTCGGATATTTTTCCATGTGCTACAAATGAGTAATTTTTTCTCATAAATGCACTCATAAAAAATGACTCATACTAGGGACCTCAAAGACCTAATGAATATGATCACTGGTGCATAAATACCAACTTCATACAATGGTTTTGTATGATTCACTTCGAGGTCTAAAATATACTTGTCGAAGTTGCTCCTTCAAACTATCTTCAAATTACCCTATCAAATAACAATGAAATGCATATGGATTCGACTTTGAAAATAATTCAAGCAACTTCCTGAAGACCCAAGCTTCTGGATATTGGAAATATGTGATATGGAGAGAATGAATCTAGAAGGAAAACTTGTGAAGATCAACCAGTCACATTTTGGAGCCCCTCAAAGGTAGCCACTTGGAAATACCAAAAACAGAAAACATGAGAAATAATGATTTCTGCAAATGAAAAGAATCTTGAAAAGTGTGCAAACAAAACCCTCAGGATCTGAGACCTTGCAAAATTGAATTAAAATTTGTCTACAATATAGGGACACCATTTTATTGATATTACCAATCATGGTATTCAAGATATAACATCGCGAACAGGGCCTCTGACTAAACTATGCAACTGATCTGCATTAAACTTTTAGAAACTACAAACAAAATCAGATTGGCAATTTGGGCACACAGACTCATCATGGCCTGAAAATATTCATGGTAGCACATTTCCATGCCTAAAATATAGGAGAGAATTCAATTTTCCATTCCATTCAACTGGGTGTAAACTTGTAAGAACTCAAAGTAGGCCATTCTACAAATTTGCACTTGACACTCTAAGAATCGGCATTAATAACAAACAGAATAGCCTTCGAAAACTTATCATATGAACTCATAGGAATCTAAAAATGGAAAAAGATCTTCTCTCTCATGCCTACAACACCTCAGACCCATCCTTATATCATGAAACTCTATCGGGTCAAAGATGCAAGCACGCAAAGTAGGTCATTTGCTATAATCAGGCAATATGCAGAATGCAGATTTAAGTGAACACCGTTAAACAACTGTCTCCAAAACATATCAAATCTGAATTTTGAAAGTTGTGACTCATTTCATCTACCCCATGATAGGTTTTTCACATGTTCCCCAATCAGTATCTTATGAAAATCCTCAGGTCACATTTTACTTGCACTTTGAATAGGCTTCTTCAAGAAGTTTTCAAGGGTACTCACCATGCCTTAGAGAAAATTTTGAATTGGTCACTCCAAATTTGTGCCAAATTTGAGAGTACCAACAGGCCTCAAAGGCCGGGATAGATTCATCAAAGAACCCCTGCAATTTGGGCTCTCCTTCATCCTCTCCGTCTGTCTTGAAGAAGACGGTCTCACGGGTGAAGGCACTGTGAGTAGGCTCTTGTGCAGATGTTTTCGGGGGAGTAGGATCGACATGTGGTTTTCTGTCTGACTGGGAGATCATGATGATCTGTGCAGTTCACCTCGGAATGAGAGCTAGTATTGTGCAATCTACACCAGTTGTTTAGGGGGTAGAATTATGTGAGTTATGCAGAATGACTGGGTCCAGCACCGTCGTGAGTGGTGTTTTGGTTCGGAGGATGACCTCTAGTATTTGCATTGTTGTTCCATTGATGCTGATTGGGATGAGGCCTGTTGTTGTAGTTTCTTCCTCTAGAATTGGTATTTCAGTGTCTAGAGAAAACATTCTCTCTGGGAATTAGAGTTGTGAGGCGCGGAAGGCCCCACCTTTAGTTGTCCCATGTCCACAGTCAGGGAGGACACCAATCACCGGAGGGATTCAACCTCGGCTGAAAGTTGGGTGTTCGCATCATAGTGTGATAGTTGTTGTGATTGGTTCCCAAGAAAGTGGCAATAGCTCTCAGAGTCGAGAACGACAATCCTCCAGTTGTGAGTGACTAGAAGAACGGTACTCCAGGGGCACCCATTTCCAGATTGGGGTTGTATCCCCAGGTGTAAGAAGTTCCACCAGGCATCATGTTGAACAACGTGCTCTATCCAGTCCCACCGAGATCTTTTCTCAAATCGTGGGACAACTCCAGGGCCAGGTTGTAAACCTTTGCCAGAGTATCCCGATCATTTGCAGTGGTGGTTCTCCACAGGAGAGTGGCAACAATGGGGTCTAGAGAATTCAGGTATGTCTAGATGGTCATGTTAGTAGATGGGATGAAGGGGCATGTGCACCACTTCAAGGCACGCCGGAACCGATGGTTGAATGTGGCAAGGGGTTCAATTGGTTCCTTCCTGATGGAGATAAACTGGCTGTGAGACCATGTCAGGTCCACGTGAACGTGGAAGGCTGCTAGGAAGGCGTCTTCCATGTTCTGCCAACTATTGATGCAGTTGGCTGGCAAGTTGAGGTACCAGTTTAGCTCTAATGTCCTAAGGACAGAGGAAACATCCCGGTCATGATGTCCTGATGTTGGACCCAGTGTCAGTTTATGGCATCCTTGTAGGCCTAGAGATGTTCTTTTGTAGTTCTAGGGCCTAGATGTTCATATTTGGGGCAGATCTTCTCTAGATGTGGAGGAAGATTATTGGTAGTGCTGGGGAACTGCCCCATCGGGGACCTAGTGTTACCAAAGTAATTTTCCATTGGAACTGCTAGATTTTGGCTAGGTTGAGCATTGGTCCCAGCGGTTATCTGAGGAGCTTGGGTATTCTAAGGTGTAGAAAATCCCCAGATAAGGTTGGCAGGCTGCTTGGTCTTTGGGGTCCTTTTCTTTCAAGCCGGAGGCTCGAGTTCAACAAACTTCCTGGGGTTTGGGTTTGGTCAAAGGATTCTTTCAAAACGCGTGGGCAAAAAAGACCCAATCCCACTAAAAGCTTGATTCCAAAAACTATGTCTTGGGGAACCCTCAGGCAGTGTGAAATCAAAGTCTTCTGAAGGGGACGAGCTCATGCCCTCCTTCTAGCGCCAATTTCTGTTGACGGGACTTTGTGATCGGTCTCATCAATAGAGGAAGCATTTTCACTGGGTACAAGGGTACCGGCCAACTTTGCCTATAAAGGTTGTCCAAGGAATAAATTCTCTAGGCCTTCAAGCACCTGAGTGTTGGTTCTTGATGGTGCGGGTAGCTAAGTTGGGCAAGTGACTATTTTTGTTCGAGGGGATAGCTGGTTTTTGACTCATCTTCTCTAGGGATTTTGTGATAGGTTGGGGTTTCCTACAAGCACGCACTAGTTTACCAAATAAACAGCAAAATATAGCTCAAGTTTAGGAATTCATTATTCTACTTATATTCATGCAATATATCTTTAACATCAACAAATGCTCTAAGGAACTACACTAAATACTGAATGCATATAGAACCATCAGTTCATACATATTCAATAGCAAGGGGAAATGAGATCATCTAATCTAATAAAACAATAGACCAAAGGACATTAGAAACATATAACATGAAAGAGATATTGCTAACTCAAAGACCAGAACACTAACAACATCATTGCCAGAAACTTCTTCCTTCTTCATTAACGGGTTTTTCCAACATCACTAGTGTGTACATCAATGGCCCCAAGGGAGCATCTAACAACTAAGAACTACTGAGCATTGAGCTCTGCAACTAATGAGAAACGAAATGCTAATAGTATTGGACTGCAAAATCATCAATTTCTTCAACCCTTGAAATGAGGTCAGATTTGTTATTTATACACAAATTTTGCCCTAAAACCAACCTAATCTAACTATACACTCAACATTAAAATACAATATTCAGTGGCCGGTACTACCTGCACCACTTACAATTACCTCCAAAAGAGCAGAGGTCTGACAAGACAGAGGAAGAAGACAAGAAGAAAGGATGGAAGAATTGGCCTCGAGAAGACTGTTGGGGTAAGAATAGAAGGAATTTGATCTTCCTGGAGTTTGAGGCTACATGTCTCATTAATGTGAAATGTGGTTCACTATCTTCGATGCACCAGGTAGTTAATGCTAGAGCGATGCCTTGGGAAAATCACCTATCAGAGCCATCCCCCAAACTAACATGCCTTATTAGGGTCACCTACTTTCTGAAACCCTTATTAACTATTGGATAATGACTGGTCAGCTCCGGGGAGCTTGGACACAGGTTACTGAAAGAATACAAAACTTTGAATCCAAAATTCCAGAGTCTAGGAGCTTATGTTCAAAGAATAATGAATGTTCAAAAATACCCCCTGCTAGTGAAAATATCCAAAATCTGGAGAACTTTAATGTCCTTTGTTGTTCTTGAATGCCTCCAAAATTTGGCTAGTGTCATCTCCATCTATGTCCCTGACACTGTTCCACCGGTCGCGGACAATTCCAAACTTCTCTTCAATATCTCTGGCCCCGTCCCAGAATTCATCAACTAGCTTTACAGAGTCATGAGCCTGGAGCATCATCTTAGATATTCTTGAAAATTTCCCTCTGTCAAAGTCTCCAGCAGATTGATACTGGGACTCCATCAACTCATCATATTTACTCAGGACATAATCCTCTAGGGCACAAGTTTTGGTGGTGAAGGGATCAGCTTGTGAAACCCTTCCAATGAATGCTTTGTACAAGTCCAAAGGATACCGAATCGCTGTGACTTTCTCTTTTAGGCCTGTGACTAGTTGCTTACTTACCTTAACCTTGAGGCCAAGTCTGGAGTACTGGGCCTGGAAGAATTTGAATGATTCCTCTCCTGAAATTCCTACCACGGTGATGGACTCTTCTCTGGAGTTTATTATTTCCTCAAATCCGGTCCTCCACCCTTCATATTTTTCTATGTTTCCTTCCCATAGGAAAATGGCACCATTTACTTGGCCCAAGAGATTATTGACCAAGTAAAGGTCCGAGAGTGACACCTCTAAGAATTTCCTTATGGCCTTGATCTACTCGGCAATCCACCCATCTACAACCTACGACTTCTTCTTCATGGCCCTAAGAGCATCCATGTCACCCTCAGGAAGCAGTGGTCCAGAGGTGGAGGCTTCCAGATAGATTTTGACTAGTGGCTATGTAAGTTATGCTAGAAGTCCAAGAAGATTTTCATTTTTCTCTCTTTCCTCCTTCAACTTCTATGCCTGTTTATCATACCAGGCTTCAACTACCCGGGTTGCCTCTCTTAGCAGGTCTAGCTCACCTTGCTTATCTCTCCTCCCCAGAGGTACTTCTGTGATTGCATAATCTTTGGCCCTTGTTATTTTTGCATCTATATCTGGGGGAGGGGTTGCAACTATTGCAACCATATTTCCTTTCAGACCAATTCGGAGGGTATGGATTGTCCGGGCCTTTTTGGGCTTCTTAGCCTCTACATTCTGGGCCATCATCTCGGCCAAGGAGAGGGGAACACCTGCCGCCATCGAGGCCTTTCTCTTTCTAGATTCTACCAGCCATTATGGCGGTTGGAGTAGTTTTGTCACTAAGGCTTGAGTGTTGGGACCTCCCTCGGAATCTGGCGGTGCATTCCCGGTATCTATGGTTTTGTCAGGCTCTTTCTATTTTTCCTATTCCACGGGGTCCATGATGCCTTCCGCCCTGGTGGCATCCTTATTTGTGGTATCAGGGATCCCATCCCCATCGGCACTAGCATCACCTGTATCATCAAGGATTTCCCCATCTTTCTCAACATCTGTTGAATCAACATTTATATCCTCGGGGTTCTTCCCATCATCCTGTTGCGGTTGTTCACCTTCAGTGTTATTCGTTGGGACATCCTTCTCCTTGGACACATCTTCCAAAGGAGGCAGAGGTGTCTGGCCAATGTTTGACTATGTGGCCGCCGAGACCACCATGCCGAATGTTGTACTCCAAGGCACTTGATCACCCAGAGTAACTAAAGGTGTTTGGAGCATGACAGTCGGGGGTACAGTTGATCCCGTAGGTTTGATTTCCCCATTTGTTGTTGGCTCATCATTTGTTTGCCTTTGGTCTATCTTGGTCCCCTGGACTGATGTTTCCTCCATGTCCGATGGATCCTTTTGTGTCACTTCTTATTCAGGTTCCCAGACCTCTTGTTCCGGTACCACTTCCTTTTCTGGTGTCTCCCCTTTATTAGGGACTATTTCTACCTCCTACGCGGCTATTTCTTCTACCGCCTTATCTATCTCCCCATGTAGGTTCATGATTTCATCTGTCTCGAAGATATCATCAAAGTCATCATGCAGGGGGAAGGTCTCCGGAAGATCATCCAGCTCGAGGGAGTCTAAACTAACTTCCACTGGGGGAACATTGGGCATGTCGGGGCCCATGTTTATGCTCAGGGGATTGTCTACCCTCTTCTTTTTCTTTCTTTGAAATAGGGCCCCGACATCCAGAATGTCCACAGATTCTGCCTCGATGAATGTTTGCCTACTCATAAGTGTCACCAATGAAGGGGATCCCATCGGGCGAGCGGATCCTATTGGAGTTGCTACGAGACCACGGGAGAGCTGGGTGCTTATCTTTTGACTCGTCAGCCTAGACGTCTCCATCTGTTCATGAATTTTCTCCATCATGGGGAGCGGACCCTGGGAAGGCACTTGGGTTGGGGTACTTTCTTTCTCCTTCCCCTTGCTTTTGCTTGGTCCTGCGGCTCCGAAGGTTGAAGCAAACCCCCGCAAGTTCGGACCCTTTCGGGTGCTCCTCGGACACACCCTCTCAAAATATTTATGACTGTTATCAATGATGTGGTGACTCACATCCTCAATTGTTAAGTTCTCTGGGGTATCCGAATCCACTGGAGAGAGATCCAACTTGTCGATCTCTTATCCTTTGTATGATGGGTCCTCGAGAGGCCCATCGTCTGTAAAATCTTTCAGGAAACCTTGTAGGCCGAGGGCCTTCATTAAACCTTTGGAAATTTAGGAGTGCTTTCAGGCCCGGAGATCAAAACTATCTCGAAAATCCGCCCAAAAATATTCAATGTTAACTTTATGCGGCACGGATACCCGGGGCAGCACTTCTCTTATCTTGCCTACTGGATCAAAATTTATTCTGGTAAGGTGGAATTTCATCAGTCCCAGACTCTTTATCTCATTGTTAGACTCCTTAGCTGTCGCGAGACTACAAGAATAGTTCCCACAAGTGATCGGGAACGGAATAGATGTGACCTTCTTCAAGGAAAAGAATGCGTGGAGTTCAAGGATTTTCCTGCAAAACTCCAAAAGAATGATCCTATCCCCACAATTTCTAGGGAGTAGGTAGGGTTCCTCGGAGAATCTGGTCACCCGAATATAAGTATGTTGCTAAAATTGAATAAAATAATTGACGTATGTGCTTACCAAGTTCATCGCCTCCTACGACAACTAGTACCCGGTGTCCCAAGTGAGTGTCAAAATGTTGTGGTAAATGAACGCGTCATTTACCCTACAAAAATTGGGGAAGCTGAGTTCCAACTAAACCTAGGGATAATGCTCCCATGGGACCAACTGGTCAGGCCCGTTCCTGAGAATGCCCACTATTTGCAAATCCTGAAAAGCGGGTCTCTGTTGGGCCAGTGCCCACATTACATATGAAGTCATGTAGAACTTTGAATTCTGGAGGACATTATTCAGCTGGGAGTCTACATGGTTGGAGATGATGGTTTCCCAGTCGAAGGTCTGACTGTGGGTGGTGATGTAGTAGAGAAAATAATATATCCGTGCTGAAAAGTCTCTAGCATGGGGCTCTCTGAAGAGCCTGCATAAAAATATGATTCCCGCTTGAATGCATTCTTTAAAGTCGCTAAGGGGGAATCTCCAACTTTATCTTCTTATAGTCCCTTCTCGGGGACTTCAGCTAGTGAGTATTGAGATGTTTCTGGGCGAGGAGGGAAATTTCCTTGAACTCCTTCAATGACACGGTCCAGGAGATAACAATGGCTCCCTTAAACTGGGGGATTCCTAGCCATGAAGAAAAAGTGGCAGCATCCAGATTAACAATGGTCGTCGGGTAGTGTAATGGTAAAGGATCGGCAAGAAAAACCACCTGGGTGGGAGTGTTGTAGAGCATTTCCAATTGAAGGATCAACTTTGGTGCTTGTACCAAGCAGGGTAAACTTGCAGCTTTAATGATGCCAGAGGCGGCCACATAATTCTTTTCCATATCATCTTCGGCAGCCCTCTGTTGGTACATGGTTTGGACAAGGCTCTGCATTTCAGCCCATAGTCCAAGCTTGGTATCTGTGATCTCCTGCTACTTGGAGTCCACTTTGGACCCCACAAGAACACCCTCTCTTAGGTATTTGGAGGTTAATGGGAGCTTGGCTAGCATCTATTTTGTTTTTGTTTTCGTGGCCGCCCGAGTGGAAGTAGTTGGAAGCTCTGAATTTCCAGGAGTTGTTACTTCAGACATGTTGATGGATATCCTACAACTTGCAAGACCGGAGAACCATCATTACATATAATATGATAAAAATATGCTTTATGGAATCTGGGGAATTCACCTCCATCTTGCACATGTTTAGAGAATATTAGTACGCATCAAAATCTTGGGATATAAAAGTTAGCAAGGATTGGATTCTGATCAACACCCGGAGGCTCTAGGGTATCAATTTAGGTGACAAAAATGGGATGAAGACCCAGGGACTTCCCAGTACCCAGAGTTCAAAGAAACTAGCCGTTATCGACGTGACCGGCAATGAGTTGCACTTGGCTGACATGGGTTTTCACGTGGCCATGCAACAGACGATGTAAAGAATCTTAATGGTGACAAGTGGGGTGATATGATGGAAATGAATGCCAGATGGGATGTCTTTTGAATGCTCACTCGTGGGGGAGTGAATCCTACCATTAAGATGAAATGATAGAGGAGAGAGAAAGTTGTCATGGCTCAAACATGCGAGGTGTCAAGTTCAAGCCAGCGAACACTATGTGGACAAGCTCCAAATTTGGTTTTCAACACACAGAGCGCAACAAGCTCGCCACGAGAAGGTTCACCAAGACAATATACAGACCCAAATATACAGGGGAAAGCTAAAAAAATGGCACAACTTACAAGAATTGTCTACAACTAAGGACTACCTACAATATACAAGAAGGTTCTGACATCTTTACACGGGAACCTCAAGAATTTACAACAAGAAGACACAACATGTTGCAATGAAGGATTCTGGTTGTGAAATTTCTACTCTATTTCTCTTTATGTTCTTCAAATGTAATTGAAAGGTAAAGATTCCTTAGCACAATGTTTAATTATGTTTTGGTAAGAACGAATGATTCATGAATCTTTATTGCAATGTTAATTTTGTTTTGGTAAGAATGAATGATTCATGCTTAGGACATAGGTAATTGAGAAATAAATTAAAAGATGAAGTGTTTTGGGATAAATGTATAAAAATATATTAAAGGAGAAATAGTGATATCTTTCACCTTGTCTTTTCTAAAAGTTAAATGTTAAGTAAGGTAGATAGAAATGAATTCATAAGTTGAGTAATTGTGTCCGTAGTGTTAACATTAGTAATGAATGTTGAAGGAACATTTAAGGACTTGTTCTTAAGTGTGAGTAAAGAAGGAAGTATCAATATTGGTAAAAAAATAGTTTCTTTTTCTTGGAAGTTTAGACCTTGTCCTTCTGGGTTCCCTAGTTGGGCATTACAGTACCTTTAGTCAGTTTTCTAAGACAAAAATACAAATCAAAGATTTAATAATTTTAGGTATACATCTTATCCAAAATTAACCTACCCATGATCACATCATTTGACTCATTATAATTATGAAACATTTTATTTATTCAATTAAATTTATACTTAGAGATCATTTTATCTCTAATTAAAATAATTTGACCATTGAGTAAAACTTTCATAGTACACCTTTATGGGTGATATTTGGGTGAAATGTTTAGGAGATCAAAAGTAATTAGCGATAACAACGTTCTAGTTTGATTTATTTCTCATAATTTAAAATATTTTGGTTTTTAAAATTTACAAAAATAATCAAGTCAACTATAGATCTAGTTTATGGAGCCAATGAGGGATAAATAGTTCTTCTAGTGATGCCTAGGTTATTAAGTGTATATTTAAGTTCAAAATAAAAATCTTATTATTATGTTACATGTAAAATATAGACAATAAGATCAACTTGTGACATTAGAAAAAACTAACATTTTTGAATGAGTGAATCCATATTGTCTTACCAATTCCCAGGGGCTTATTTGAGGTGATAGAGGAAATCCTAAGTTTTATATATTGAATATGAACCAGGTTGTGGTTGTGACATATATATAGCTCCTCTTGTAGATCACTAGGTATAAGGGCATTACTCAAGACTATTTGATATATCATTTATAATTAAATGATTAAAGATTAGGTATTTACTATTTCAAATTAAAATAAACGCTTAACTCAATTTGATCATATAATTTTATCAATTTGCACAGGTGAGCTTGTGTGCACATTTGAAAGAAAGTGCAACACTTAGAGATATATAAATTTAACACATGCGCAAAATAATGCATACCTTCAATTCACACATACATACATCACCTGTATAAGTTCTCAAATTAAACTTGTCAATGTTTAGGATGTAAAGAGAATTGGTGGTTTATAGATAGTTTCTTTATATATGAATCTCCTATGAAATTTTTCTTCGAAAGCATGAAATTTAGGATTTAAGCTCTAGGATTAGACTTTCCAAGTGTATCTAAATTGTTTATTCAACTTTCTCATTCAAAACAATTACATCAATTGGTATTAAAGTAATTTTTGTTTAGTGTTCAAAGGTGAGCTCATAAGTGGTTTATAATAATAAGTATAATTTTTTTTAAGTGTTGAAAATCTCATAAGATACAAAAGAGGAGCAATAAATAACAAAGTATCCTATCTCTTATCTAGAAAGAATTCTAAGTATGATTAAACGAGACTCAAAATTATTGTGACTACATAGAGGAGAGAATCGATCTTGAAAAATATGTCAATAATGATGAGAATGTAAATCATAGTACTTAAGAATATTTTATGGAAATTTATATTGAAAAAGCCAATATAGAATAAACTTAAATATTAAATATTTTTAGAATAAATTACTAATATTATAATTAATTTAAATTTAAATGAATCAAGTACCTCAAGGGATTGAAGTGTGTCAATCAAAGTTTAAGTTTCCTTATGATAATACATTATCCAAAGAAACAATATGCAAAGGAACATTGAAGAAATGACAATGAGATTGCATGGTCATAAATCAAGGGGAATATTATCTCTTAGTTATGAATTAGGCTTATACAATAACCAGGTTAACCCTTTATAAAGAGATACATATAGAAATGAGTACATGATTTGATTCTTAAACTTAATATTTAGGTTCATCATATCGAATATGATAAAGAAAAAGAATCCAAATAAGTGATTGACTTGTGCACTTCTCTTAAAGATGAAATTCATTTGTTACACATTTATTAGTATTAGAGGTAAATAAAAATGTAAAAAATAGAAAATTAGTAGTACATGAAAAACTTATGTGGAAATGGAAGTGACACAATCTAAAGGCATTGGACAAATTCTTAAGAGAATAATCTAGAAAATTATATTGAGGAAGAGGAAGGGTGGGATATATAAAAGTATTTAGTAAGATTTCTACAAGTTTTGAAAAAAAATTAAACACATATAAATTTTGTATGTAGAGTCATCTATATGTTATACAAAGAGTAGAAAAATAGAATCAAGCTAAAAATTCAACTCTAAAGGTTGTGAAAATTTGATGATGCATAACCTTTTCTAAAATCAAAAGAGGATAACAAAATTCAACCCGGTTGTGAAAATTTGATGATGCATAACCTTTTCTAAAACCTAAAGAGGATAACAAATTATGTTTAAAGAACAACATTTTATGCACTAATTGTAAGCTAAAAGGAAAGTGTTTCAAGATAAATATTATTGGTTTTAACATTTAAAATTCATTTCCACAAGATGGTGTTCTAAGTAGGGGTTGGATATTATTATACACCCATAGAGTCTCTTAGTTATTGAAAGAACAATATATTATAGTGATAGTAATGTTTATTTGTATTCTATGTTAGAAGATTCACATATGATATATTGGAACTTTGGTGTTATTAACGTGTAGAGATCTTAATAATATTTCAGATTATTTAATAAGATCTTAATAATATTTCAGATTATTTAATAAGATCATAATAGTAAAACAATGTTAAAATCATGTATGTTAAGATTACAAAGTTAGACTTTGTAATTTTGCATGCAATTTTCTTATAGCCTAATGTTGTTATGGTATTAGTTCATGATGTTTGTTTAAGAATTGAATAGCATATCATGAGTTAAGTAAGAATTATATTGTGCATCGTGAATGGTTTTCTTTGTCCTCTCACTACTATCCTCTTAAAAGGGACTCCTAAAATGACTTGAAACCAATGTAGTGCACCATATAACATATCTAACATTTCTAACATTATATAAATTGAACTAGGGTTAGAAATCAAAAAAATAAATAGATAAAGCAATAATCATTAGCCTGGATGGATACGTGTCATTTTTTCTAAGGTATTGGGTTGATGTGGCAGCTCAATGACGTGACTTGAGGTTGCTTGAGTGCTGGTATTTTTCTTCACTTCCACCACTTTTAGTTGGTGGCAAGTGGACCTTTGAACTATAGCTCAAAATGACAAAATAACTATCATTTTGGGCATTTAAAAATTTTTTTAAAATTGTAAAGTAATACCTTATCTCAAAAGTAACCTTTAAGTGAAGGTATTATTTTATTTGACAAATATTTTTACGGACATTTGCTTGAAGGTGACATGTATATCACCTTTGAGCAAAGGCACTTCTTCAAAGGAAGGTATAACCTTAAAATGAGGCAACAAAAGTGCCTTTTTTTTAAGGTGGTTGCAAAACTATTTTGGGCCCACTTGAATTATTTTGGTTTTTTGGGTTTGTAATTTATTATTGTGGGAACACCCTATTCTTCAACCATTGATTTGACATAGCTACCCCATCTTTCTTTGCAATAAATAGTAAACCTTTAAAAAATCTACATAAGAGAAAATATGTAGAAACTTTCATTACTACAAATTAAAATCTAATTCATGTACACCAATTGTATGCTTGAGAGAAAAGGCAAGAATCTTTCATCACTATCATTGATAGTGCGTCTTACATTGTCAAGAGAAGGGAGTAATAAATCACCATGAAATATAATAATATTAACCGACCAAAAAAATATTATCATAAGTGAAACAAAAAATTGACAATTCTTCCAACTTAAAAATTATATTCATCCCTATAAAATGAGGAAAGGAATTTGGTAAAGTAATTCTCTAAATGGGGAGATGAGGGGTCTATGTTAAGAATGGGAGGACTTCACACTCATCACTCACCAAACTAAGAAGGGGAATTGGTCAATATCAAAATTGGCTAGATGTTCTATGACCTTATTGCATTCCTTAAAATGGTGTAAAAAGATAGCCTCCTCAAACTTCTTATGTAATTTTTAGGTTTTTAATAATGCTATTATTTAACACAAATTCTTTGCAACTCCTTTATTTATTCTAAAGTTTGCTTTAATAACCAACATCATTCTAAAGTTTGCTTTAATAACCAACATCTTGCTATCCAATAAAGCTAAAAAAATTTCCTATCAAGAAAAGCCTTCATCTCTACTTTGTTATTTATTTTAAACTTGAAGAAACAGAACTCCAAGTAAAGAAATATCCAAAAAACATTTCTAAAGAGCCAACAAATCCTTTGTTTCTTTAAAAAAAAACTCCATCATCATTAAACTTAATCGAATAAAAACTCTACATGAAAAAAATAGTCTCCACTAACTTAATCGAACAAAAACTCTACATGAAAAAAATAGTCTCAACTTTATTTTACTAATATGAAAGAAAATCATAAACAGCAATGTATTATATTCTATTTAGCATAAACTTTCTTAAAAGCAAAAAAACAAACAATTTGGAGAACTTTTTCCCTAAATCTCGAAGTTAAGCTATTAGATTATGAACCAATGCGCTAAACAACTATCAGATAAATAGATCTTAAACATTACGATTCAAGCTTCGTACAAAATGCACTCATCGTATTATAAAATGGTTTTCATTGCAAACAGCTCCCTTAATCTAAGAACTAACCTCTTCATAAGAAGGGGTAGATTGTAGTGTCTCTATATACTGCAACCATATGAGCACTTACAGCAGTTTCAGATATAATGTCCCAATTTCTATGCAAGCAGTTGATACACAAACTCGATGTCTTCACAAAAAAATGTCATTGATAATTGATTAGATCCTTCAAGATGGAGAGGATGCTTGTGGAGAAGGTGTTGTGAGCGGTGCAGGTCTGATTGTGTTCAATGACATCTTTTTTCCTCCAATCTTCATTTTGTGCTTAACATAAATTGCTCTCAAAGAAGGGGCCACCTTTTCATTGCATTTAATCACTAGGAAGAAGATGAACCGGTAAATGAATATCATTGAAAATATAACAGCCAAGTCCCACCATTTGGAACGGCTTGTGTTGATTTGAAAAACATTATGAAGGATATATTCTCCACTGATTTTGGGCATTTCTGGAACTTGGGAATCGAACTCCATTCCGATCAAGTCATTCTTGTACTGACCCTGCAAAAATTCTTTATATCAGTTGACTGGACACAACATTGATGAAAAACATGAACTCAATTGTAGTCTTGATTACCAGTTCAATAGATTACTTGCAGGTATTTCGGTCAAGCAATAGTCTTTGGGTTTTGTGTTCTATTTGATTTTTCTATTGAGCTCCAATGCCAACTTTATTAATAGGCTAAGAATATAATGACAGAGGATTCTTTTGTTTATTACAGCATTAGGAGATAAGGGAAAAAACCCAATGGTAGTTAGGGTTAACCTGCAATGCCCAAGAATTGAAACTGATATATGACATTGGATAGCGCCAAACTGGTTTGGGAAGATCATCCATAAAACGGAAGAATCCAGCAACTAGCATGTATATGCCCTGCACATGCACAATTCGGATTTGAATAACATTGATTTTAAACTACCTGTGATTCCATTCAGCTCTTCTTTTGCTTCTATTTCTATTTATTATCTAAAGATAGATATAGCAATAGTAACATACTAGGATTCCAGCTCCAGTTATGATTCCCATGAGGAAATTGGGCACCAAGGCTGCTATCGTCATCATCAAACTCTCAACTACACCCATGCAAACGAAGAGATCAAGTACAAAATATGCATAGTGACTAAACCCAGGGTGCAATTTCACCATGAAATAAGCAATTGATCCAGAGATTCCTGCAACTAGTGCCAAAAATGGCATTGAAGATAGTGTATTCGCAATTACGAAGGAAGACACTCCATAATGTCCATTCAGTCTCTCACGCTGGAAAACCTGTGGATTGGGATTACAGACAATACATTCAAAAGCCACATTCAAAACATAACCGTTCGTAAGCTCACAATTATAATATCATTGCTCTTATTCTTAGGGCCATTTTACCATAACACCTATTTGAAAGAAACTATCAACAAAATAGATTCTTGTATCTGGGCTTCCTATCTACCATTTCTTAAAGATGAAATATCTCCTATTTTACATTTAACTCAGAACACACAATTCATTTTTTCAGTCCATTCGATTTGTAAAAGATAAAGCATGAAGCTCTTACCTTCATGTCTTCAACAAAAGAAGGAAACCCTCCAATAGACATGAATGTCATAAATCCAGAGACATAGGAGGCACAAGAGCCTCTTGCCTGCAACAGTACATACAATGTAGCCAAATTTGCTCACATGTAAGAGAAGAGTTATCAGCCAATGTTTTTCCTTTTCTTTATTGCAGATGAAATGAATTTTATTAAACAAATTATGCCCTACCAAGATGGCATCGTAGCCTGTTCCGACGTCATAGTATATTGTTCCAATGCAGATAGTGACGAAGATGTATATCAAAACTCTCAACCAGTAGTATCCCACATCTCTGGTCATATTAACAAAAGATCTTTTTGTCAATGTGAAGCATTGCATGAAGAAACTGGCTTGACTTCCACTGGATTCCAGCACTGTTCCTTTCTGCATTACAGGAAAAAGATTGGTGATTTGTTTTGAAAACTAGAATCTTTAACCCAGGCATAACATATAGCTCCATAAACTTTACCCCTCTCCAAAGACCTTATTTGCTCGTCCTATGTTTAATTCGTTTTGCTACAAATAGATGGTACATAGAATTGACTCACAATCTGGGAGATCCCATGAACCCTGGCCGCAGTAACTATTGCATATTCAGAACAGCTGTAGTGTTCCATCAGTATTCTTACTGCTTGAGCTGTGCTGATCCTGTCTACCGGATCATTCATTTCAGTGTCCTGCATGAGCTTAAAAAATCATCAGATCAGACTAGTTTGTTTCTGTAAGTAATAACTCGTAGTGAAGCACAAAGAAATATTTTCTTACCCTGAGTCTATAGGATCCCCGGAGTGTGGCTTTTACCCTGTCAAAATCTGAATTTATGCAACGAATGAAATGGTCTGAAGGGTTTCTTCTCGGAGGGCAAGGGAAACCAGCTTGATCAAAGAACTGCTCATGTCACTAAATCTAGCTCGATTAATACAATGTACATAAACTTATATTACGCATTGATAGTTTGAAGAGAGTATACAGATAGATTTGAACTTCAAATTATTGATGTAAATGCAATACGGGATTGTCATGGCATATACCCAATTTGAAAAAACTGTATTAATACCCAGTACCATCTACTCCATTTAAAAGATGATACTTTTAAAATCAATTGTACATATTTTAGAATGAGAATCCAGTATCATCAATTTAATCCGTCTTAAAAAATATTAAAATACATCTTGAATCGACATTAGAAATGGCATGGATTGTGATACCTCGTGGGCAGAACTTGCTTCTCCAAAATAGACAGTCTGTCCTCCGGACAAAAGGCACAAATAATCAAAGAGAGCAAACACCTCGCTACTGGGTTGATGAATTGAAGCAATAACAGTTCGCCCATCTCGGGCCAGGTTTCTGACTGTCTGTGTCACGAAGAATGCAGAAGCACTGGCAATACACCATTACCATTTCGCTTTAAACATACAAAGCCAGGGAAGAAAGAAAAACAGATTTAGAAATGGTAGAGAACAAAAGAAAGAAAGAAAAACCTGTCAAGGCCGCTTGTGGGTTCGTCAAGGAAGAGCAAACGAGGGCGCATCAATATCTCGATAGCAATGCTGACGCGCCTCTTTTCACCCCCGCTTAACCCTCTCTTGTGCCAGTTTCCTATCGGGGTGTCTGCACAGTCCTGCAGACCCATTTCCATGATTGTACTTTCAACTATTGCCATCTTCTCTTCTCGGGGCATTTTGTTTGGAAGCCTCAGATGAGCAGAATAGTGGATCGATTCTCGTACAGTCAATGTGCCTATCAGAGTATCCTCTTGAGTCACATAAGCCTGCACACCGCACCAACAAAGAACATCTTCAAATGTCTTCATGTTCTACAAAATTCTCTGCTGAAGTTTCATTATCTTCCATAGTTTTTGGGTAAACGATCTATGAAATCTTCAAAAATCCTTCAAATCAAAGCATTTATTTGAAAAGCGATAGAGAGAATGCTCTAGTAGATAAATGATCTTTAATTTTTGAAAAAAAATAAAAAATAGTATCTTTGCTTTTAAATAACTGTTTAATATCTGCTGATTGTGTACATGTACTAAAGATCTCTTTCCACTAGGAAATCACTATTAAAGAGATTTATTTAGTGAAAAATCATAAGGATTTCTACCTTACTGCATGACATGACATTTCATCATCCTAAGTGAAACACAATTCCTTCTATAGAAGAAAATGGTCACAACTTTTTCATAGATTATTACTTCGAAATCTAAAAAATAAAGTCACGATTCATAAATAAGGAGGCAGCAATCTGTTTAAGAGATCAAACAGTTTCCATCAGTTTCCATTTTAACTGGTAGAAGGAGAAGTTTTGAACATGTGGTTTATTATAGGTATAGAAGTCGTATGATTTCCACCGTCCACGACAGTGTTGTACATAGTTCTCAGTATAAACTAAACTCTGAATATATTTCCTTAATCTTTCAGATAAAACTCTAAAACTCTATGGTCTATGATCTATTGTGTGAAAGAAAGGAGCAAAACAAGAAAAAAGAAAGAGAAGATTTTTCTCATTTTCCTTTCTTCTTCCTGATAATAAATAATAGATTTGATCCCAGACGTAAAGCAAAAACGATGCACAATAACATATGGTTTAATGCTTTCATATAAGAAAGGCACCGTTAATTACCTCATTCAAGCACATGGTGATATGATATTTTGAAATATTTATGCTGAGCAGCATAGTTTTGATTTAATTAGTATTGAGTGGATCAATCTATTCTCATAGAATAGTCTGACGAATAAATATGAATCAAATATGAGACTCACTAATGACTAATGCTAATATGAACTTGATACTCATGATATTCAGGAAAATACCTCCTTCAACATGCTAATATTTAAGAAAAAACCACACCCAGATCAAAATATAAGGTAAATCCATATCAAATGACCGACCACACCAATTTAAATAGAAGATCTCACGCTTACCACAGTTCCATACGAAAGTCTACGCCGTCTGCCATTGACAAGAACTTCTCCTGTCTGAACACAATTCTTCGAAAGTCTCCCTGAACATTCAAAAGACCACAGACAAGTTATATCATCAATAAACTCATAGACAAGTCATTTCTTCAAATAAAAAACTGCTATAATAAACAATACAGTGAAATAAGCCATACTTACCTGCCAAAGTGTCGAGAAGGGTAGACTTCCCAGAGCCGGAGGGTCCCATGATGGCCATGATATAGCCGGGCTGAGCATAGCCCATCAACCCCTGCAAAACTCTCTGCTGTTCTCCTTTGGCATTGGTAACCGTCACGCTCAAATCCTTCCAAGTAAGCCAGGCAGAAAGGTCGCTAATCTGAGACGTATCGGTAGAATTCTTCCAGAGAGCCTGGCTGAGAGGACTTAAGCCCCCGGACATATTGGCCATTTCTGTTTCGATTTCAGGCGCAGAATGATTGCTCGGCCCCGCGTAATCGGCGAAGGAGGGCGCCATGTCCAGGGCGGTTCTCGGCGTAAAAGAGCGCCTGCGTGATAAGGCGTATTCACCCATTCTTCTCTTATCAGAAATGTGTGTGTGATCTGCTTTCTAATTATAGGAAGGAGAGTGGGCTAGTATTAATAATGCTATCACAGGAGTTGACCCTGACTGTGAGATAAGAGAGATTTATGATGGGTGGCAGTGATAAGCGTGCCATTTATGAGAGGAGTGATGCAAATAAATTCAAAGGCTTTTATCTGCCATTACGAGGTTGAGCAGGTGGACAGGCCTGGCACATTTGATGTGCATGCAACCTTCGCTCTTTTCGATGCAATCGACGGCCCAGATTGCTTTGATTGCCTCCCCCGTCCCACCACCTTGATTGCGCATGTAAAAATGACAAATAGATGGCGCGGGGTAGTTTCAGCACTCATTAATGCCGCTTTTATTGTCATGACTATGAATGGAGCTTATCGTTTAAACGCTGACTTTGGATGAGTTTCACAGGATTTTGTCCATGGTTTACTCCTCGCTTCCTACAAAAGAATGTCAAAAAGTGTGCTTGACTGTTACCAATGCACTGCTTTTACTTCTTGCTACGGTAGATGTTTTTTTTTCTTTCACACTGGAGCTAGTCTCTTGTGTGTTTTGAAATCGACCAAAATAATTCTAAAATACCATAATTTGAAAGTTGAAAAAAAATCAGCTGTAGCCAGCAAACAGAAAAGTGGGGGCTGATTGGACATATGTAATTTGGTTTTTATGGATTTTAGGACTAGCACTTGTATTTAAGGAGGTGTAATGGTTATGTTGATAGTATTATATACTTTAAATAATATTTTACATTCACAAAATGTATGAATTTATTTATTAATGTAGCAAATTTCCTATATCTTATATCTATGCAGAGAATATATTACTAACAAAAAAGAGATCAATGAAATGTTGTTTTCATTGTAATTTTGAGGGCTATACCAAAAATATTAATATTGAATCATATTAAATTTAGAAACACACATAAAAAGAGTGGATAAAAATATGTTTTATGTTATATATAAAATTGTAACTTTCTAACAGAGATTCCGATGCAGAATCGAAATGTACATTAAATCATAGTCAAGATATAAACATTGCATTCAAAGCAAAAATAAATCAAAATGATTATATCTTTTACTCGAAGTTCTAAATTTTTCCAAGGGATTTTAGATTCAAATTGATTTTAGTTACTAAGAAAATATGAAATTTGTGTATCTATTCAACATAATTTGCTTGAAGAATATAATTCTCTATCGTAACTTAGCAAGTTATATCTTTGTAGACGAAAAGTTGTTGTTTAAAGCCTTGAAAAGGAGTGTTATGCAGAGTTTCACTTAGATAAGAAATTTAGGAGACTAAAAATACCTACCAAACATTGTTATGTTATGACTCCTTTAATGGTTTGAATAGATGGAAAGGAGTGTTGATTCTGACTTTGTCCTTGATGACGTTCCATGCTGACATGGCATTTTGGTTACATGGAAAGTGGAGTTCACGGTATTAAATAGGAAAATGGAACCTTACCTCAGTTAAGTCAAAATATAATCATGGGTTAAGAATATTCACACAAAGGAATCCACGTGGTCCAGATTCAAAATCATTATGTATTAAAATTAAAAGACAGATCTCAAAGCACTTTCTTTTTTGTCAAAGGATATCATTTTGTTTCAAAGGTTGCCTTGTGCCCTAGCCATTGTCAACGATGATCATTTGATGCTTCCATAGATTTGGTTAAGTTTCAGGTTATGGATTTCACATATGCTAATCTGCAGTTAGAAAAATGAAAGGTATGATGGTTCTCATTTCACTCACGACAGTTATTGTGAGAGGGTAAAGTAATTTGAGTTCATTATTCACAGGTATGTCATCGGATGCTCATTTTTTTGTTAAAAGGAAGAAAGAGTTAACTAAGCATACTTTCAGCTCTTAAAAATCAGAATTTATTTAAAGCTTTGATCACCATTTATGGCTTAGTTGCTAAATAGTTGTTGATAAAGCATTTTTTGATCTTAAGCTAAATATCCTATGCTTGATCAAAGTGTTTTGGGTAATGGTTTGACAGTTATTGAATTTATGATATTTTACTCTCACTGGAACAGATTTTGTAACCCTATTTAAGGGCTAGTTTGAAGATCTTTTTTTCAAAATGTTTAGAAACTTTATTTTGAAACCTCCATGGTTAAATTATGAGATTGGGTGTTGATTACAAATTTCAGTTTGGTTACCATATGTAACCAGAACATATCACAGTTTACTGTTGATAACGACTTTGTTCCATCTTTTTGTAAATTGTAAAAAAAATGTGAAGTGTTGATGATATTTTGAATGGGCATACGAAGGAGTTTCTTTTGGGATTTGTTAAAATAGTTTCAGTTGTAACTTCTCTGTTCAGTTACATTCACATATGTACAGAGAGTCCTTTTGGACTGTCTATATATATATATATATATATATATATATATATATATATATATATATATAGTTGGAAGAAAATAGTCTTTTTGGAGAAGAAGAATAGAGGGACAGAGTTTTGTCCAGGAACTATATTGAAGATCATTTATTGTACATAAAGGTTAATGGTCATAGATTTGTAATTTTTGACAAGTATATTACCATGGACCCTATTTGAATTTGTAAGGATTAAGGGGTTGTAGCTCCTTGCAGTAGGGCTGCTAAACTGGATGCATTGGATTGGGATTAATAAAGGAACAGAGTGGTTTTCTCCCTATGACGAGATCTAGTTAGATCTTGAGGGTTTCCACTCAGCACAAATGATGTGTCTTGATTATAGTTACTTATAGTTTATGCTCTGATATTTCTGCCTTGTTAAATCCGTTCTTTGAATTTACATCTGTGTTCTTCAAGTTGGTTAAACTAGATAGTTTTTAAGTTCATATTTCCTAAGTCACACTTCTTTATACAACTATCTTGTCTATTGAATATAAACCAGGTCTTTGTTTGATAACATTTCCTAAAGAAATTTTTAGGTACTTTGATTCACCCCTTCCCCCTCTCAGAGTATGTATACTTCCAAAAATTGATATCAGAGCATAGGAGTCCGCATAGGTCTACCCTAGGACTGATACTGGTCTTTTGAAAGTAAGATGTCTCAAGCTAACGATGCCTCGCTCACTAGAGCGCCTTTATTTGATGGCACTGATTATACTTTTTGGCAAGTTAAAATGGAAGCGTTTATTCATTATCTTGGTGTCAGAATGTGGGAGGTAGTATCTAACAAGTATAACATACCATCTGTTGTACCTAGTGATGCAAATGAAAAGACCAAATATGAATTCAATAAAAGAGCTCACTTTGCAATATTGTGCGGGTTGTGAAAAGAAGTTTTTGTGAAAGTAATGTACTTCAAGTCAGCAAATGAGGTATGGACCAATCTTGAATCCATTTATCAGGGTGATGAAAATATTTTTGAATCCAAATTGATTACCTTACAAACTCAATTTGACTCTTTAAAAATGAATAGTGATTAATCAGTAGCAAGTTACTTTCTTCGCATTGATGAAATTGTAAATGCCTGAAAACATCTTGGTGAAACAATTGATGAACATGATGTGGTTGCCAAATTTATTAGAACGTTATTACAAAATTTTGAAACTAAAATTTCATCTCTTGAAGAAAAGAAACATTTTTTTCTAAAATGACTGTGCGTAAGCATCAGAGCATTCTTACTGCTTATGAAATGAGAATTGGTAATACTTCTTCTACCTCTAAGGAAACAACTTTCAAAGTTGAAAAATAGGAAGATAGTGAATCTAAATTGTCTGATGTTTTTGAAGCTTTACTAGTTAGGAAACTCAAGAAAAAGTTTCAAGGAAAATTTAAATGTTTTGGCTGTGGTAAAAATGGACACTTTGCAGAAAAATTTCTATATCTAGACCTAAGCAAAGATGAAGACAAATCTGAAAAATCATTTAGAAAACCCTGGAATCCTAGCAGAAAGTTGAACAACTTTAAAAAGAAAATTCTTAGGACTAAAGAAGACTCTGAAGATGAATCTGATGAGTCAAATGGTGATGGTTCTGAAACATTAATACTGACTGAAGTTGAACTTGAAAAACCAAAACATGAAACAGATTCAGATGTTGAAGTAGAAGATGTAAATATTGAGAAAGAACTACTTTGTGCTCTTTAAGAGGTTAAAAGACTTAAGAAACTTGTAACTACTTATGATAATTCAAATCAGGTTATGCAACTAGATTTAGTTAATGCCAACAAGGTCATTGAAACTCAAAGAAGTCTTATTGAAGACAAAGACCAAGAAATTTGTAAATTGAAAAAATAGGTATATACTCTTGAAAGTCAAAAACAATCTAAATTTACTACAGGAAAGGGTGAAACTTCACATCAAAAATTTGTAATAGCAAACATAAATCAATTTCAAAATAACAGGTTTTTCCATGGCTATTGCCATTTCTGCAATTTGTTTGGGCATAAAGTGAAGACTTACAGATTTACTAAAACTCCTACTTTTGCTCATAGACAGTCTTTTGGTTTTATCAAAAACATAAGGTGTTTTACATGAGTTCAATATGGCCACACTTCAAATTATTGAAAATGTTACAAAGACCTACAAAAGTGTGGAAACCAAAACTTGAACAATCTATGCTTGTATAAACATCTCTAATATCAACTAAATCTGTCATTTGGGTTTTGGATAGCAGATGTTCTCATCATATGACAGGGGACAAAAACAATTTTTCAGTTTTGGAAAAACATCCAGGGGGTTTTGTTAAATTAGACCTGTGATAACATAGTTCTATACATTACTGGAACATGAACAGTTATGATAAATAAAGGCACACCTATTAATGATGTCTACTATGTTGAAGGATTAAAATATAACTTGCTAATCATTAGTCATATTTGTGATAGTGGACGTCAAGTTATGTTTAACTCTTACTGATGTGTTATTAAAGAAAAGTCAGGGAAAATAATAGCAAATGATTTCAGGACACCTGGTAATTTATATCATTTTTCTGACTCCACAAGTCAAGAACAAAGTACATGCATGTGTCTTATGAGTCATATATATGAAAATTTGTTATGGCATAAGAGATTTGGTCATGTAAATTTTGATAATATGGTCAGAATCAGCAACCATCAAAATGTATGGGGTCTACCTCTGATTAGTAGACCTACAAACTTTGTTTGCAGTGAATGTGTAAAAGGAAAACAAACTAAGTCATCTTTCAAATCTAAGGAGTTTTTGTCCTCAAGGCCATTAGAATTAGTCCACACAAATTTGTGTGGCCCTACTAAAACACAGTCTCTGAATGGAGAAAAATATTTTATGTTGTTCGTAGATGACTACACCGGAAACCTATGGGTAACCTTTCTCAAAAATAAGTCAGAGGATTTTGAGAGGTTTAAAATCTTTAGGAAAATGGTTGAAAAAGAGTATGATTTGAAATGAAAATGCCTAAGATCATATAAGGGAGGTGAATTTACTTCTCAGGATTCTGTTGAAATTTGTGAAAAATGTGGCATCAAAAGACAATATTCAGTTGCATGTACACCTCAACATAATGGGGTAGTGGAAAGGAAAAACATAATTATAAAAGAAATGGCAAGAACTATGCTTAATGAATCAAATCTACCTGATAAATATTGGAAAGAAGTTGTTCACACAGCTGTGTATATACAAAATAGGGTTCAGATTAGAATAAGGACTACAGGTACTCCATATGAACTCTGGCATGGAAAAATAGCATCTATTAAGCACTTTAGAATTTTTGGATGCAAATGCTACATTAAAAATTATTCTGATAATCTGGATAGTTTTCAGTCAAAATCTGATGAAGGAATCTTTCTCAGTTATTCTTCAAATAGCAAAGTTTATAAATGTTTCAATAAATGCCTAAATAAGATGGTTGATTCTGTAAATATGATATTTGATGAAAATTTGAATATGATTAAAAATCAAGATTAGAGTATTGAAGAGGAACTTGGGAATGCCTCAACTTCAGTTGAATCTGTTGACACTAGACCAGTAGCAACAAATTCAAACAAAGAAGAGGAAATTTCATATTCTAGTGTAGAAATACCTCAGAAAACACCTTCAAGAATAATTACTAAAAGACATCCTGAAACTCTGGTTATTGGTAAAAAAGATGCAAGTATATTAACCCGTGGAAAAGAAAAATAGATAAAACAAGCTTAGATGGATGAACACTTTTTCCTTATAACAGATGTTGAACCACAAAATGTTTCTGAAGCTTTAAAAGATCAATCCTGGTTAAACGCAATGAAAGATGAAATCAATCAAATTGAGAAAGATGAAATGTGGGAACTTGTTCCTCGTCCCGATGACAAAAATGTAATAGGAGGAAAATGGGTTTTCAGGAATAAGTTAGATGAATCAGGATAAGTTATTAGAAACAAAGCCAGATTTCTGTGTAAAGGGTATGCTCAACAAGAAATTTACAGTGTACCAGATGGATGTTAAAACAACATTTCTGAATGGTTATCTAGAAGAAGAGGTATATATGGAGCAACCAGAAGGCTTTGAATCTTTTGAATATCCAGGTCATGTATACAGGTTAAAGAAATCACTTTATGGCCTGAAACAAGCACCCCATACTTGGTATTCTAAACTTGATTCACATTTGATTTCAAAGGGTTTTACTAAGGGCAGTGTTGATAATAGTTTATATACTCAAGTTGTTAATGATGATCTTATGGCTAATGAAATCTACATAGATGATATAATATTTGGGTCCACAAATAATGAATTGTCACAAAGGTTTTCAACTATTCTGGAATCTGAATTTGAAATGTCAATGCTAGGACCTTTAACTTTTTTCTTGGGCATTCAAGTATCACAAATAGAGCATGACCTCTTTATTTCACAAATTAAATATGCCAAAGAGATATTAAAAAGGTTTCAGATGAACCAATGTAATCATGTTGGTACACCTATGGAAACTGGGTGTAAGCTGGTCAAGGTTGATGATTCCCCACTTGTTGATCAATGTGAATATCTGTCTATGATAGGAAGCCTTCTCTATCTTAGTGCATCTAGACCTGATTTAATACAAGCGGTTTGTTTGGTCTCACACTATCAATCTGCTCTAAGACAATCCCATCAAAATGTTGTAAAATGAATTTTCAAATATATCCAAGACACTCTAGACATTGGTTTGTGGTATCCAAAACATGGTGAATTTACATTGATAGGGTATACAGATGTTGACTGGGGAGGATGTGTTGATGACCAACGCAGAACCAGTGGAGCAACTTTCTTTCTTGGTGACCAGATGGTTGCTTGGCATAGCAAGAAGCAAGAATGTGTCACTCTGTCCACAGCTAAATCCGAGTACATTGTTGCCACAACTTGATATACTCAAATTCTTTGGATGTCTTATCAGTTGGCAGATTTGGGTGTTGTTGTATAAAAACCTATGACCATATTCTATGACAATACCTGTACTATTCAAATTTCAAAGAATCTTGTAATGTGTTCATGTACCAAACATGTTGCAATTAAATTGCAATTTTTACGTGATCAAGTGGCTTCAAATGAACTCATTCTAGTTCATGTTTCCTCTCGGGCACAAGTTGCAGACATTTTTACCAAAGCTTTACCAACGAAAATATTTATGCGGTTGCGTGATTGGTTGGGAGTTTACTCCCAATTCTCTATTTCGACCTAGTTGCTCAAGTATGGGGGAGATTCTTACCGGGATCCCACACAAAACCTCTTTGTCCTTGATGACAAAAGGGGGAGAAAACTTATTATTTGATGATACAGATTTTTCTTTTGACATACAGTTTTAATGATGATACAAATTTTTCTTTTGACATATAGTTTTGATGATGATACAGATTTTGCTTTTGACGGGGACATATATTTTTTTGTTACTGATGATACTACTTTGACACTTTTACACTTATGTGACTTTGGTAGATTTGTGATGATACGGTTGGTGACATTTTTG
Organism: Thuja plicata; assembly: GCA_018584345.1. Lineage (NCBI taxonomy): Eukaryota > Viridiplantae > Streptophyta > Pinopsida > Cupressales > Cupressaceae > Thuja > Thuja plicata. The sequence goes on along the minus strand of MU214980.1, from coordinate 192,999 downwards.
GATTAGGGATTTTATTCTATTATTTTGTCATTTTATTGTTTCTGATATTTGATACTCTAACACTAGCACTTTTGACACTATTGTTGATATTTTGACACTTTGATACTGGGCAGTACTACACATTAATGCTACTAGGTCCTTGACAGTGGCACGTATGATGATACTATGGAAATAATCTGCTAATGATATTTTGGTTATGATTCTCATGGTGAACAGGGTATATTGGAACAGGGATAGTACATTGTTGTTGTTGATATTTTGGCACATTACTTTGATAACTAACAGTAACATACTTTGATATACATTGACAGGGATTTGTTTTTGACAGTGGAAGTTTGATAGTGATTCTTTGATGCTCATTCTCTTGGTGTTTAAATCATAGATTTTTGGCCCATACTTAATATGGCATGATGCTTGTTTTTACTGATACATTAGCACACTGGCTCTGGTAACATCCGTCTTGGTACAGTTATTTTTAAGTTTAGATATTTTTTGTTGAACATATATTGCAAGTTTATTGATGGGAACTTTTGCACTTCTTCAGGCTATAAGTTTTTTTTAATCAAAATTGGTATGTTAACATCATGTTGATCTTAAAGATAAATCAAGTATTATTTGATCTTGGTGGATTTCGCCATCAAGGACAAAGGGGGAGATTGTTGATTCTAACTTTGTCCTTGATGACGTTCCATGATGACATGGAATTATGGTTACATGGAATTATGGTTACATGGAAAGTGGAGTTCACAGTATTAAACAGGAAAATGGAACCTTACCTCAGTTAAGTCAAAATATAATCATGGGTTAAGAATATTCACACAAAGGAATCCACGTGGTCCAGATTCAAAATCATGATGCATTAAAACTAAAAGATGGATCTCAAATCACTTTCTTTTTTTCAAAGGATATCATTTTGATTCAAAGGCTGCCTTGTGCCCTAGCCGCTGTCAACGATGATCATTTGATGCTTTCATAGATTTGGTTAAGTTTCAGGTTATGGATTTCACATATGCTAATCTGCAGTTAGAAAAATGAAAGGTCTGATGGTTCTCGTTTCACTCACGACAGTTATTGTGAGAGGTTAAAGTAATTTGAGTTCATTTAAATTCACAGGTATGTCATCGGATGCTCATTTTTTTGTTAAAAGGAAGATATCGTTAACTAAGCATACTTTCAACTCTTAAAAATTAGAATTTATTTAAAGCTCTGATCATCATTTATGGCTTAATTTCTAAATAGTTATTGATAAAGCATTTGTTGATCTTATACTAAATATCCTATTGCTTGATTGAAGTGTTTTGGGTAATGGTTTGACAGTTATTGAAGTTATGATATTTTACTCTCACAGGAACAGATTTTGTAACCCTATTCGAGGGTTAGTTTGAAGATCTTTTTTTGAAAATGTTTAGAAACTTTATTTTGAAACCTCCATGGTTAAATTATGAGATTGGGTGTTTATTACAAATCATTTTGGTTACCATGTGTAACCGGAACAGATCACAGTTTACTGCCGATAACCATTGTGTTCCATCTTTCTGTAAATTGTAAAAAAATGTGAAGTGTTGATGATATTTTGAATGGGCATACGAAGGAGTTTCTTTTGGGATTTGTTAAAATAGTTTCGGTTGTAACTTCTCTATTCAGTTACATTCACTATTGTGCAGAGATTCCTTTTGGACTGTCTATATATATGTGTTAATGTAGTTGGAAGAAAATAGTATTTTTGGAGAAGAAGAATAGAGGGACAGAATTTTTTCCAGGAACTATATTGAAGATCATTTATTGTAATAAAGGTTAATGGTCATATATTTGTAAGTTTTGACAAGTATATTACCATGGACCCTATTTGAACTTTTAAGGATCAAGGGGTTTTAGCTCCTTGCAGTAGGGCTACTAAAATGGATGTATTGGATTGGGATTAATAAAGGAATGGAGTGGTTTTCTCCCTATGATGAGATCTAACTGGATCTTGAGGGTTTCCACTCCACAAATGATGTGTCTTGATTATAGTTACTTATAGTTTATGCTTTGATATTTCTTCCTTGTTAAATATTTTCTTTGAATTTAAACAAAAAATTTCAAAACCCATGCAAGTTTTGAGGAACAAAAAGTTTCTCATAACCCGTATGGGTTATGAGAAACATTACATATTTTCAAAGGCCGCAAATTTGTGTCATTTTCAATGCCAAAAATGTTGAAACAATGACTTAGAGAAAGAAAAAAATCAATAACTCGTTTGTGTTCTTCTTGCAATTGCATTTTATCGGCGTTTAGAGCAATTTTCAACAAGGTCACCCTGTCAAACAGGTAAGACTTCATTATTTTGATTCTTTTTGTTTGTATTTTAATTGAAGAAGGGTTTTTTAATTTATTTCAGTTTTTTTATTTATTTGATATCATATTCTACAAACAATCCCCAAAAAAGAAAGAAACAACAAAGACCTCTTCGTGAACAACCAACAGAAGCAAACCCTGGAAACAATGAACATGAGAAATAAGAAAACCCTCAAGGCATTTCTCCACCTACGCAAAATCCTCAAAATGTTTCTCCTGAACAATCACCGCCACCTCTAAACCATTTGTGTCCTCTAGTAGATTGTGTACAGGCTACACAAGATGATCTTATCCATCGCCTGACACAAAACACTGCCCAAATTTATATATTAGTGAATAGGTTGAGGTCCTCTAATCAGGAGCACCACTCATCTCTCACAAAAACCCTAGAAACAATGGCCAATAGCGCAAATGAGGTATCTAGAGAGGTCAAAAAATGGGGTTCAAGGAGGGATACATTTTTATTTTATGCAGATGGGTTGTGTTGGAATAATGGAAGGGTGTGTACTGAGAAGGGAGGGGTGAATCAGTACCCTTAAAACTTTTATCAATTAACCTTTAGTAATCATTTCTTGCATAAACGACCATTGTTGTTTTTCTACTTCATGTATGCAATGACATAGTTTAAATGTAAATGCATGTAAACAAACATTGAAACATTCATGAAATTCATTAACACATGACACAAGTATTTGGTAATGCAAAAATCCTTGTTAGAAGGTAAAAACTGCAGTGGGGATGAAACCCACAAAGCTTCACTATCTTCAGAATGGAAGGTGTATGTTAGGGCTACAAGTTGTGATCACTTCTAATGATCTTACCCTGTTAGGAGTAACATTTTAAACTTGTTAAGTCTACTCGGTTAAGATATTTCAGCAACACAATGTATGTGTGCACTTGGTTAAGAGATTTACATAAAGACTGTTAAGTCCACCTTCTTGAAGGATTTTTTATGTTTTCTACAATTGTTAGAGAGTAGACAAAAATATAGATGACCTGATAGCTTGCAATCTTGAATTTTTTTATTACAGATCCATTAAGCTCACAAAATTGTATATCACCTATTGTGATGGATAATACCTCTGTTCTACTCAGTAGCCTTGAATGTAGTTCTTCATAACTGAATTCTTCTTTATCTGTTCCTCTGCATGAAAACCTTTGTCTAATCCATAGATGGCCTTGGCAGCTACAATCATCACGTTCTTGATTGATTATACATCTATACATACAATGTTTTAACCTAATTAGGTTTCACACTTTTCTTGAATAACTCTAAGATCAAAGGTTTACATCTTGACCTTGATCTCCTAGTTTGCATGAATACAAACAGTTAAACTAATTAAATCCATCATTTACACTTTTCTTGATCCATAAAAAATGGTTGTCCAGCTAAGCATAAAGCTATTTTAAAGACTAAAGTGCTTTAGCTGATGTGTAGTTCAGATCCTCTTTTCTCGGTGTTAAAATTGTATCTCGGTTAGACTGATGCTCGGTGATGTCTCTGCTTGGTTGATATACTCTTCTCGGTGTTCAAAATGTTTTGGTGACCAATGTGCTTGGTGATCACTGTCGCTCGGTGAATGTTGTTGCTCGGTGAATGTTGACCGACCAACCAAAACTGTCTGCATGAATACTAATGAAAACTTTTGATCCTTTAAGGATTATCAATCTCCCCCTTTGGCATTAGTATCAAAAACTGATATGTAAAGTATATACCAATTATGTTATACTTTTACAATGACTCCCCCTATGTGCATGCCTCAGTAGTAGATATAATGTATGTACATGTTTCCCCATGTATGTACATTTTTCCCCCTTTTTTGAAAGTAATGACAAAAATGTATAACTTACAACTTTTCAAGAATGTGCTTATGAGATTTCTTGACGTCTGCCATCATCTTTTCCCATTTCTCCTTCAAGTGCTTTAGGGTCATGTGCTCCAATGTAATTTGAGTGTGCATGTCATGGATGCTTCAGCTACTGACATCTCTGGGGTGGAAATTAGAGTCTTTGTCACAGTCATATGTCTCATCAGCAATGTGATTTTCAATAGTAACATGGCTTGTAGCTCATTTACTTCATCTCTAATTTTGCTTTCTTCCTTTTGTATTTCAACTCTTAAGCATTTAGATTCAACTAGCTTTTCATAATGCAATTGGAATACATTTGGCTCAGTTGAAAGACTTTGTGCACTAGCTTTTAGATCTTCATTCAACTTAGCTATTTGTGCATCCTACTCAGTGGTGAAGTTTTCAATAGTACATAAATTTTGAACTAAGGTAACTAGTTCTGAAATAACAGGATCTAGTGTAGTTTTCAGTTGATAAAGTTTCACCTTCTTTACTGCCACTTCTTGGCTTATTTTCTCTGTGAGCCTGTAGTGATACTTTTCTTCTTCTCTTTCCTCAATGACCTTCTTAGCGTCTACATTCTATTGTGTGATTGCCTCGGTCAGAACTGCTAGTTGATCAATGATGGGTGCATTTTGATCAATCTATGTGTTAGGAACTACCTGCAGTAGAATATCCTTTTCTATTTCCAGGACTTGTGTACTTTTATGTTCTATTTTGAGCTTGTCACATTGTGTTTTCCTTTTTCATATCTCCCTATACCTTGATAATGACTCAGCATCAAGTGTTCTTGGATCACAGTCAAGTATGTCTATTATCTCATCAAGTGTGACAGGGGCTTTACTTTTCTTATTCTTCTTCTTCTTTGGAATGTTGCTTGATGTAGGGGAATGAGGAATGATAGCAAGAGCCTTTTGTTGCTCAGTTTCTATCATTGATTGCTTTGGAGGTGTGGTGCCTTGGCCAGATTTCTCAGTCAGTACCTATTGGTCGATTGTAGACATCTCTACATCAATATTTTCTTGGTCTGTTGCCGTGTCTGCCTTTCCACTATCTTCGGTGGGTGCATCACTCAGTTTATCCTCTCCATTTTTATCTGTATTTTCCCCTTGTTCATCACCTTTTCCCATTGGTGTGTTTTTTTTTAGGCTCAAGTGTTTTCTCCTTTGCTTCAGTTATTATATTGATAGCTTGTATCAATAAAGGCATATTAGCTGGTATTTGTGCATGTGCAACATCAGTAGTGTCTTTTTCCTTTGTTTTCTCGGTGGCAATATTGACATCTTCATCAGCCTTGACATTATCATCAGAACCACTATGAGTGATATCTTTTATAGTGATGTCTTGTGTTTCCCCTAATGATTGCAATATTTGAGGAATCTCATCCATGGCCTTACTTGCCTTTGTGGTTAAGTCAATTGGATTGACATCCTCGGTGTCATTGATGAAAATGTGCTCGGGGCTTGGTGTGGCCTCCTTCTCTTCAGTGTGAGCAGTCTCCGTTACAGCTAGTACCTGCTCGGGTGGATTAAATATTTGTGTCCAAAACTTGTTTCTCTCTATATCAATGTCTTTGAGCTTGTTCTTCAATACCTTGTATGATCTTGTTTTTGCAAAAAAAATCTTTTCATGCTCCTTCATTGTTTCATCTATTTCTTCAACTGTGGAGTCAGGCATGAATGTAGCTAGGGATTTCTCCCTCGTCTTTTTTTTCATGTGCAATGCATATGTCCACCTAGCTGATATTTTATCTTGTAGCTCTTGTGGAATATGATTGCCAAATTGTAGAGGTACATATTTGAATTCTACCATCATCTTAATGATTGCTTCTTCTATTTTATTCTGATCCTCGGTAGACATATTTACCCATTGTCTAATTTTATGATGTTGTAAGTGGCCTATGTTGATGATTGACTCTACAATTTCATCAATTGTCTTTGGTATTTTGGTCTTTTCTTCTTGGATCATCTATTCTCTTTATGCTTCTGCAGTATCATCTTTATCCTCTCTTCCTCTTACATATCTCTTTTTTTGTCTCAATGCTTGTTGCTCGGTTGAGGATTTTCTTTTCATATATGTTTTCACTGTGCCTTTCTTCAATGGTGGTGAGTCTACCTTAGTTTTTTTTCTTCTTGTCCTGGATGCAGCTATCACATCAATAACTTTTGTTTTCTTTGACTTTGGTGGCTCTCAATCTGATTCTATAGACTCAAAGTCACTTAGTTCTTTTCCTTCACTGACAGGTGACTGTTCATCAGTGATATCTGTTGTTTCTTCCAACTCTTCATCAGTTACTGAGAGTTTCTTCTTAAGTATTTTCACCATTTGAGTTTGCTTCTTCCTTATTTTCTTGAGTACTAAGCCAATCTTTATTCTTGACTTGGCTTCCTCATATGTGCCAAATCTGCTTATAGATTTGTCAACTGGTTCATTTAGTAGGGCTTCAATGGCTCCTATAGCCTGATCTATGTTAATTTCATATTCCAATGGTGGTAACCATGTTGTTCTTGGGTTGGCAGCTTTGATGAGTGTAGTGTCGGTGTCAACTACAAGCATATCTCATCTTTGTATTGTTCCACCAACTATGCAGGGATTATCATCCTCTTTTTCATCCTATCCTTAAATTTTTTGAAGTATGCATCTAATAGTGGAATGAAATTGTCTCCTAGTGATTTAATGTAATCACTAATCTATGTTGTGATCCATCGGTTTGTGTCCCAAGTGACATTACCGAATAAAGGAAAGAAGTTCTGAAAGTAAAAGAATGTGCACATTAATAGAGACCTGAACTTACATGTATTAGATTGGGTTGATCTAATTATTTTCATGTTCTCTTCCAGTTGTTTTAGCATTAGCTCAGCTAGGTCTAGTTGCACACCTTTCTTTACTATCTTGTATGTAGTGTAAATAGATCCACAAGCAATGTTGTTCATTCTTTTTGCTTGAAAGATCTTGTATCCAATCACATATGCACTGAATTTCATCTCAGGTTTGGTGATTGAATTCACTTTTAGACCTCTGCTGTCCCATTTGGCTCCAGTTAGCTTTTCAATCTCCGGGCGTCCAGGGTGCCTCAGGGATTTTGCCTTCTCAGTGATTGGGTATCTTGTTACTGCATGAATCACATCCTTAGTGATTTCCTTAGGTTCATCTAACCACATTTTACCGTCAAATACTCGGCTGAGCATAATGTGTATCCATTTTGTTTTGAATTCTTTCAGGAATAGTAGGGCATTGGTTAACCCTTTCACTTCAATGTGTTTTCTCTCATCCTTCATATTTCTGTCCTTGCATAGCTTTTGATAAGCTTCTTCAAGTTCAACGTCTCCAATCTCTACAAAATTTTCAGTGAATGTATGCTTAGATGTCTTTGACCAGCAAAACCCTAGGTGGAATACTTGAAAATGCTCCCTTGTCGTCGGGTTGAGCAATAACCTTAGGGAAGAAGTTGTAGTTAGTTTCTTTGTAGGTTGATTTCTTGATAAGAATAACCTTCTTATCCTTTTCCATTTTGATCTTCGAGGTTCAGGAAGTGGTTGCCATTTTTCTTAAAATTAGGGCTTCTTTGTAAATAACCTGATAGCTCGGTAAGTCTAGATACTCACTGGAGGTTCGCGATGAGTGCTTAAAATCTATTGGATTTTCTTTGGAGGTGTTGTGAATCCCTCTACAATGTTGTCACTCTGAATCTCTCTTCTCGCTCTGTAATTTGCTCTTAAACACTGGGTGAATGAATGAGTTCATGTTTGCCCTTTTTATAGAAAAATATAACCTAAGTGATGCATTAAATGCTTCACCTACCACTCGATCGACAAAGTGGAGATGCTCGGTTAACACACTAAATACTTTAGCTCAGTGAGTATGCAATACTCTGTACAAAGTTTCAACTTGATTGTCTTCCACATGTTTACCGATGATGCTCGGTATATAGTGTCAACATGGTTATCTTTTATATGTTTACCGACATGAAGTTGATGCTTGATTTATATTAACCGACCTGACTAGATTCACAAAACATAACATGCAATACTATAGTGCATCTTCATTCATGCTAATTTGACATCTTCTCAATGAATATAGGAACTAATGTAAAATACAACTTTGTAGAGTGCATTTCCATACTTACTTGTATTGCTTAGGTGGGGGTAGTGGAATCACCTAATCCCTTGGATGAGGCATCATCAACTGTAGTTCTTGGTTCAGCATTATCATTGTTTGAAGCTCTCCTCCACATTTGATTTCTCATTCTCCTGATGTCTTCAATAGTATTTCCATTTGAAAAAGTGCTTGTCTCTATCACTCGGTCTTTGTAGTCCTTGCTTAAGTGACCGACATTATGATAGTGTAAGCATGCCATTCTAGGGTTAGTCCAGTTTCTAGATCTTCTTATCCATTTTCTCATACAGTTAACAGATATATGTCCATATCTACCACATTCTATGCAATTTACCCAAGTGTTGTAATCCTAAACATATGAATTACCGACTCTTCTCGGTTGATATGCATTTTCTTGTTCTTTGGGTTTCCAGACTTTCTTTTTCTTTTTCTTGCATTCATGAAATGTGTGGCCATGCATGTTGCAAGTAGAATAATGTTTATCCATGTAAGATTTATTCTTTGGTTTGTTCAGCTTAGATCTGCATTCATGTGCTTTGTATCCATGCTTGTTATAGTTATAATAATTACCTATGAATGTAGATGTAGTTTTAGGAATACCTTTTGCCTTTCTCTTGCAAACATTTGATGTGTGGCCTGGTTTTCTAGAGTGGTTACATGAATGCTTCTTTGGTCTTTGATTTGTGTAGACATTCCTTTGATTAGCTTGGTTTGATGATTCTTCATGCTCGGTATACCCTAAATTGGTATTGTTGTTGAGTCTTCTTTTTCCATTCAGAAATTCATCCATTCTTTTTGTACTTTCTTTAGCTTTCTTGATCATATCATTATGATATTGTTGAATCTTTGATTCATGCTTCAGTTTCTCATTTTCTTCTTTTAGTTCACTAATAACTTCCAATTTTCCATTAAGTTCTATGTTCACTCGGTTGGCCTCATGACCCATAAGAGCTATTTGGTTGGTGATCTCAATGTGTTGTTCAGTAAGTCTCTGTATCTCAAATTCTTTCTCTTGCAATTTTTTAGTAATCTTTCTCATGTCATAAATAGCTAAAGTTCTTTCTTTTTCAGCTTGTCTTGCATTATTCATAAAATTAATCAATCTTACCATCTGTGTCTCTTGACTGATCTATAGTACTTTTACTTGTTCGGTCAGATGTTGATTGACTTCATTTAGATCTGTAATGGTTCCTTCAGATGTGTCAAATGTATTACCAAATCCAGATTTGGATGAATCAAATAGTTCAGGTATCTCTTCTTCATGATAGTCAGTTTCATTATAGTGAGATGCCATGACTTTCTTTTAGCCAATAACTCTTTCATTTTGATTCTTGCCTCTTTGTATTTCTCAAAGAAAAACTGTATTTGCAACATTTGATTCTCAATATTTTTGTCAAGCTTATACCTTTCCATTGTAAGATATTTTCTCTCAAGTGTTTAAACATTTCCAAAATAAGAGATCTAGCTCTGATACCAATTGCTATAATAATGGAAGGGTGTGTACTAAGAGGGGAGGGGTGAATCAGTACCCTTAAAACTTTTATCAGTTAACCTTTAGTAATCATTTCTTTCATAACTGACCATTGTTGTTTTTCTAATTCATGTATGTAATATCATATTTTAAATGTAAATTCATGTTAACAAACATTGAAACATTCATGAAATTAATTAACACATGACACAAGTATTTGGTAATGCAGAAACCCTTGTTCGAAGGTAAAAACTGCGGTGGGGATGAAACCCACAAAGCTTCACTATCTGTAGAATGGAAGGTGCCTGTTAGGGATACAAGTTGTGATCACTTCTGATGATCTTATCATGTTAGGAGTAACATGTCAGACTTGTTAAGTCTACTTAGTTAAGAGATTTCAACAACACAATGTATGTGTGCACTCGATTAAGAGATTTTTATGTAAAGACTGTTAAGTCCGCCTTCTTGAAGGATTTTTTTTGTTTGCTACAATTGTTAGAGAGCATACAAAAATATAGATGACCTGATAGATTTAAATCTTGAATTGTTGATTACAGATCCATTAAGCTCACAAAATTGTATGTCACCTATTGTGATGGATAATACCTCTGTTCTGCTCAGTATCCTTGAATGTAGTTCTTCATAACTGAATTCTTCTTTATTTGTCCCTCTGCATGAAAACCTTTTTATGATCCATAGATGTCCTTGGTAGCTATAATCATCATGTTCTTGATTGGTTATACATCTATATATACAATGTTTTGACCTAATTAGGTTTTAGGATTCTCTTGAATAAATCTAAGATCAAAGGTTTACAACTTGACCTTGATCTCCTAGTTTGCATGAATACAATAAATTAAACTAATTAAATCCATCATTTACACTTTTATTGATCCATAATAAATGGTTGTCTAGCTAAGCATAAAGTTATTTTAAAGACTAAAGTGCTTTAGATGACGTGTAGTTCAGATCTGCTTTTCTTGGTGTTAAAATTGTCTCTCAGTTAGACTGGTGCTTGGTGATGTCTCTGCTCGGTTGATATACTTTGCTCAGTGTTCAAAATATTTCGGTGAACACTGTGCTCGGTGATCACTGTCACTCGATGAATTTTGTTTCTCGGTGAATGTTGACCGACCAACCAAAATTGTTTGCTTGAATACTAATGACAACTTCTGATCCTTTAAGGATTATCAGGTTGTCATATGATGAGGTGAAAAGAAAGGGTGTACTTAAATATGACATATGTGCTCTTTTCACCTATCCTAGCACTAGTAACAACCTACTTACTACTACAAGTTGATTTCCTACACATTTGTGTGTTCACGCTAGGATTAAAGCAACTTTCTAGGATAGGTGGTCTATGGTCTTTGACCAACCACCTTGTAATAATTGGGAGGTGCCACTGTATTTTTTGAGAAATCTTTATTATGAGTTTATCCTCAGCTTGAAGTTGAATTAATTTGATATCTGATAGCTCGAGGGTAGAGGGAGAGGCTTTGCACAGGATAGAGCTGGGGCCCATAGGGTAGTATACCCATAGAATAGGAGGCGTGTAGCTCCTAAACCCATGGTTCATGTCACTATCCCAATAGCCCTGAAGGATTCTATGGAGTTACAAACTCTTCAGGCATCTAGATCATTGACTGATGTCATTGTTGAGACTAGCACACACTTAGTTGGAGCAAAGGACAGAACAACACCTGTAGCACCTCCATCATTACCAGATGCATCATTTGGCATGGGCTATCCCATTGAGCATATGTGTGCCACCTTCCAGAGTTTATTTTCTAGTGTATACACTGACACGAATGTGGATGGTTCAACATCACATTCATGTACATGTTGCAGGAGTAGATTCCATGATTCTACTCTAGAGGATATGGCCCTCGCCGACAATCTGATGAGTATAATGTTATGTCGCAATCAGACACGTGTGTTTATTTATATTTATTCAACATGTTATCAATTAATCACCTAAATATTATAAAAGTAAATAAATTTTTTTAGAATAATTTAAAGTGAAATATAAATAATATGCATTGTAGGGAGAAGCAAGTGGTAGGAGTACACCATGTACTTTTCAGTCAACTCCAAGTTCACAAGTAGTTTTACCACCCGAGGTAAAGATATGTAAATTTGTTAAAAATATGATAATACATTGGTTTGAAAATATCTTTTTTTAATATATATGTATCATTAATTGGTGTTGTATAGGGCTAATCAGGGGCTGAGATGTCCCAACTTGATGATATCACGCTTGAGGCCATTGACTTTGGCCTAGTTAGCTTTGCGGTACCTTTTAGATTTAGATATTTTTTTACATTGATTTAATATTATACATGTTATTTTCCCTTATGTTAATTTTGTTTATGTTACTCTACCCCACCTACCTCAAGGACATCTCATGTGATAAATTCATCCTTCATAACTCTGAGGCAGAAAAAGAAATCCTCACAAACACCCAAACAATATAAGGTAATTTAGTACAATTTAAATTCATTTTTTGAAATGTAATTATGATTAAACATGTATATGGAGATATTGATAAATGTGCCTAATTTATTTTTTCTATATACAGAAACAAATGGGTTTTATGGAATTAATGAATGCACCTGGTGTTGATGAGGTTTGGGATAGGGAAGAGGTAACATCTTCTTTAAAATATTCACTTTGGATTGCATTCTTGCTTGTTATAAATATCTAAATCCTTCTATGAAGTTATAACATATGTTATCATTTTTCATATAGGAAATGGTAATAGTTTCCTCAGATTTGACGATGCCTCCTAAGAGTATAGGAGAACTATTTGAGGCTTCAATGTGCATTTGTTCTACATATGTTAAACATATCTGTTTATATATAAGTACACTCATTTATAGTTTTTTAGAGTTTGTTAACAACTTTGGGTTATTAACTTGTATTAATTATCTTTTACCTATTACAACCCCCTTCAAAACTTCCAACTGATTCTCTACCATTCCATTTTGTTAGACTTCCTACTCATCAAGATGGGATCCAACACAATAGAGGGGTGAGGTATGCTTGTCTTCTTAGCCTCTTTTTAGTAAGTGCACAACGGAGTTGAAACTCTCTTGTTAACTCCTTTTGGATTGATTTCTTGTTTGTTTTAAAACCCTACTTCCTTCTTGTATGACTATAATATCTTTTATCACTTACTATATACGAAATGATTGTAACTGATTCATCAGTGACTTTGCCTCCTATGAGTATAGGAGATCCATCTGAGGCTTTGGTATGCATTTTATTTTTACTTCATTCATTTTTAGTTATTTAGTGTTTATTGACATATATGTTAATAACTTGTATTAATTTTTTTTTTACTTGTTACAACCCCCTTCAGGACTTCCCATGGATCCTCGGCCTTTTCCAAGTGCAGAAGAAAGAGATGAGGTAATCAACATTTCAACTACAAACAATTTACAATCCAGTATTTAGTTATTTTAATGTTATATTAAGCAAATATATATGATTCAACATTTCAATTGTCCTTGTGTAGCCACCTATAGAGCCACATACTACTTTGAAGAGGCTCAATTTTGATGATCCACCACAATCATAGATATCGATACAAACATATAGTTCTAGTTGTGGTCATTGAAGGACCAATTTGTGTATATATTTGATATTTGTATTATAGAGAGGGGGGATAGGAACAGAGGAAGAGAATAAGATAAGGAGAGGGGGAGGGATAGAGGGAAAGAGATAAGGGAATAGGAAGAGAGTGAGAGAGATAGGGAGATCGAAGGGAAGGAGAGAGGGAGAGAGAGAGATGGGGAGAATAGGAGAGGGAGGGAGTGATAGGGAGGTTGGATGAATCACTCACTGATTCATGCTCTTAGTCTTTCTTGAAAGACTTCTAGGGTTTTTTCACTCCACCACTTTCCACCTATAGGATATTTTCTTGATTGGGGTCCCCTTTTTTACTATCCAACCTAACTATCATGAAAGTTCTTACTATCAAATCAAATTTGATGCATTCTTGCAACACTAACCATTTGCCCTTAAAAACACCTTAAAGGATTCTAACCTCCAAATTTTTATAATGGTATTGAAGGGGAATGGAGGTGTCTTCAAATACTTAAATCCAACCAAATAGGGGTATTAGGAGTCCACCTAGTTCCACTATCAAGTTGATTTCCTCAAACTTCACAATTTGGACTAAAAGACTACTAGCCCAATTAGGTCTCCTTCTCTGAGAAATTAGGGATTTACTCCCAATCCTTCCAAAGAAACCCTTAATATTTTCTTGGGATTATTTTCTCATATACCTACCCCTCAAGTATTTTTGGGGGTCTTGGGGTCACCACTAGTTGTACAATACCCTAACTCAAAATGAGCCAAATTAAGGGTTATTAGGCTTATCCTGGCCCCTCTACAACTTAGTTAGTTTTCACTTCGCCAGAGGATTGGTCTGAAATCTCCCTCTTCACCACATGCTAAAAATACTCCTATCTTTCAATTCCAAAAGGATTTTTTCTCCCATATTTCCACCACTGCAATTGGTGCTCTCTACACTTTGGTCTTCCCTAGCCGGGCTCACCATTGGCTCTCCTAGGACAAGACATTAAAAATATCTCCTTGGCTCTTAAGGGCCCCAACTCCTTCCATATTTAAACACATGGATTCTAGCCACTATTCCCAAATGCCCGTATAGAATGCATGGTGAGAAAATGATCTAGAGATCCATCTTTACAAACTACCTGGACAAAACCAGAAACAGTGGAAAACACAAAGAATTTACAAAAGGTAACAAGAACTACACAAAAATCCTAATATATGTAACAAAAAATTAAAATAACATCTACTCTATCATTCACATGAGTTACAGTGCCAAAAATAATCCATTAAAACCCTATTGTAATCAAGAATTTCAAGACTGCACACAAAATCACATAGTTGTCATTGCTTCTCAAAAACTATGTCCGTACATTGGGCATCCAACCTTGCTACAAGGTCAAGGTACCTATTAAATATGGTGGTGAAGTGGTTATCAACCCCTTAGGGCATCTCTTGGATGATTTTTCCAAACTTTTAAATGTTTTCTGAGCAACATTGCAAACTTGCAAAGTTGCAAAATGCAACTTTTGCAACTTTTTCCCATTTCTAACAAACTATACAAATATGTTTCAATTCTTCACTAAACTTCACCAAAGACCTAAATAAGGGTTAAAACATAATTCCAACCTACCCTAGACCCTACTGAACTCATGATGACATCATCACCACACATGTGCCAATTAGAAGGCTTTACAACTTCTTAGCCCTAATTGCACTTTCTAAAAGGTCCTAAGACTCAAAATGAACACAACCTATCTCACCTATGTTGTGGTAAACATGACCTTAAGCTTGAATCAAGCTTATCACAACTGAAAATTCCATAAGGCACACACACAACCAAACTAACTATATTTCCCAAGACAACCTATGGGTGCTCCTACACCATTCTCCCCCTTTGCACAAACACTAAGGAGTGTGGGGAGATATCAGAGACAAATCAATGTCATACTTCTTGAAATGAGCCTCTTCCACCCATGTAGCCTTAGATTCTGGCTTGTTCTTCCACTGTATGAGATGTTCCATATACACCTGGTGTCTAGTAGATTTCTTCACCCTGGATTCCAAAATCCTATCTGCTTTAAGCTCATCCTTAGGAGGTAAAACTTTAGTACTCACATCCTTCAATATCTCCTTACTATTTTCATTCATCTTTGTCATGGATCCTTTGTATTTAACCTAATCTGCCAAATTGAACATAGGTGAAATGCTTAGATCCTCAGGAAGCTCTACTTTGTAGGCATTTTTTTCCATACTTGGCTATTACCTTACATGGTCCCACTCTCTTCATCTGCAACTTTGTTGGCATCCCTTTCTGCAATCTAGAATTACTGAGATGGACCATAACATAATCTCCCATTGAAAATTGTATATCTCTTCTAGACATATCCACCTTAGCTTTCAACTTATGATTAGCCTCTGTGATTGTCTTGTTCACCTTCTCTTGTATCTCCTTCATGGTAAGAGCAAAATCTTCTGCATGACCACTTTTATGCTCCATAGCTCCTAGATCTCTAAGCTCACATACACCCCTTGGATGCACTCCATACACTAGCTTAAAGGACTCCTCCCTATCGTCTTATTCACACTATCATTGTATGCATATTCAGCTTGTGGAAGGATCAAGTACCAAGTCTGACCATACTCCTTGGTTAGGCATCTTAGAAGGTTACCTAACACTCTATTGATCACTTCAATTTGACCATCTATTTGTAGATGGTAAGCTAAACCAAAAGACAAATTAGTTCCCAATCTTCTCTATTGAGTCTTCCAAAAGTGACTCATAAACTTAACATCTCTATCAGATACTATACTTAGGGGTAACCCATGTATTCTCATAATCTCCATGAAAAAGAGATGAGCAATATAGATAGCATCATGGGTGGTCTTGCAAGGGATTAAATGTATCATCTTTCTAAACCTATCTACCACCATATAGACATTATCCAACCATGTCTTGGTCTTAGGAAGACCTACCAAAAAATCCATACTAATGCATTCCCATGGTCTATTGGGAATAGGTAAAGGTTGATACAAACCTGCATTGCTAGCTCCCCCTTTGGCTTTCATACAAACCACACACTGCTCCACATACCTTCTAAAATCTCTTGGAAACTTGGGCCAATAATAGAACCTTTGTACCAAATCCAATGTCTTGTTGATACCAAAATGTCCACTTAAGCTACCATTGTACTTCTCCTGAATGAGATTTTCTCTCATTGAGCCTTTGGGAACGCATAACTGATTCCCCTTGAACAAAAGTCCACTTTGCAATGTATACTATGAGAATTGACTGTGAAAATGATTCTCAAAATCAAAACATACCTTATATGCTTCAGAGAAGTCTTCATCTTCTCCATAGAGGTCCTTAAAACTCTCTATCCCAATGCTTTGAAGTTTTACTTCATGCACTGTCAGCATCTTCCTACTTAGTGCATTTGCCACCTTTTTCAACTGTCCCTTCTTGTGCTTGATGGTAAATGTAAAAGATTATAGATATTACATCCACTTCAAATGCATGTTACTCAACTACTCTTGGGTGTTTATGTAGCTAAGTGCCTGGTTATCTGTACACACCACAAAATCCTTGGGTAGGAGATAATGTCTCCATTTTCTCAGAGACTGCACTAGAGCATATAGCTCTAAATCATAAGCTGAGTACTTTTTATTGGCTTCATTGATATTTTCACTAAAGAAAGTTATGGTTCTACCATCTTGGCTTAGTACTCCTCCTACTGTAACTCCACTTTCATCACACTCCAATGTGAATAGCTTATCAAAGCTAGGTAACATAATAATGTGTTGGGTAGCAACTTGTTGCTTCAACTTCTCAAAACCTTTCTATGCTTCAAGATTCCACTTGAACTTGGTCTTTAGCCCACCCTTAATGATGTCTAACATTGGTGCACAAATGCCACTAAAGTTTTTGATAAAATTTCTATAGAATTGGGATAACCCATGGAAACTCCTTACCTTTGTCCCTGTGGTTGGTGTAGGCCAATTTAGAATAGCTTCCACCTTTCTTGGGTCCATCTTCAATGACCCTTGGGATACTACAAACCCCAAATACACAAGCTCTTGCTTGAAGAACTCACACTTCTCTAGATTAATGGATAACTTCTCCTCCTGCAACCTTTTGAGTACCATCTCCACATGCTCCAAGTGTTCCTCTATTGTCTTACTGAAAATGAGTATATCATCTAGATACACTACCACAAATTTTCCTGTGAAGTCCTTAAGCACTTCATTCATGAGCCTCATGAATGTGTTAGGGGAATTTGAGAGGCCAAATGGCATAACTCTCCACTCATACAAACCATCAGTGGTCTTAAAATTTGTTTTCCATTCATCCCCATCTTTTATTCTAATCTAATGGTACCCACTCTTGAGGTCCAATTTAGTGAAATATTTAGACCCTCTTAGACAATCCATTAAATCTTCAATCCTAGGTATAGGAAACCCTATATCTTATTGTGATCTTATTTATAGCTTTGGAGTCAGTGAAAAGTCTCCAATTACCACCTTTCTTGGATGCCAAGACCACTGGTACTACACATGGACCAATGCTCTTCTCGATTAGCCCCTAGTCTAATAGCTCCTGCACTTATCTATCCTCTTCTTGGTTTTGCTCTGGTGTTTTTTTATAGGCTACCTTGTTGGGTAATGAAGCCCCTAGTATGAATCTATTTGATGGCTAATAGACCTTTTAGGAGGTAATGTTTTTGGTGTGCCATCACTGACTATGTCCTTGAACTTTGCAAGAAAGCCTTGGACTTCTTTTGGTATAGGTGTCTGCATAGTCTCTTCCCACTCCTTGGGATGCACCATTATAATATATCCCTCACCTCCTTGCTGAAAAGTGTTGATGAACTCTTTACCACTGCTTAATAAGACACTAGGGATCTTTGACTGTGGTTCCTCCTCCTCTAATAGTGATTGAACTTTGAATGTCCTACCATCCTTTTTGAAAGAGGTGGTGTTCTCCTTTCCATCATAGATGGCTCTTCTGTCATATTTCCATGGTCTTCCCAATAGGATATGGCATGCATCCATAGGCAACACATCACAAATCAATTGTCTTTGTATCCTCCAATATATAATTCCACCCAAGTCTGCTCATTCACAAGGACACTTTGCCCTTTATTCAACCATGTCACCTTGTATGGGTTAGTATGGGGTATCTTCTCCAACTTAAGTTTCCTTACTGATTCCTCTAATATGATGTTATCAGTGGACCCTAAATCCACTATAACTTTGTACACTTTCCCAAGTATCTTACATCTTACTCTGAATAGAGCTCTTCTTTGTTTTGGCTCCTCCTTAACTGGTTGTCTGATTAGAACCCTCCTAAACATCAAGTTCTCCCCCATTTCTGACTCAATATGACTAATCTCAGGTGACTTAACACTCACCATGTCTTCATGAGCATATCCTATCCTTTTCTCTGTGTTGGAATAAGTTTCTTTCTCAGGGCACCTTTAAGCAGGATGACCCATTTGTCCACAGTTATAGAATTTCATGCTAGAAAAATAGGAGTTACATCTACCTACCCCTCTTCCTTTGTTAGAACTCCCTTGAGCTCCTCTACCTCTTCCATGACCTCCTCTAGGAGTGATCTCACTGCCATGCTTTGCAAGTTTAGACTCTCCTTGGCTTCTTTGTTCAGTCCCTATTCCTTGGTATCCTCCTCTATGTCCTCTTTGATCTCTTCCTCTTCCCCTATTATTGGAAGTATGATCTTGCTTTCTTCTACTCTTTTCTTCAAACTTTATGGCCAATTGATAACATTGGTGCACTATTTTGGGACTGAGAAGAGTCATCTCTTGTTGTATACTCTATTTCAATCCATTAAGGTATCTAGCTACCTTAAGAATTTCATCCTCAGAGACATTTGACCTCATGCACAACTTCTGAAATTCCTCAGTGTAGGAATTGACATCAAGATCCTTTTGTATTAAGCTCTGCCTCTTCTTGTGTAATTGGATTTCATAATCATCTGGCATGTATGCTTCCTTCACTTTGAAAACCATTCCTTTCCAAGTTGAGATTGGTTTCTTGCCTTCCTTTTCTCTCTTTGATTGAATAAACTTCCACCACGTCAAAGTAGAGCCTCTAAGCCTTGATTTGGCCACTTTGTCCTTCTGAGCTTTTGTGACTCCATCACATTCATGGTGATTTTCCATGCCTTCAATCCAGTCCATGACTAGATCTACCTCCATCTTTCCAATGAATAATGTTATTCCTTCTTGGTACCTTCTCACTCATAGCCTTCAATGCCTTCAAGAAAGGCTCTTCTTATAATACAGGGTCAGGTTTAGGGGTCTTGTCTTCTTCTGCAACCTCTTTACCCTTAGGTTCTTTTCCCTCCAATTTGTCACTGACTTCATCAGTATTGGTTTGTACTTCACTTAATGCTTGTTCAAGTTGAGCTATTCTTTCCCTCAATAGCCTATTATCAGCTTCTTGATCATAGACCTTCTTGTCCAATTCCACATTGGTTACCATGATTGTGGACCCACTAGACTCACAATCTGACATGCACTAGCAATCCCAAATCTTTTGGGGCTCTGATGCCAATCTAATAGGGAGGTTGGATGAATCACTCATTGATTCATGCTCTTAGTCTTTCTTGAATACTTTTAGGGTGTTTTCATTCCACCACTTGCCACCTATAGGATCTTTGCTTGATTGGGATCTCCTGGTTTACTAGCCAACCTAACTATCATGAAAGTTCTTACTATCAAATCAAATTTGATGCATTCTTACAACACTAACC
This sequence comes from Thuja plicata, assembly GCA_018584345.1. Taxonomy (NCBI): domain Eukaryota; kingdom Viridiplantae; phylum Streptophyta; class Pinopsida; order Cupressales; family Cupressaceae; genus Thuja; species Thuja plicata. Next base: position 172,877 of record MU214980.1, on the reverse strand, counting down.
ATTTGCCCTTAAAAAAACCTTAAAGGCTTCTAACCTCCAACTTCTTGTAATGGTCTTGTAGGGGTGTGGAGGTTTCTTCAGAGACTTCAATGCAACCAACTAGGGGTATTAGGAGTCCACCTAGTTCCACTATCAAGTTGATTTCCTCAAACTTCACAATTAGGCCTAAAAGGCTACCAGCCCAATTAGGTCTCCTCCAAGAAATTAGGGATTTACTCCCAATCCTTCCAAAGAAACCTTGAATCTTTTCTTGGGATTCTTGGTTCATATACCTACCCCTCAAGGATTTTTGGGTTCTTTGGGTCACCACTAGCCATATAGTACCCTAACTCAAAATGAGACAAATTAAGGGTTATTACGCTTTTCCTAGCCCTTCTGCAACTTAGTTAGTTTTCACTTCACCAGAGAATTGGTCTGACCTCTCCCTCTTCACCACATTCTAGCAAGACTCCTATCTTTCAATTCCAAAAATGATTTTTCTCCCATCTATCCACCTCTGCAATTGGTGCTCTCTACACTTTGGTCTTCCCCAGCAGGGCTCACCACTGGCTCACCTAGGGAAAGACATTAAAAATATCTCCTTGGCTCTTAAGGGCCCCAACTCCTGCCATATTTACAACATAGAGTCTATTCAATATTCCAAAAGGCCTGTACAGAATGCACGATGGGAAAATGATCTAGAGCTCCATCTTTAAAAACTGCCTGGACAAAACCAGAGACAGTGGAAAACACAAATAATTTACAAAAGGTAACAAGAAATACACAAAAATCCTAATATATGTCACATAGAATTAAATAACATCTACTCTATCATGTGCATGAGTTACAGTGCCAAAACTAATCCATTAAAACCCTGTTGTAATCAAGAATTTCAAGACTGCACACAAAATCACATAGTTGTCATTGCTTCTCAAAAACTATGTCCGTACACTGGAAATCCAACCTTGATACAAGTTCAAGGTACCTCTTAAATAGGGTGGTGAAGTGGTTATCAACCCCTTAGGGCATCTCTTGGACGTGTTTTCCAAACTTGCAAATTTTGTCGGAGCAACATTGCAAACTTGCAAAGTTGCAAAATGCAACTTTTGCAACTTTTTCCTATTTCTAACAAACTATACAAATATGTTTCAATTCTTCACAAAACTTCACCAAAGACCTAAATAAGGGTTGAAACTTAATTCCAACCTACCTTAGACCCTACTGACCTCATGATGACATCATCACCATACATGTACCTATTAGAAGGCTTTACAACTTCTTATCCCTAATTGTACTTTCTAAGAGGTCCTAAGACTCAAAATGAACACAACCTATCTCACCTATGTTGTTGTCAACATGACCTTAAGCTTGACTCAAGATTATCACAACCGAAAATTCCATAAGGCACACACACAACTAAATTGACTAGAGTTCCCAAGACAACCTATGGGTGCTCCTGCACCAGAGAGAGAGAGAGAGAGAGAGAGAGAGAGAGAGAGAGAGAGAGAGGGCTCTGAATAGACAGAGAGGGTTATGGGAGAAGNAGACAACCTATGGGTGCTCCTGCACCAGAGAGAGAGAGAGAGAGAGAGAGAGAGAGAGAGAGAGAGAGAGAGGGCTCTGAATAGACAGAGATGGTTATGGGAGAAGGAAGACAAGAGAAAGGAAACGAAGAGAGACATGCATGTATAAAATATATATACATATAAATATATGTATATACAACTATAGATATGCATAAATACATATATAAGCCCATATTATATATGTATGTCTATACATATGTGTAGTAAATTCTAAGTTTACAAGCATACATTTTGATGTGTTCATAACACGTACGGGTTATGGAAAACTCAAAATTATGGTTTTAGTTCTACATAACCCGTACAGGTTAAGTAAAACTATGCATGGTACTTTTTACTTTTGAAAACCTGAGTGGGTTATTTGCACATTAAACCCCATGTAGTTTTTGGCTTGCTAAGAGGGTTGGAAAATGACCCTAAGGCTTGCAAGCCCATTTTCCCTCTATTTTTATCCCTTTACACATTTTTTCATCTTCCAAAATGATTTCTCAAATTCATTTTCATCATATTTACAAATGATCAAGTAGTTATCTTTAAAATTACCACCACCATCTCACACATCTTCTCAGCTTTCTGACCATATAAATATTTCTATTTTTGGACAACATTAGCATAGTAAACTTTAATTTTCTTTACCAGTGTCTTGACAGTCCTCACAGACATATTTCTACCATTTTTTTTTTAATTTTGATCTACTTGACCAAATTCAAAAAATAAATTACATATTAATGTTCTACACTAGATTCTATACACTTTTAAAAAAAGATTGCATTTCGATTATTTTGATGCAAGTTATGCCCAGCGCACGAAAAGGCACCAGATTTTCAGAATGTGGTCACTTAAAAAATCATAAACAAAAAAATACTCAATAGAAAATAACAAAAAATTACAAAACTTCTATATCTCACTCTTACCTATCATCCTACCAAAGGGTTTTACAAAATATCAAATCTAACTATATATTTTGTGAAGCGCACGGAAACAACTATGTTATATTTTTCTGAAAAAATCAGGAATAGTTTTTCGTGCGCGAGAGTTGATCGGTTCTAATAAAGGAATTAAAAACTAGGCTTTCACCAAGACTCAGGGATTGGACATCCTACCGAGCAGCTATCCTCCTCATAAAAACTCATTTAATTTATCAACCCAAGAATGTAGTACTTGAAACGGGTCAACAAGATATATGCAGCAAGGATTTTACTGAGACCACGCTATGGCTACAGGAAACAAATTGCTTGAAAGGGAAAACAAGTCTATGGTTGTAGGAAACAAATTGCTAGAAAGGGAAAACTAGTCTATTGTTGCAGGAAACAAATACTGGAAAGAAAATGTGGAAGTAAAGATGATGAAGGAATGCAAAGGCTTGAAAACACAACTATAATGTCTCAACAGTTCTGTCACTTTGGCTACAGGAAGCAATAGACTATCCTGCAGCTTTTGTTGTAGGAACTGTGTAGCACCAGAATTATGATAACAAGATGCAGGAAAACAAACTACATGAAATGTTTCTAACTAGTGTGGATTCCTCACAAGTGGGCCCCCTTGGGTGAGTATCTGAACTCAATTATACTGAACTAGATCTCAACACTTCATTTTCTATTGATTGAAAAGGAAAGTACAAAGATTCATGTAAACTGTAAAACAATAGAATGAAACTATATTCTGATAACTAGTAATGCCCTCCTTCTCACACATGAGTCGGGATTATTTAAATAAAGACATCTAACAACCTAACTTCTCAAGCTATACAAAAGACAGAGTCATTTATTTGGAAAGCTAGAAACTAGAAAGTAGAAAAATAGAAGACATCCATAAAGAAGGAAAGATATGTCATGACAGAGGAATAATAGATTTATCTTCCCACTTCTTCCTATATTTATTCAAGGGAATTCATAACTTTGCAACTTAGTCCTCGCCCAGCTACTGCCACCTTGATCCTACCAGACCCGCCACTTTGAGTTGCATTTACTTCACCAACGATTGAGTTTGCTATAGGAATGGGTCGGGGTATCCAGCGTATGGCGCATTCACCTAGTCGATCCTTCTCTTGCTAATTATACTCTACACCTCAAATTTTATATTCAAGACATCCAAGGAAATTCTCCACCAAACACACATACATTAATTCGTGTTAAAACAACTAACTACTCATAAGAACATAACCATAAACTTAGCATAAGTAATATAGCACTAATTTCCATGTTTTGCATATTTAAAAGCATTAAACCATAGTAGGTGTCTTAGTGGATGTATGCCACATAATAACATAAAAGAGCATAAAGTTTTCAGCAAGTGTAATGAAAAAGCATAAACAAGAATTGGTAGAAACTCATCCTATGGTCTCTAAAATAGGGCATAAAAATGCCTCATCATTCTACCCCCTATGAAGACTAATGCATGTCCTCAAGCACATATACATTCCTGATGTGAGAAAGCATTCGTATATCTCCCATTGAATTATCTCCTCCACTGGTGCTGGTCTGGTGCCAATAAAATATATTTTTGCGCTCCATTTTACTTCTCCTTCTTGCTTCCAACTACTCATTGATTTCATTGTCCATACAGTTGTATAGTGGAAACTGGAGGATTGGTGGTTGGAATGTAAGGGGAAGCCACAATTTTGATCTTACCTACCTTCCTAGTTATATGTACCAATGGACACACTACATGATAGCTAATAAGTTAATAAGGCTATTAGGCTCGACCTTTTTCAATGTAAATGTTAACCTATTCCAGTGCTGAATTATGCCTTTTGTTTCCCTCTGTCCATCATGTAAGGGAATATTTTCAAAAGTTTCATAAACTTGTGCTCTATTCTTAAGAATCCTTTCCCTGTGTTGTTTTTCACGAAAACCATAAGCTATTTCTAGCCAGTCATAATACATCCATTTTGGCTTCCCATTTTCAGGCCTCAGGGGCAAGGTAACTGATAATTCCTTTGCATTGTACTTCCTTAGATGTTCTGCATAATTCATCTCATTCTGGGTCCATAACATCAATGCACGTAAATGTACATTTCCAACAAACAACAAAGGATTCTAATCAACGTCGAAGGAAACAACATAATTGTGTAAATATAGCTCACAGAGAAGATTCCTAATAGAATCAGGGACACCTTTGTAAGTTGCCACAAATTATTATGTAGAAGAAATACTAGGGTCAAAAATCCCCAATGATTTGCATTAGTTTAAATAAAAGGAATTTTTCCTATAGACATAAATAATACACCCTTGGGGTGGCAGACATTCTATAATCTGAGGGATTAATTCCCTAACTGAATCCAATTTGTGTTTCATATGTTGCACTTCTTTCTTTTGTCTATCTATTTCTTGTTTTAATTCCTTTTTCTCTACTTCCCATATTGTCTTTTCATACTGCATCTGATTATAGTAATCAATGTAAGGAGTTTGAAAAGTTACCTTTTGTTGCTCTTCTAATGGGCCCTGCCCTATTTCCTTCATTCCTTGATCTATTGTATATAGGATCATTTGTCCAGTTGTCTTCCCAGGAGTGGCACTAATGTCATCACCCATCTGCATTTCTTCCTCGGGAAGGGGATCATTACCATACTCTTCTTGTTATGTATCCTCCAAATGCATGGACACAGGATCCTTCTCTGTCTCCTCCTAAAATTATTGTAGTGGAGTTCCTGCTTGTGGCCCTTCAGATAATGGTTCCTCAATAGGAACCTCATGACTACTTCCAGGACCAGTATTTACAGGTTTTTCTATTGTCCCCGAGTGTCTAGTGTTCAAATGAACACTTCTTCTTGGTGGGGTTTACAACGTAGCTGCAGGTCATTTCTGAGAGGATCTTTTCCTCTTGTAGGAGGTGGTTGTAGGAGTTGTGGCAGATGGAGTACCCATGAAAGTTGAAGCCATAGGAGAAATAGGGGTATCATCTTCAAAATGCTCTGCTTCCTTTTATTTTCCCTTTTCTTTGCGTTGAGCAGCCTATTATGTAATAGGAACTTGAGAGGTCATTGAAACCTCCATTTCACCCTCCCCCATGCTAGGGTTTGGGTCACTAGCTGCCCTATTGTCCTGTTCTACGCCCGAAGGAGAAGACTTTTGACAACAGGATTCGGACATGGAGGATGTGGGGTTCTCTGGAACTATATTTTCCTTAGGGTCATTCCCATGTTCTTCTTGAATTTCCTGGTGGGGTGGTTCACCTCAAAGTCGTATATGTTGTGCCACTACAAATTCAGCCCAACTCATGGGTGAAACATCCCACAATGACTGTTCCACAAGAAGTTTAATCAACCCATGGTGGGTTACAATATTTTTCCTTCCCTTCTTGACCTCATTAGAACTCAAATTTAACAAGGAATAAAGAAAATTGGGAACATTGACCAGGCATCCATGTCGTAAATGGATGAGTGACTTGAAATGTACTACACGAAAAATATAAAAACCTCCCTTCATAGGTTAAATACTTGATAATGTGGACTACAAGCTATGGGTGTTCACCTGGAAGAGAAAGTCTTTGTGCTCCTTTTTTTCTCATTTCCAACCTAGGGTCTGTAGGAAAGGTGAATTTTGCCTGCACTAACCATGCGTCGTGCCCATGTGAAAATTCTTCACCAATGGTGAAAATCCATGAAACCTCTGAAATCCTTGCTTCAGTAGCATTAACTCTCAAACCCTTGACATAAGATACTCCATTGTTGAGATTTCTAAGGAACTAATCTAAGGATATTGCTTCATCGTATCCGGTCAATCGGACAAAAGTAAGCCACCCTGCTCTGTTAACAGTCTGCACATTGGACTGGTCTTGTAAAAATAAATAATGATCACCTGGTTGATGTCTGATAGGAGGGCCTCCCATTCTGTAGCTGAAAAAACTCCTAATCCTACAATGGCAACCCTGATAATGCCAAATGCTTAAAAATAATCTTACCCTTCAAATACTGCCACCTCTCTGCTCTGGATTTCAAATACCCTCCTACTCTCTATTCTAGATTCTGATATGGCTAGACTAAATTATATCAATGGGGTTTCTATAGATTTATTAGCAAGAAGAGGCAAGAAGAAGTTTTAGAAATGAGGCTTGAAGCTTGGTTTTGCAAATTTCGGCAAGAAAGGCTTGCACGTAGGGGTTGTCACATCAATTTGGAAAGATGGTTGCAGACTAATGACAAAGTACAATGCATTTAAAGATCATTAGCTAGAGAGAGAAAGGTTTATTAATGATAAAACAATCACCCCCTACAAAAAAGGTGGCATGTGTCCTCACATGCATGGGGTTAAGTATGGTGACATGGAATTAAATGCTATATTAATGATAATCTTAATTAATGATCATGCTAAAATAAGTAATGCTTTTAAAACAATGAGTGCATAAGTGTACCTAATATTGAATAACCAATAAATGTCCAAATGCATAAAGATTTGATGACGTATGCCGAGAGAATGTGATTCATGGTGGAATGATGACATGGATGGATGAGTGATGTGGAAGAGAGAAGTGTGACATGATATGGAATGATTTTTTTATTACAGAAGGGAATGATTTCCTTGAAAAAAGGAAACTTTATTATGGATGCATTGCATAGGTTTAAAGAGACGAACAGAGTGGAAGACTTTCCCATTCAACTATAGGAGGTCCAGTTGCAGTAGGAGAAATCTCAAACTGCCACAGGAACTTAGCCTTTGTGGCTGGTTTATGGTACAGATGAAGTTTTTTACCATTTACCAATAACTTGAAACGCACATAGTCGATTGTAAACAACTGAACCACACCATTAGAAAAAACATTTTCTATCTCATAGGGACCAATCCAATGGGTAGTGATCTTACCTTGTGTTTCTTGAAACTGTGAATCATATAAGAGAGCCCAATCACCAAGAACAAACCTTCTATTCTGAATGTGTGAATCATGCCACTTTGTTCTTTGTAACTATACCAACTTTATTTGTTGTAGTGTTGCTTTTCTCATCTCATCCAAGTTCTTGAGCTGCATGAGCCTTTCTCATTGAGCTGCAAGAAGATCTAAGTTGAGTTGTAATGTTGTACATAGTGTCTTATGCTCAAACTCAATGGAAATTATAGCAGTCTTAAAATCCAAAAAACTATAATAAAATCCAAAAAGTAAAAAATGAAAAAACTATAATAAAATCCAAGTGGTGAAAACCTAGAAACGGGCACTACTTGAGGCCTTTGCACCCCTATTTCTTAGCGCGTGACCTCAACACTTAGCCTTTTCTCCATCATGCCTTGTCCTTATTGCCTTGGTCTGGAATTGGTCTTTGTCTTTGTCTAGGGGGCATACCTGTGTTAGCTTTGGTCTCTTGGATGCGTTAGTCTTTAGGACACCTCCCAAACGGTGTTTTTTTCAACATCACCCTAACTGTATTTTTTAATACAACCCCTGACATCGAGTGTTTTTCAACACTTATCAGTTTGGTCTTACCCCATTTTGTCATGTGGTCTTACCTGCTTGCAAGCATTTGATCCTTATCCTCATAACTCAATATCAGTTAACACACTTAAATTTTTAAACGCAACACTTAATGCTTGAGCTATGTCATGATCTTTTCTTTGTGTGCTGACTATTATTGATTTTCGTTGAGTGTCCTTGTCTAATAAGTCTCTCTGTGATGCATAGCTAGAGGACTTGGGGCATGGGGCATGTTTTTATTTGCTTCCTGCTTATGCTTCACTATTTTTGCATAACTATTCTGCTGGTCATCCTGGCCTCTATGCCTTGATGCGAGTATGGTTTTGCCATATTAAATTGGGTAAGATAACATCACAGTCATCTTGACCTGTATGTCTTTGATGCTTATGTTAGAATCTTTCCACATTTCAAATTTGATATACATCACATTCATATCTTCATAGTTGCACTCGTGACTAGTGATGGTTGTGTGATGTTTCCAGTATAAATCGCATTCATATCTTCATAGTTGCGCTTGTGACTAGTGATGATTGTGTGATTTTCTGATGTCCATTAATAATGGCCCAATGATGAAAATAAGTTCCTTAACATTCTCTAATGAATGATGAACACAAGATCCTATGTTTGTTTCTCTATTGTAAGTACACCTTTGCATTTTCATATAGCTTGCATTGTTAGACCTCATGTTAGTTTGCATTTTAGGCTGCATTATGATTTTGCGAGGGTTTCCTTCATCTTTCTTGTGGAATTTTAATCAATTGTGATCACGTTCTGATCTTCATTTCCTTATCTTCTTTCATGATCTCAATCAAAATTTTCTACCTTAAATAGTTGATTAATTTTGGGGGCATTCTCTCTCTTAAGGCAAATTCTCTTTCTTCTCTCCATTTCTTTCCACCTCTTCCAAACTTCTATCTTCCATTCACTTTCACCCCACTTCTTCTTCTTCTTCTTCTTCTTCTTCTTCTTCTTCTTATTCTTCTAAATCAACCTTGGGGCATAATATTTCATGCTTGATGATCTACCTTGGTTCTGTGATCTTTATATCATTCATCTTACATCAAGAACCTTATCTTTAGTTCGATTTGATCAAATTTATCAATTTGTTGTTTCTCCTCTATCTCATTTCGATTTTGATCATGAGGGGGCAGTACCTATCAAAATTCAATCTTTGATTCAGCTTTATCAATTATATCAGTCTTTCTTGAGATTCTTATCTCTGACATGTCAATTACTTATTTTGGTGTTGACTTTGTCTTTTTCAATTGTACTTATTTTTGTCCTGATGTGTTCCCGAATCGACCACATGTCTGGGTTGTTTTGTGATCCCAAGTCAACCTCACACTTCAACTGCATTCTTTGACTACATGTGTTCCCGAGTCGACCACACATTTATCAAAGAGGGGCAAATGTATGCACCCTAAAATGGTCGCCTAGACTTTGGGCTCCATTTTATCATTTTATCAATTTATCAAATTTTCGAATCAATGCTTTGCAATATTTTCAATTCAAATTAATTTCCTTAATCAAATTATAATTAATTCAATTATTCAATTATTTCAATATTTCCTAAGGTTTGATCATTTTTATCTAATTAAAAGATTTAATTTTCTTTTTAATTAAAAAAAATTCCTCTTATTTAATTAAAAGATTTAATCTCCCTTTTAATTAAATTCCTCTTATTTAATTAAATTCAATTCCTCCCATTTAATTAAATAAAATTCTTCTAATTTATTTAATTGAAAGAAAACC
>MU214980.1:137107-163015 GCA_018584345.1 Thuja plicata | reverse complement strand
TTTGCCTCTTAATCTCAATCGTTCACTTTCCTTTAAAAGGAGACCTTTCCTTCTCATTTTGATATCATCTTTTTCATAGTATTGTTATGCTGCAGGTTTGGAGAGCAATTTTGGAGGAGCATTTGAGTATTTGAGCTTGGATATTGCAACTTCTCTCTTCTTGTCTCATTCTTCTTGCATTCATGGCTCCTCATGTAGATTAGATTCATGTTTATTTTCATAGATTAGATTTGCATTTGTATTTCCTTTCATAGATTTAGTCATGCATTGTTATCATTCAGATTAATTTCCCTTCATGCATTGCAATCATATAGAGTAGATCTGATTTTCATGCATTTGAATCTCTCATTTCATGGTGTACTTGCATAGGCACAACTAGGTCAATCTGAGGGCCTCTATTTCACACCTTTGCACTCCATGACTAGAGAGCTATGGATCGATATTTGAGGCCTCATTTTTGAGCAACCTTGGATGGAATGATTCATAGAAGTGTGTCAACATTTATGCACACACCATACACCAATTCAAAGGGTGTGAAGACGGTTGTTGTTTGGTATGCCCATATGGATTCTTGCAACCTGCTACTCCAATCCTCTTTGTGTAGCAAAACTGTCTTAGTCAATATAGCTTCAATTTCTTTGTTAGTGATCTTTATTTGATCATTCGCCTGGGGGTGATATGGGCTATACTTTCTATGGCGAATGTTGTATTCATTCATTAAGGCAGTGATCAAATTTGAGGTAAATTGAGCACCCTGATCCATGACTAGTTCTCTTGGTACACCATACCTTGTAAAAATCTCCTCATATTAGAACTCAACAACTCAGTTGTCTCTGGCATGTTTCATAGCTCTCACTTCCATAGCTCTCACTTCCACCCACTTAGTCACATAATCAGTGCAAGCTAGAATATAGGAGTTGTCATTGGATGGGGGATTAATGGGTCCCATAAAATCCAATCCCCATTTATCAAATGGAGTAACTACCATCTGAAAGAAAAGAGGCTTTTTTTTAGACTTTGTTGGTCTTCCCATCTGTTGACATCTATCACACTTTCTGGTCTAGTTGGTTGCATCCTTATGCAAAGTTGGCCAGTAGTAGCCAGTGGTTAGCACCTTCATTGATGTTCATTTTACTGCAAAATGGCCACCATAGGGTTCATCATGGAAGGCATGCAGGATATCATAGGTCTCATCTTCTTGAACATGTCTTCTCAAAATCTGATCAGGTCTGGTATAGAATATACAATTGGCTAGCTAAGAAAAGTTGAAAGTTTTTTCTATTAAAAGCCTCTTTTCTTTGGGTGAGAAGTGTGGAGGTACATTTTGAGAGACTAAGTATTTGGAAATGTCAGCATACCAGGGGGTATTGGCTAAAATAGAGAACAAGTGATCATCAAGAAGTTGTCATCAATGACATGAGGGTCATCTGCATTATGCAACCGTGAAAGGAAGTCAGCAGCTACATTGGTTTTGCCTAGTTTATCCACTATTGTGATGTCAAATTCTTGTAGCAACAAGAGCCATTTGGTGAAATTCCCTATGATAGTATAATTGTTATCCAGATATTTAATGGATGCATTATCAATATGCGCAAATATTTGGTAACCAGTGATGTAGTGGTGGAACTTGTTCAGAGCATAGATGACAGCCAGAAGTTCCTTCTCAGTGACTATATAGTTCATCTCCAGGCCATGCAAATTCTTGTTGATGAAGTGGATGGCATGCTCTACAATACCTTTTTTCTATCCTAAGATGACTCCTACGACATGATCTGAGGCATTAGTATGAATGTGGAATGACAATGCCCAATTAGGACCTCTTAGGATGGGTGCCTGAGTAAGAAAAAACTTCAACTGTAGGAAGGACTCATCACAAGTTGTTGTCCATAAAAAATTTGAATCCTTGGTGAGAAAATAATACATGGGACTTTTCATTTTTTTGAACCTTAATAAACCTTCTGTAGTAGCCAGCATGTCCTAAAAAGCTTCAAAAATCCTTCTCTTTTGTTGGTGTGGGCAGATTTATAATGACCTCACTCTTAGCAGGGTCTAACTGGATTCCTTTAGCAGAGATGTAATGGCCCAACACAACCCCCTCCTACATCATCATGAATCACTTTTAGCTATTCAAGGATAGATTGTGTTCCTCACACCTTGTAAGAACTTTGCCCAAGTTGGCTAGTGCCTCCTCATAGGTTTCCCCATATGTGGTGAAGTCATACATATAGATTTTCATACAGTCATGTGAGATATCAATAAAAATGTTGATAACTGCTCATTGAAATGTTGTCAGAGCATTGCAAAGACCGAAAGGTAATACTGAGTAATAAAATGTTACCGAGGGGCAGGTGAAAATGGTCTTATCCTAATCTTTAGGAAGAATCATGATTTGATTGTATCCACTATACCCATCCAGGAAAGAAAAATTGTGTTTTCCTGCTAAGGATTCTAAGACCTGGTCAATAAATAGGAGAGGGAAATGGTCCTTTTTAGTTGCATTGTTGAGCTCTCTATAGTCAACACATACTCTCAATTTTCCTCATTTTTTGGAACTATTACCAATGGGGAGACCCACTGACTGTCAGAGATTGGATAGATGAAACTAGCATTAATTAATTTTTGCAACTCAGTTTTCACTATTTCCCTTAATGCAGGGTTGACATGCCTTTAAAATTGCCTAAAAGGTAGTTTTTCTTCTTTTAAGTAGATCCTATGAGTATACAATTTGGGGTCCAAGCCTTTCATATCTTCATAGTCTTCATAGTCCCATGCAAAATTTGTGGTATGGTATTGCAGTAGTTTAGCCAAAGATGTTTGATGTTGGGGGTAAGTTCACTATTAATGTTCAAGCAATGACTAGGAGATACTTCTAACTGCTTGGTTAGTTCTACCATAGAAGCATCAGTTAATGGAGGCACTTGGACCTCATGAGGTAGCAATTGGTGGTACAGTTGCTTGGTTGTAGGAGATGGAGACAATTAGCAATCAGGGTACAAGGCTTGTAGGGAGTAGTTATGGGATTTTAAATGGTCTATGGGGTATGAACTTGGGCCATACTAGTTTTACATAATGTTTATGATTACTATGTCCTCCTCTTGTAACTACAGGAAAGGGTCCATATTTAACATCATTAGTTGGGCTACTGAGTTGACTATCTTGACCTCTTCTCCTATATCTGGCTAGATTAGTGAAGCTAACTCCATTTTTGGTTGAGAAAGTGGGTACAAGGGTAATGGCTTTGTATGTTGACCATTAGAAATGGTCATATCGCCTGAGAGGCAACCTATATATGCATCATTAGGGGCTAGCAAGGTTGGCCAAGAATGATTGGATATCATCCTAATGTGGCTTTTGGTGAAATCATAAAGATAGCGGGATAGGACCCAGATTCTATATCAAAAACTATATCTTCCACCATCCCATCAGGTTTGACTGTGGAACTTTCTACAAGCTACAGGACAGTGGGTGTAGTCCTTAGGTTGGTGATGTTGAGTTGTTGCATGATTTCCTTAGTAATTAAATTTATAGAAGCTCCTAAATCTATCAAAGCATTTTTAATGGTTGTCCCATTTATGGTAACGTTGACAACTAGGCTGCCCAGGTCAGAATACTTTGGGATAGCTAGTTTGTCAAGCATTACATCGGCAAGTTTCCCCAACATGTGGACAGTCTAGGGATCATTTCACTTACGACCTGGATTTTTAAAATAGGCCTCCTTAATAGCCTTTCCATATGTTGGGACATCCTTTATTTCTTGAAACAATATAATTTGAACACTAATGTTCTTGAGTTGGTCAAGGATGTCGAAGTCTGCGTCTTCAGTATGCTTAGAATTTTCATTATGCGGCCTTTGTGGAAAGGGGGAGGAGCTTGCTGAAATTTATGTGGTATAACAGTTGGGCTTATTGGAGTAGTATATGGAATTGTCTGAGGACTGGACTCCTCTAGGGGTACTTTAGTGATAATAGGAGGAGTTGGTAGAGTAGTGTCAAACCGCAAATAAATATCATTAATTATTATAGCATAGGCAGGGTATTGGTTTGGATCAGTGGCATAAAAATTTTGTTGAAGTGTTGGAGGCCTATTATTAGGATTTTGGCTGTGGTTGGGCAAGAAGTTGGGTAGGCTTGGGAGGCACCATAGTGGCTACAGGAGGTGGAAAAATTGCCTGCTGTGGAGGCTGAGGCAGTGGCTGCAAGAGTCCTTGTTGTTGGTTTGCTCATTACTAACCACCCTGCCATTGCTAATTTTTCTGCTAATTGCCTTGTGGAGGCTGCCAATTCCCTTGGGTTTGTGCCAATTTCCTTGGGGATTTATCCATTAAGGACTGGGGTAATTTTACCACTGAGGTTGTGAGTTATTCCAGGGAGAGTATTGAGCATTCATATGAGGTTTCCATTGACTACTATAAAATGGACCATTAAATGTAAGAGTGTCCTAAGGCATACCTTGTCTTTGGGCCCATGGTCTTCATTGTACAATGAAGAATCATCATCTCCTTTGATTGGTTTATAATTAGTGGGTAGTTGTGTAGTCTCCATATTAGCGACCAACTTGCACCGACAATCTCACTTCTTCTATCTGCAATGTGGACATAATTCTGTCAGGATAGCTTCGGCCTTTTCATGTTTCTTTTTTCCTGCATTGTGTCCAGTTGTTTGTCCATGTTATTTATGATGTCCTACTTGAAATTAGATAGAAGGTGCATTATTTATGTCCAAGAGGCTCCATCTCCATTAGTTTTGCCTGTAGTAGACCTATATCCTTTGCCTTTCTTTGCAATAGCTCTAGAGTAATTGAGGCATATTTTCTTGATATATTCCCATGTAGATTGGGTGATATCACCACCGACCATAAGATACAAGGCTTTAGTGCACCCCTCATTTATACCCCTCAAAAAGAGAAGTTTTTGTGACTCTTGGTTGAGTTGATATTACACATTCTTCAGCAAGCTAAACAAGAATCTTGACACATAATCTTCAAGGCTCTCATCCTCCTTTTGTGTCATCTTGAAGATGTCACCCCTCACTCCCTTGCATTACTCCTTATACTTTGTCAAGAATTCACTCTTCATTTCATCCCAATCATGAACAACATCTTGGCCTAAGCCCATAAACTATCTCAATGTAGACTCTTTCAGAGTTTCAAGAAATAATTTGAGCCTATGGGGATCCGTGGTATAGTCATAACTATGGAAAAGGATATCAAACTCAAAGAGAAAGGTATCTAGGTCCCCAGTTAACAGGCCATACAATTTTGGAAGGGATGAAGATGGAATGTTATTGAGGTTGTTATTATCACACTGGTCAGTAACGGGGAATGGAAAATTAGGAGGGTTCGCCATCCTAGGCGAACCTTGAGGTTGAACTTGAGGCTGATAGATGACTACAGTTAATGGATTCTCTTCTTGATGCTTTAGGTATTGGATTCTCAGATTGGCCAAGGCTTCAACAAAAGGACTAAACTCGTGTTGTTCTTCAGGAAGGTGAAAGTTCAGCAGATCACCTTTTGAAGATGATGATGACGATGATGAAATGAGAATTTACAATTGCATCTATGAACTGACACTCCTCTTCTTCTTCCAGTCCAAATATTTCTCCTAATTGGTTATTGGGGTAATTTGGCTAGTACCTTCATAGAGTGTCTCTTCTTCTATGTATTTAGCTGAATGAAAATTGCGGTAATGGAATGAAAAAACTTGATGGTGAATTCTAATTAAAGGAATCAAAATGCTTGAAGAAAATTCTATAAATGGCTGAGTTCAACACTTGGTTCAACATCATCCTCAATAATGGCACCAAAAATGACCAGTTCTATTAAAGGAATAAAAAACTAGGCTTTCACCAAGACTCAGGGATTGGACATCCTACTGAGCAACTATCATCCTCATAAAAACTCATTTAATTTAACAACCTAGTGAAGTAGTACTTGAAACAGGTCAGCAAGATATATGCACCAAGGATTTTACTCAGACCATGCTATGGTTGCGGGAAACAAATTGCTTGAAAGGTAAAACTAATCTATGGCAGCAGGAAGCAAATTGCTGGAAAGGGAAAAATAGTCTATTGCTGCAGGAAACAAATACTGGAAAGAAAATGTGGAGTAAAGATGTTGAAAGAATGAAAAGTATTGAAAACAAAACTATAATGTCTCAATGCTTGTGCCGCTTTGGCTGCAGGAAGCAATAGACTATCATACGACTTTGGCTGCAGGAATTATGTAACACCAGAATTACAATAACAAGATGCAGGACAACAAACTACATGAAATGATTCTAACTAATGTGGATTCCTTACCAAGTGGGTCCCCTTGGATGAGTATCTGAACTCAATTATACTGAACTAGATCTCAACACTTCATTTGATATTAATTGAAAAGGAAAGTACAGAGATTCATGTAAAGTGTAAAAAAACATAATGAAACTATATTCTAATAACTGATAATGTCCTCCTTCACACACATGAGTAGGGATTATTTAAATAAAGATATCTAACAACCTAACTACTCATGCTATACAAAAGGCAAAGTCATTTATTTGGAAAGCTAGAAACTAGAAAGCAGAAAAATAGAAAACATCCATAAAGAAGGAAAGATCTATCACGACAGAGGAAGAACATATCTATCTTCCCACTTCTTCCTAGATTTCTTCAAGGGAATTCATAACTCTGTGACTCGGTCCTCGCCCAGCTGCTGCCAAACTGATCCTACCGAAACCGCCACTTTGAGTTGCATTTACTTCACCAATGATTGAGTTTGCTACAGGAACGGGTCGGGTTATCCAACGTATGGTGCATTCACCAATTCAATCCTTCTCTTGCTAATTATACTCTGCACCTTAAATGTTAGATTCAAGACATCCAAGGAAATGCTCCACCAAACATGCATACATTCATTCATGTTAAAACATCTAACTACTCATAAGAACATAACTGTGAACTTAGCATAAGTAATATAGCACTAATTTATATGTTTTGCATGTTTAAAAGCATTAAACCATAGCATATGTATTAGTGGTTGCATGCCACATAATAACATAAAAGAGCATGAAGTTTTTAGCAAGTGTAATGAAAATCATAAACAGGAATTGGTAGATACTCATCCTATGGTCTCTAAAATAGGGCATAAAAATGCCTCATCAAGAGGTTTGACCCTCTTAATCTTATCCATTTTTTTAAAAATGTTAGTATTTTAGAAACTAGATTCATATTACTACAATTCTTATTCTTTAAACAACTCCTAGTTTTGAGTGCATGACCCTAAAATCTCTCGGTGACTTTTAGGTTTCCCTTATTTAAGAAGAAAAAAAAAGTGGCCACTTATACCCCCTTTTGGAGAAGATCCCAAAACTATATCAAAATATACACCTAGGTTTTCACAATACCCCTTACTCCCATACAATCTAGGGCTCTATCAATAGTTCCCAAAACCCACAATGACAAGATTGGATCTTCTATCCAATCTCAACACCCTTAAGGGCCAAATATGACACAACTAGAACCAACTAATTCAGGGATGGAACAAGGTTTCTATCAATTCTAGTCATCAAACTTAGATTCTATGATACACCAATCCCACACAAAGATATCTTTGAAACTCAATTTAGACACCTAAGCCTATATAGGGCTACAAGGAGAAAATATGGATTCTTGAAGAAAACATACTTAGAACTCCACCATAGAAAGTCTTGACCACCCTAAAAATATTCAATCCATCCACCAACAACACCCTCCAAGTTAGGGCTCTTGACCAATACCCTAACTCCTATTGTACTCAATTCTCTCCTAGGCCTAATTGGGCTATTAGGTCACTTTTACAAAGCAAGTGCTTGATATTTGATTCAATTTCCAATATTTCCAATTGTAATACTTGTGGGATCACACAAAACTTCTAAATCCAAGGATTTATGTCTCCATTCCACCCCTAGGCCGAGTTGTTCCTCAAAACCCAAATTTTGGATAGTCACATCTAGATGCTTGTCCAGAGGGTTTAATCATTGCTCTCTCCATCGATTGCCTCCTGGTTTGAGACAAAAAAAATATTAAAATACATTCCCCCTCCTTCCTTTCCACCAAGGCTTAGACTTTTTCCATGGTGGAATCTCTAGGAAAGAGGAAATTTGTCTAGAAACCCTAGTTAGGGCCTTCCTGCAACCAGTGGCTACACAAAAATGGATAAATTTCATTCTAGTTTGTTTCAAGACTTAAAAACACTTTAAAAACTCCCATAATACACCAGGCCAACCTTCCAAGTCCTTCAGTGATGCATTGGTGTCCGTAAATAATCATACAACTTGAATTACAGTCAGAATTTGCAGGAAAACAGTTAGATTTTATTGATTTGCACAAAAATTCTTACAGTAGGTTCTCTCCAACCTTGGAGAAAGGTTTCTCAACCTTTTTCATACAATTCACAAATAGTTCCAAATAATAAAAGTGGTTGTGAACAATGGGATTCAAATCTTGTACTTTTTGCAAAAGTTGCATTATGCAACATTGACAATATTGACAACTTTTTACAAAAGTTGTCAATTGTCAACAATCTTGTAAAGTTATAAACCTAGACTCCACTTAGGACCTTAGAAATTTTAGATTAACAATTCCAACTTTCTTTAGGCCTCCTAGACTATTCTAGCCCAACATAACTAAAATTTGTCCAAAATGGCTAAGGTAGAGAACTAGGTTTATAACAACACCTATTGTCACCTTGCCTTACAAATAGGACTTTATGATTGGCATTGGATCCTAGATCCAATAACTATCATAACCATTTGTATTTGGGTCCACTGGTGTGCTTGAAATGGATGATCTTGAGGGTGCTCATGCACCATACTCCCAGGGTGCACTGATCTCAAGTCCTCTTGAGATGAGGTCTTGCAAAGTTGAGCCATGCCTCTGAATTTCTTGTTCATCCAGTCATGTAGACTCTTCTTTAGGACTCCCTTTCCACTGAACCAAATATTTCTTATACACATTCTTCCTTGTTTTTTTGATGATCTTTTTATCCAATATCTTGTCAAGCTTCTTTGGCTCATGAGGTGGTATGCCTACAACATCTTCTTCAAGTTATTCTATCTGCACTACTGAACCTGCATGCACATCACCTTTATATGGGGTTAGATCACTAATATTAAATATGGGAGAGATACCAAGGTGTGAGGGCAACTCTATCTCATAGGCATTCAACCCATGCTTTTTCAATACTAGACAGGGTCCTACTTTCTTCATGAGTAGTTTAGTATGCTTTCCCTTAGGCAATCTTTCCTTCTTCAAATATTCCCAAACCAAGTCTCCAACCTATAACTAGACATCCCTCCTATTCTTGTCTTTTGCTTGCTTATACTTTTATGTACTCTTCTCAAGTGTCAATCTCACTGAGTCCTAAATTTCTTTCATACTCTCTACAAATTCTTCTCCATGAGCACTGACTGGAGTGTTTGGAGGCAATTCTCTGAGTTCCAAGATGCCTCTTGGAGTTTTCCTATATACAATCTGAAAGGGACTCTTCCCTGTGCTCCTATTGACTGAGTAATTGAAACCAAACTCTGCTTGGGGTAGGACTGCATCCCACTTTTCTCCATATTGCATTGTCAAGCATCTAAGCAGATTGCCAAGTGATTTATTGACAACTTATGTCTGCCCATCTATTTTTGGATGGTAGGCAGAACTAAAACTCAGATTGGTCCCTAACTTCTTCCATAAGGTTCTCCAAAAGTGACCAATAAACTTTACATCTTGTCAGATAGTATGGTTTGAGGTAAGCCATGAATCCTCGCAATTTCCCTAAAGAACAAACTTGCAATTGATGATGCATCATCGGTACTTTTACAAGGGATAAAGTGGGCCATTTTACTAAACCTTTCCACTACAACATAAATACTATCATATCCCTTTTGTGTTCTAGAAAATCCCATCACAAAATCCATGCTGCAACTCTCCCAAGGCCTTGTAGGGATAGGTAGAGATTGGTATAGTCCTTCATTTGTGGATGTACCCTTGGCTCTTTGACAGATTGTACATGTCACTACAATCTTCCTTACATCAATCTAAAGCTTAGGCCAATAATAGAACCTTCTCACATGTTCCAATGTCTTGTCCAAACCAAACTGTCCCCCCATGTTGCCTACATGTTTTTCTCTAATGATGTTCTCCCTCATTGAACATTTTGGGATGCATAAATGGTGTCCTTTGAACAAGAGTCCATTTTGAATCAAATAATCTACATACTCAACATGATAAGCCTCATAAAAGTTAGAATGTACCTTATAAATATCACTGAAATCATCATCATTATTGTACATGTACTTTAATGAATCAATCCCTACACTTTGAAGTTGGATTTGTTTCACAACCAGAGTCCTTCTACTCAATGCATCTTCCACCTTATTGGAAACTCCCTTCTTATGTTTGATTGAAAATGTGTAGGCTTGTATTGATTCCACCCACTTCATGTGTTTGTGGCTTAGTTTCTCTCAACTGTTTAAGGAACTCAATGCTTGGTTGTCTGTGAAGACAACAAATTCCTTCGGAAGGAGGTAGTGCCTCCATTTCTTCAATGATTGGACTAGGGCATATAGTTCCAAGTCATAACAAGAGTATTTTCTCTTTGCTTCATTCAATTTCTCATTGAAAAAGGCTACAGGCCTTCCCTCTTGGCTCAAGACAGCCCCTATAGCTAGATTCAAAGCATCACATTCAATAGTGAATATCTTTTGAAAATTAGGGAACACTAGGATAGTTTTCTCCATTACCTTTTGCTTCAGCATTTGGAAGGCTTCTTCTGCATCCTTGTTCCACACAAACTTACACCTTTTCCCACCCTTAATGGTCTCAAGGATAGGATCACACAACTGACTGAAATTTCTAATGAACTTTCTATAGAAAGAAGAAAGTCCATGAAAGCTTCTAACCTCAGTCATTGTTCTAGGAGAAGGCCAATTCAAGATGGCTTCTATCTTATCAGGGTCCATTTTGATGTTCCCTCCTAAAATCACAAATCCCAAGTAAACAAGTTCTTCTTGCATAAAAACACATTTTTCCAAATTTATGAAAAGATTTTCTTCATGCAGCCTCTTCAAGACCAAGTTAAGGTGTTCTAAGTGTTCTTCCTTATTCTTACCGAAGATAAGGATGTCATCAAGGTATACTATGACAAATTTTCCAAGGAATGGTTTGAGCACCTCATTCATGAGACTCATGAATGTGCTAGGATCATTTTATAGGCCAAAGTGCATCACCCTCCATTCATACAAGCCTTCATTGGTTTTAAATGCAGTCTTCCACTCATCACCAACCCTAATCCTTATTTGGTGGTAGCCACTCTTCAAATCCACCTTAGAATAGTACCTTTCACCTCCTAAGTGATCCAATAGATCCTCTATCCTAGGGATAGTAAATCTATACCTAATTGTGATTCTATTTATTGCTCTAGAATCAGTACACAATCTCCATGTGCCTTCCTTATTAGGGGCTAAAAGAGCAGGTACTGCACAAGGAATGAGACTCTTAGTGATTAAAGCCTTATCCAAGAGTTCTTGAATCTTCCTTTCCATGTCCTTATTTTGTTCTTGAGTAAACTTATATGCTACTTTATTGGGTAAGGTTACTCTGGGGATCAATTCTATGTTGTGGCTTATGTCTCTGATTTGGGGCAACTCATTTGGCAAGTCTTTGGTGACAATGTCTTTATACTAGTCAAGTAAATCTACAACTTCCTTAGGGCCTACTCTTCTCAAGGGATTTATCTCTTCCTAAACCTTCTTAGGCTTGTAATCCTTGGGTAAAATGACTAGGGCATAGCAAGGGGTCTTTTCTTCTTTCAAAGTTTTCAAAAACTCCTTTTCACCTACAAACAAAAATTTAGAATCTTTTTGTTCTTTCGTAGAATCAGATAGTGGTAATAATGTTACCTTTTCACATTTTTATTTGATTGTGTATGTGTTCAAACTTCCATCATGGTGAGCCTCCACATCATATTGCCAAGGTCTCCCAAGTAGCAAGTGGCAGGCATCCATTGGAACAATATCACAGAGAACTTTATCCTTGTACTTCCCAAGTTGGAATTCCACCCAAGATTGCTCTTGTATGAAATTTTGTTGCTTCTTTGTGAGCCATGACACCTTGTAAGGATTTGGATGGGGTACCCTTCTTAACTTTAGTTTCTTTACCGCTTCTTATGACATCAAGTTGTCAGTAGACCCACTGTTAATCACCATCTTGCAAACTTTGTCTCCCACTTTGCAGGTGGTCCTTAATAGACTCTTCCTCTAAGGGGTTTCTTGAGTGCTTTTAGCCTTCAATAATTTCCTCCTCATCATGAGGAATTCTCCTTCCTTATGTGGTGCATAAGACCCATGTGTAGTGTCTCCTTGGTTCTTGTCATCTCTAACCATGTTTTCCCTTCTCTCTGCCTAATTACTTGCCTCCTCTGGACACTTGGATGCTAAGTTCCCTTGTTGGTTACATCTGTAACACCTTGGAGGTCCTTAACTTATTCCTCCAAACCTTCCCCTTGAATCTCCTCTTCTTCCTCTATAGGAGCCTCTAGAACTGCTTTCTCTAAAAGAGTTCTCTTGACTGGTCTCTCTATGACTGGTTTCTCCAAAATTTCTAGGAGTTTGTCCTCTGCCACTACTTGTCCCTCTTCCTCTACTACCAAAGTCTCTCTGGCCTCTACCTCTTCCACTTTGTTCTTTCCTCCTCTTGATTTTTTGGTCAACTTTCAATGCTAATTGATAGCAATTTTGGACAATAGTAGGGGAACATAAACTTAGTTCATCTTGGATGTTTATCCTCAACCCTCACATATATCTAGCAAGTTTGACACTCTCTGGTTCCACCAAATTAGATTTCATGGTAATTTTATGGAATTCCTTAGTATATCTTGATATATCCATCTCCTTCTGCCTTAAACTTTGTCTCTTCCTATGAATTTGAACTTCATAGTATTCAGGCACATAGGCTTCCTTCACCAAGGTCACCATCTTCTTCCATGTGCTCACTGGATTCTTATCCATCTTCACCCTCTATGCTTGAGTGAAATTCCACCAAGTTAGGGTAGATCCCTTCAACTTGGACTTTGCTATCTTAACCTTCTAATGCCCTGGTATCTTTTCACATTCAAATAAACTACTGAGTACATCAATCCAATTCATTACTTCCTCTGGATCTATCTTCCCACTATAGATAGGAAGATCAAGTTTACTTCCCATGGTCCTTCTCTCCATGGATTTTAAAGTCTTCAAGAGTAACCTATGTTCTGCAGGGACTTCTTATTCATCCTCCTACCAAGGGTTCTCTTCATCACTCCCCTCCTCTTCAACTCTAGAGTTTCCACTTCTCCCTCTCTTGAATTGTTCCTTGATTCTTTCCATTTCCTGCCTCATCATCTTCCTCTCCACATCATGTTCCTTCACCACTCTCAGCAATTCTGCATTGGACATCCTATTAGGAAGTTCACTTTCTTCACCACCATCCACCATGGTTGCAACTTGTCTTCTTCTAAAGATCTACTAGTTGCTCTGATACCACTTGGAACAAAGCCCCAAACTATATCAAAATAGACACCTAGGGTTTCACAATACTCATTACTCCCATACAATCTAGGGCTCTGTCAATAGTTCCCAAAACCCACAATGACAAGATTGGATCTTCTATCCAATCTCAACACCCTTAAGGGCCAAATATGACACAACAAGAACCAAATAATTTAGGGATGGAACAAGGGTTCTATCAATGTTATTCATAAAACTTAGATGTTATGAAACACCAATCCCACACAAAGATATCTCTGAAACTCAATTTAGACACCTAAGCCTATATAGGGCTATAAGGAGAAAATATGGATTCTCGAAGGAAAATTACTTGGAACACCACCACAAAAATTATTGACCACCCTCAAACTCTTCAATCCATCCACAAACAACACCCTCCAAGTTAGGGCTTTTGACCAATCCCCTAACTCCTGTTGTCTTAATTCTCTCCTAGGCCTAATTGGGCTATTAGGTCACTTTTACAAATCAAGTACTTGATTATAGATTCAATTTCCAGTATTTAAAATTGGAATACTTTTGGGATAACACAAAACTTCTAAATCCAAGGATTTAGGTCTCCATTCCACCCCTGGGCTGACTTGTGCCTCAAAACCCAAATTCTCGACAGTCACATCTAGATGCCTATCTAGAGGGTTTAATCATTGCTCTCTCCATCAACTGCCTCCTGGTCTGAGACAACAAAAATATTAAAATAAATTCCCCCTCCTTCCTTTTCACCAAGGCTTAGACTTTTCCCATGGTGGAATCTCTAGGAAAGAGGAAATTTGTCTAGAAACCCTAGTTAGGGCCTTCCTGCGACCAGTGGCTACACAAAAATGGATAACTTTAGTTCTAGTTGCTTTCAAGACTTCAAACCACTTTCAAAACTCCCATAAGAAACCAGGACAACATTCCAAGTCCTTCAGTGATGCATTGGTGTGCGTACATAATCGTACAACTCAAATTATAGTCAGAATTTGCAGGAAAATAGTTAGATTTTATTGATTTACATAAAAATTCTTACAATAGGTTCTCTCCAACCTTGGAGAAAGGTTTATAAACATTTTTCATACAATTCCCAAATAGTTCCAACTGAAAAAATTGGTTGTGAACATTGGGATTCAAGTCTTGCACTTTTTGCAAAAGTTGCATTATGCAACATTGACAATATTGACAACTTTTTACAAAAGTTATCAATTGTCAACAATCTTGTAAATTTCTAAACCTAGACTCCACTAAGGAACTTAGAAATGTTAGATTAACAATTCCAAATTTATTTATGCCTCCTAGACTATTCTATCCCAACATAACTAAAATTTGTCCAAAATGGCTAAGGTAGAAAACTAGGTTTATAACAACACCTATAGTCACCTTGCCTTACAAATAGGACTTTATTATTGACATTGGATCCTAGATCCAATCACTATCCTAACCCTTTGTATTTGGGTCCTCTAGTGTGCTTGAAATGGATGAACTTGAGGGTGCTCCTGCACCACCCTTTTTGTTCACCATCTTGGTGCACTTACTCATATGTATGTATGTATGTATGTATGTATGTATGTATGTATGTATGTATGTATGTGTATGCTTGAAATGGATGATCTTGAGGGTGCTCCTGCACCACCCTTTTTGTTCACCATCTTGGTGCACTTACTCATATGTATGTATGTATGTATGTATGTACATGTGTGTGTATGTATGTATGTATGTTTGGAAATGAATGTACTAGGTACCAACATAGTATTATTCTCTATCAAAGCAATGAAAAACTCCATTAACAACATCAAAGACAATGATATTAGATGCATTAAAATGACATTGTTATAATGTATTGGGATACAATGATCTTCAAGGTCAACATACAGTGTTCCAGGAAAGATAATGTCATGTCAAAGGAAAGAGGATAAAATATCATCATAATATTGGAGAACACTAAAAAACAATGATATACAACAAAAGTACATAATATTAAGACCATGGCCTGCAAAAGGGATGAAAAACCCTCAAAGTGCATGTAGTGAAAATGATGAAAAAAAAGGGAAACAATAGTTTCTAATCCAAAAAACTCACTTATTTGCAAAAAACCTCAAGTTCTTATAGCAGAGATGGTGATGAAACAAAAATATAGAGATATAAAACCACGACCTGCAAAAGAGAACTCAAAACCCTCAAAGTGCATGTGTCAAAATACTGATACACAAAAATTGTAGAAATATAGAAGCCACTGCTTGCAGAATGGGTATGAACCCACAAAATTTCCTCATTATTTCTTGCATGAATATTAATCCCAACTCGAAGCCTCAAGCATGAAATATGCATAAAACAAACACATGCTCATCATTTTTGTATTTGCAAGGCTCAAAATCAAATATGAGAAATATAGAGAATCAAGAAGCATTTTTAGTTTTTGTTGTACACAGAGAGCTCGAGGCATCATTTTTCTTACTCACCAAGCTAGGAAAAATCTGCATAAAGCCTCTATCCCAGAAAACCCCATGAAACCTTGAGGAAAAGCATGGTGGCACCTCATAATAGCAGAGTGAAAATAATAAATAAAAAAATGAATGAGATGGTTGTGTTATGTTTAGGGTTTTGTTTGACCTAAAAATGGTCGGTCAAACAGGCATTTTTTTCCTTTATTTAAAAAATTTTCCCTTCCACTAATACCCATGTAGGTACTAGGTTTATTCGTTGCTTTTATTTTTACATCATGTTTGAAGATGTAAAATATTTACTTTAAACCTTCTTGGAGTCCCCTTCTTCATGGGTGATAATAAACCTTCTTATTGGCAATCTATCATAGACAGAATTAAGAGTAGAATATCTGCTTGGAAATTCTGGTGGCTTTCCCTTTCTGGGAGAATCCTTCTCATCAAAATAGTATTATCAGCAATTTCAAATTATTACATGTCAATTCTTCAAGCACCCAAGTCAGTAATTCATCAAATTGATAAATTTGTTAAAGAGTTCTTATGGAAAGGTAATATGAATGGGGAAAAATATTCCTCTTATCTCTCTTAAGGATATAGGAATTACACCAGACCATGGGGGTGCAGGATTGTTTGATTTGTCCACTAGAAATAAATATTTTGGGGCCAAAGTGGTTTGGAGAATGTATAAGTCTCCTCATAGAAAATGGTGCAAATTGCTACAAGAAAAGAATTTAGATAACAATGATCCTTCAAGAATATTAACTTCCCTTGATCCTCCAAAGGGATCTCTTATTTGGGACTTTATGATTATATCCTGAGATATTGTCCTGAGATATATTTCCTGGGAAGTTAACAACAATGAGGATATTAAATTTTGGCTCGTTTCCTGGAATGGGCAACCTCCTTTGTGCCACAATGAAGATCTAGTAGATACTATTCAAATATTCACTGATAATTGGGGTTCAAAGCTAATTTATTATGTGTTGGCTATTTATATCCATTCAGGGAGGTATATTTGGAAGGATCCTTCTTTACTTCCTATCTCCCCTCATCAAGTGTTTTTATTTTATCTGGTTTTGTTGAACAAATTTGTTTTCATATCTAACAACAAGGATAAGTGTTTTTAGGCTCTAGTTAAGGATGGCCAATATTCTGTAAAAGGGGGATATAAAGTTATTCAAACCAATGTTTCTCATATTCAACAACACATAGCCTTATCTTTCTATTGGAATTTAGTGGTATTGCCGAAAGCAAGATGTTTTGCATGTTTGGCCCTCAAAAAATGAATTCTTACTAGTGACAAATTAGAAAAGCTCAACATTGAACAATCATTCCAATGTGTCCTTGGTAATGAGAAGTCAAAAATGGTTGACCATCTTTTTCTTAAATGTTCTTTTGCACAAGATTGTTGGTATTATGTTATGAATAAGCTAAACCTTTGTATGCCTGCCATCCACTCTCTGGGATTTATTCCAATCTTGGCCCATTCTTTATTTCAAATCAATGTTTGCAGCCCCATGGAAGTGTGTTCCCTCATCTATAATTTGGGCCATTTGGTGGGAGAGGAATAAAAGGATCTTCTGTCAAAATTCCTCTTATCTACATAAATTACTTGAGGGATTGGATAAGTGTATCATAGAAATTGTAAATGCAGACGTTCATAGCTTCAAAGGAAAATGTATTTTTTCTCCTTGGGATAACAAAATTATTTCAGATTGGAAGGGTCTGGTATTTCCTATATTTCTTACCCCTATTTTTCATTCTAATTCTTATTTTATCAGAGCTAATATTAAGTGGTTCCTGCCTCATCCTGATCAGGTCAAGTTGAATTTTGATGGTGCCTCCAAAGGAAATCCCAGAAAATCTAGCATTAGTGTATGTATAAGAAATCAGTGTGCTCATATTTTAGCTATCAAATTTGCAAGCATCTTGGATGGCACAAATAATATGGTAGAAGGTTTGGCTCTCCTTCATGGCTTGGTTCTTGCAAAACATTTGGGTTTTAACACATTGCATATTGAAGGCGTCTCGACAGATATTATTAATGCTTGTATTACTCACAAATCTCATTCTTCGAAAATAGGTTGTGTTCTAAAGAAATTTTTGGGAATGCTGGAATCATTTGAAGAATGCTATTTATCCCACTCATATAGAGAGGGCAATATGCTAGCGGATATGATAGCTAATATGGGGGCATCAGTTGTCAATTTGGATTCCTCATTCAATTGAATTAACTGGGATGATTTTCCAAATCTAAGGATTATTATAGATTCTGAGAGTGTGCACTAATTTGGCCTCTATTCACCATATTTATGTTGATTAAAATTATATTTACCTAAGTTAGCAGCAGTTGTTGACATGGAAAAGTTTTAGGATCCTTAAGACACATGAATGTTAGCAACCACATTTAGTTGTCACTATCTAAGCAAGCCACATGTAAAGATGAAATAGCTAGAAAACTCCTCAAAGTGAATAGACATCAATCACATGGTGTATTAGAAAAAGCAAAGCATTTAAAGAAATATATATGTTATATTAGATGGTAATGATTGTTAAATTTCCTGAATCTTATTTGAATCATAACTTCAATAAATGGCATTTTTTATTGATTATTGTATCAAATATCTGCATAATGCTAAGGACATTGATGCAGGTGCATATCCTAGTGCAGAAAAGGAAGATAAGGATGAGTGAGGTATTCTATGAAGACAATTCTTTAAGACTGATTCAATTTTTACTATTTTGAATGTTTGCAATAAATACATCCTTGTTCACGTCACCCAATGTATTGAAATGGTAACATTATAAACCATTATGGACATATAGGCCCAAGGGGTGCTAATAGGTATTTAAGAATTTTTTGAGTATTATTTAGATTCTTTAAGATGTTTTAATTATGTTTTTAATGGCCCATACCTTGGAGGGTCAAGTTGTGTTCATGTAGCAACTTTTGTGTAAAATTGCAAATGTTGCATAGTTGCAAAAGTGCAACTTTTGGGCTTAAAAGTGTAACTTTCACCCAATGACCAAACCAATTATAAAATTGGTTGGTAACCATTGGTAAAATAGTTAAAAGATGAAAAACTTGAATCCATGGGTTTTTGGTCAATTTGATGAAGTTTTGATAATGAAGCAATAAGAAATTCAGTTGTTTTCCTGCAAATTCTATGTGTTTTTATTTTGTATGGTTTTGTATGGTGGCATCTTGTAGAAATACCTATTGGAAAATCTAGATAGATGTATTAAATTTTGTTTTCTTTTGGTTTGGGGTCATTTGGTGGAGAGAAATGAAAGTTATCTTCATTTTATTGGTAACGGGCGAGAAACCCTACCATACCTAGGGTTTTGCAAAGATCTGATCATATCTTGCAAATCCACCATGGGAAAAATCTAAAACTTAGGTGCTTGAAAGGTATGAGAGTTTAATTTAATATTTTGGTGGTTTTAGAGCAGGAGATGACTGGGGAGTGTTGTATCTAAATGTGTGGGACAAGCATCTTTATGTGATTGTCCCGTCAAGAATACCAGAGTGCATAACTTCAACAAATGGTGGAGTCAGGTGATGAAATCTCGTATTTGATCTATTTTTATGATATCCTAAGTGTCCCAAGTGGTTTGGTTGTTAAAATAGTCCTTTCCAAGGTACATTATTTGTAAAAGTGACCTAATAGGGCTATTAGGCCTAGTAGATATTTGTAGCATTTGGGTATATGAACTTGGAGTCAGGGTATGAGAGTTTAGGGTTTGAAGTACCTCCATCAAGTATGTCTCAATATGTGATTTTTTCATAAGATGCTTGGGAATTTTTAGGATTTATCCTCAAAAAACCCTCTGATTAGGGCTACTAGTCGGGCAGGCCTAAAAAAGGCCTAAAACATTGTTTCTTTGGATTAGGGTTCTTTCTGACTTTAAGAGGCCCAAATATATTCAAGTAAGGTATAAGGAGAAGTAGGAAACCATTCCCACACCCTAAAATGAATATTTCATTCCTGGCACACTTTGGTAAGGAAAGGTCAGAAGCAATGATTGGTTTTGACATGGGATTGAACCATGAAGGTTGTCCATTGTGAATGATTGTAGAAGGAAACTAGAAGGTGATTCAAAGGTGTGAAGACCCTTTTCTATAGTCATACTACATTTGGAGGGTTGAAGATCCTATCTCAGAAAGGATAAAGCATTTAGATTGAAGGGCTATGCATCAAGTGGTATTAGAGTGTAGGGGTATCTTATTAGGAAAAGGACAAAGGCAAGGATGTCTAGAGGAGAGGAGGAGGTCCGTGAAAGGATCACAAATTTAGAGTTGGCTAACTTGGTGAGGAATAATATGGCCAGAGAAAAGAAATGATGGCTGGTAATAGAGCCTTCAGAGAAGAGATAGAAAAGTTGAAGGGCAAGATGCAGAAGAGGGATGGAGACTCTAGAGAAGGTGAGGAATGGGATGAAGAGGAGATCCTAGAGAAAGAAGAGTTGTAGGTTCTTGCAGACCAGAGAGACCTTTTTAATTCCCTAAAATCCATGGAGAGAAGGACTTTAGATGTGAAGATAAAACTACCAGTGTTTGCAGGTAAGATGGAACCTGATTCAATCATGGATTGGATAGACTCCATTAATAATTTCTTTAAGTGTGAAGACATCCCAAAACACCAGAGGGTTAAGATGGCCATGTAAAAAATGAAAGGGGTTTCATTAACTTGGTGGAACTTTAGCCAAGATGAAAGGGTGAAGGAAGGAAAGAATCTTGTGGCTACATGGAAGACACTGACAACATTGATCAAAGAGGCATATATCCTTGAGGAATCTGAATTCCAATTACACAAGAAGATGTAGAATATAAAGCAAAAGGACTTAGATGTAAGTTCTTATAGAAAATAATTCATGAAGCTATGTGTGAAGAGAAAAACTAGATAGAGTCAAGAAGAGAGGGTGGAAAGGTACATGAATGGGATGAAGTACACCATCCAAGAAGAACTAAACCTTCTTACTCCTGAGATAGTAAATAAATGCTATCAACTGGCCATGAAAGTGGAGGAGAAGTTAAAAAGGAGACAAAACCTAAACAATATGGGTAGAGGAAGGAACCAGAGAGGAGGAAGGAGTCCTTTCAAAGGTAGAGGGAATGGTTTTGGATTCTAGGGGGATTCTAACCAAGAGAACACTAGAAACAAAGGCAATAACCAGAGAGGAAACTTTAGAGGAAGAAGACCACCATCTAGAGGGAGATCTCAAGGAAGAGGCCCTATAAGATGCTATAAGTGCAATCAAGAGGGGCACATAGCCAGTAGGTGTCCATACAAGGAAATTACAAACACTTTTGGGGAAAGGAGAAACACCATGGTTCAATACAACTCTGATTTCTAGAGCGTGGCTATATATAGGAGTGTGAATGCTCCAGATTCCTATGGTTTCCTTGAAAGGGGAGAGAACTTAATGATGAAGATGAATTTTTTGAAGAGGCTTGTGACTAAGGAAACCCTTCAAAGAAAGTCCATTTTCTGGACCACATGCAAATTAGGTGGAAAAGCCTGCAAGGTATTGATAGACTCTGGCTCTAAAGAGAATTTTGTATCCATAGAGATGGTGGAGAAACTAAGGTTAAAGAGAATCCCTCACCCATACCCTTATAAGGTATCTTGGTTATGTTGAGCGTTGTTTTTATACAAGTCAATTGCTAGGATCTCAAGATTAGATTTCCTCTCTTGAAAGAATAACCAAGCTATTCCCAAGGTTCTCTGGGGTTGTGGTACAACCTATTTGGTAACTCAGTTGAAGATAAATGTGAATGTTCATGAGGAGGCATTTTCTAGTACTTTCAAGATGTCAAACTGCAAAACAACTTTAGTTCTTTTTTTAGTATTTTCCAATTTATCACAGATTATGATTAACTAAGGATGCAAATTTGTGTTTAAACTAAAGACGATTTTGATTGCTTTCAGATTTATGACAGAAATTTAAATGAGGAGGGTAACAAGAATGAAGTAAATTGCTGAAAATGAAATCCTAATGGACATAAAACATTGTTGATCCTTCCTTGTGAATTGAATGACGAATAGATTTGGAACAAACCCACCGGATATAAATTAGACTACATCACAATTGTATATCCAACAGATGCAATTGTTTGGAGAGAAAATGTATTCACACATGCAATATTTTCAAAATCTATCAAATCGTGAAGCCACCAAGATGTGCGCACACACGAGGCGTATTTTTTTGTTAAGTCCAAAAGATGATCTTTCTCATACATTCATCACAACAAGGTAGATGAACAACAACAAACTCCAACTAAAGAAACACAGATTCGAGACACAATAAAATAGTTAGCTCTTTGAAAAGAATGAATAAGTATACACACATTCATCAATTTCGCATAGATAGCAGCAAATATTAAACCATGAATGAAGCACAAATTTTATATCTTTATTGCATCAAGAATCTGCCCACAATACATTGTTTTGATTACAATATATAGAGTTTTGATCTACAAACTCTGAATGCCAAAATTAGGGCATCACAAACTCTACAAACAATGAAAACAAACTAAAAATAAATCTTTACAAAAGAAATCTATTGTTGAACTAATACTAAACAAATTGCATGGATCTTTAATCCATTTATAATCAGTTTGCCCATGAGAAAATGGATCAAACTCATTAAGAATGAAGAGAGAGAGAGAGAGAGAGAGAGAGAGAGAGAGAGAGAGAGAGAGAGAGAGAGAATTTGGAGTTTCATTGCACGCAACTGGAGTCTTCTTCTTGATCTCTGAGTTCTCCCTTAGAATCTTCATCTGTGGTTCTCTTCAAGGTGGGAACTAATAGAGGACTCTTAGTCCTTGCAAAATGAACTCCAATTATGGACCCATCTGATCTGAAGTTCTATTTTTATGGAAAAAAAAAGTGATCATGCTAGAATGGCCCAAAAATTGGACCCTGACCTCTGAACCAAAATTTTCCAAGTGCGAATTTGACCAAGTGTGGAATCAAAACATGAGGCCTCTTAAATTTTGGCCTTTTAGAGGCCAAAAGACCAAAAAGATGAGAAGGTCGAAAGGGTTGAAAGGCTGAAATGCCGAAACTAGCCTTTGGGAAAAATGGCTAAGTCTAAAAATATGCCTCTCAAAAAGTGTTGAGTCTGAATTTGAGCAATTAACCTAAGAAAACCTTTGGATGAGCATCTCTCAGCCTCTGCACTATTTCTTGTACCTCCTTGTAGTTTATTTCCTTCCTCTTCACTTTGTTAATTCATTGTTCTTGCTTCTCTCTAAAAATGGTCAATTCAGAAGCACATACTTGATCTCTTCTTCATGCTCAGATATCCTTTGCATGTCTTCCTTGGAATAGAAAATTTGGTGTAGGATTTCTTTGGTGCTAACACCTGCCAGAATGTCTTTGAATTGTTGTATCACCTCTTTGGTTGGGCGCAGGATCTGTTTATCTTGGTCTTAGTATAGTTCTAAGACAATACCTATGAAGAAGTTGTCTATCTCTTCTGCCCACTCCATAATTTCCTTATGCTTTTTTCGTATGCAGTCTAAGCACTTTTTGCAAACCTTGATTGTTTTGGCTATGCTTTTAATCCATGTTCCAAAGTTGTCTAGCTCTTCACCTTCATATAGCTTGACCAGAATCTAGAAGCGTTGCTTCTTGATAATCATGAGGTCTTGGAGGGAAATTTTCCATTTGGTCACTTTGACATCTAATCCATCATCACTCTCCATTATGTTTATCAACTTTGTAGTTTCTATCAAAATAACTCTGAAAGGCCTGAAAACCAGTTTGATAACCTTTTCTCCAAACTGTTCAAAATCACTCTTCCAATTAGCACTTGCCTGAATGAAAGAGGGGATCATACCTACCGACAAGTCTGGAGTATCTCTCTTCTCTAGTATGGCTTGTAATGAGGCCTCTAGGAAAATTGGGTCAATGGTGTTAGAATAATAAGCAGAAAAATGCAAATATTAACACATAGAAGAGAACACAATAACACATAAATTTAAAGTGGCTCACCCAATCCCTGGGCTACGTCCACCAACAGTGAGTCCAATGTCTTTATTATTATCCAGTGATTACAATCTGAAACGTGCAACTCAATACCATCATAGGAAGCTACAAAAATCCCTCATGCCAATCAATCTCAAACCCTAAGCCCTTTTCACAAGTATTTTTGACTTAACCTAATAAGGGAAAAAATACTCTGACTAATCAAAAATTGATGACCGACCCTTTACAATATTATTAAGTCATTGTTGGTGTCGAGAGGCGCTGCCCCTCGACCCTGTCCTAGGGCGCTACCCCTTGACTCCAAGCTTGGGGGCGCTGCCCCCAATCCCCTGTAGATAAGTCTGGGGGGAAACCACGCAGAAAGAATCTGAGTCTGATTAGGCTCCACATACATAACAATATCCCACTTGGAGACTGATCAAACTCTACAACAATATCCTCCCACTTGGAGACTGATCGACCAAACTTGTAGCTCCCACTGGAATAAAGAAACCACCATGGACTCTGTTGTTCTTTTATTTTGTTCAGTCTAGAAGACCAACCGAAGCTGAAGAGGAATTTAGCTTCTCCATTTTCACTGCCTTTGTAAACATATATGTTGGATTATCATCTGTATGTATCTTCTCCAACTTTAATTGTCCATCATCCAAAACTGACCGAATGAAATGATATCGCAATTGTATATGCTTTGTTTTTTAGTGTAAAGCATAATTCTTTGCAAGATGAATGGCACTCTGGATATCACTATACAATGGGTGATCTTCTTGCTTCTGACCCAATTCCTCCAGAAAACATTGTAACCAAATCATCTCCTTGCTAGCTTTCATAGCAGCTACATACTTAGCTTTAGTGCTTGAAAGTGCATTAACCTTCTACAATCTAGAAATCCAACTGACTGTAGTACCCCCTATAGTGAAAACATACCCATTAGTACTCCTCCTTGTATCAATATCTCCCGCCAGATCAGAGTCAACAAATCCACTCAGAGAAAAACTGGATCCTGTGAAACATAATGCCTTTGTAGTAGTACCTCTCAAATATTGAAGAATCCATTTGACAACATTCCAATGTTCCATACCCGGATTGCTCATATATCTGCTGACAACTCCCACTGCATGAGCAATATCTGGTCGTGTGCATACCATCGCATACATTAGACTGCCAACAGCTGATGAATACAGAGTGTTAGACATTTTATCTACCTCTTCCTATGTCTTTGGGCACATTTCCTTAGTCAATTTGAAATGACTAGCCAAAGGTGTACTGATTGCTTTTGCATCTTGCATTTTGAATCTTTTCAACACCTTCTTTATATACTCACTTTGGGACAAATTCAAAGTTCTATTTTTCCTGTCCCGTGTAATCCTCATACCAAGGATTTGCTTAGCAGTACCCAAATCCTTCATATAAAATGACCTTGCTAATTTATGTTTAAGTTCATTTATGTGTTGCATATTAGACCCAGCAACAAGCATGTCATCAACATAGAGTAACAAGATAATGTAACTCCCATCATCCAATCTCTTAAAATATACACAATGATCAGAATGACATATATGGTAACCTTGTTCAGCCATGAAACTATCAAATTTTAAATACCATTGGTGGGGTGCCTGCTTTAGGCCATACAGACTCTTCCTTAACCTACACACCAAATTCTCCTTACCCTTGACCTCATATCCCTCTGGTTGTTGCATGTAAATTTCCTCCTCCAAATCTCCATGGAGAAAAGTTGTTTTGACATCTAATTATTTAAGATGCAACTCTTCTGTAGCCACAAGACTTAGTACAGTTCTAATTGAAGTCATTTTTGCAATAGGGGAGTGTTGGAAATATAGATGGAGTAACTAAGAGGGGAGGGGTGAATCAGTTACCACAAAAATAAATCCACAAGTCCCTTAGATGTCTTTAATATATACTGCTGTTACTCGGTAGATTAACTTATCATTAT
>MU214980.1:109327-126634 GCA_018584345.1 Thuja plicata | reverse complement strand
GAGAGAGAGAGAGAGAGAGAGAGAGAGAGAGAGAGAGAGAGAGAGAGGTGAATCAATGATGGTTTTAGACTAGTAAGATAGCCACAAAGAAGAATGAACCCAGTAGTTAGGGGCATAGTCAAGGTTTTATTGTAGAAACATTTAGATGCAAGGTTCATATACCTTATTTTAGACAGTGTGACCAAAAATAGAAGAAAATGGAGAGAGAGAGTGTAGACTAAAGGTTGTTGAATACAACAACTAGGAAGGACTATTTTTCATTGCCATTCATTGATTAGGTTTTGGATTCACTAGCTGGCAAGATATACTTCTCCTCCCTAGATGGGTTTAGTTGCTATAATCAAATAAGGATAGCCCTTTAGGATTGAGAAAAAATTACCTTTATATTTTGGACAGAAAGGAACTTGGCAGTATTCATTTATGCCTGGCACTATCAATGGCATTTAATATTACAAAAGGGAAGACAACTAAATAGTTGGTGGAAACCCTAGCAAATTTATATGAAAATCCTTCAACTTTGAATAAGTTATTTTGGTGTAGGAGCACCTAGACTAACTCCTATTTTCAATTTTGGTTGTGTCTTGTACTGACCCTAGCCAAGTCAGGAGTATTTTCTTAGACCTTATAAGGTCTTGTAGGTTTGTACCTAGGTGGATTTGACTAGGATCAATCCACTCTAGTTGATTTTGCTTTGATAGTGTTTAGTGCTAGAAAGCCTAAAAAGTAGGAATTTGGGTCTAAAAGATTTCAAGTCTTAGGAAGGCTTCAAAATGTGCCTAAAAAGGTCTCTATGATGTTTCTACATCATTTCATATAGGTTAGAGGTCATTAGATTATGTTTTAGGCAAAAATGTAAAAGTTGTCAAAATGTTGTCATGACAACATTTGCAACTTTGAAAAGTTGCGAACAAAAATAATAAAGGTTTTGGGAGGAAGAATGATGTAGGAGAGGCAACCCCCTGATCAGAAGCACCAAAAAAACCTATAGGACCACTCACAACAGAGACAACAACAGGATCAACAGCGTCAGCAACAACAACATCAGCAGGGTCAGTATATACATCACCAAAATTGTATCTAGTGGTACGATCAAAAGGCAAACCTCTCTAATGTTTTTAAGAATATTTTCTATGCTATGCCAGTTGTTCAACCAGCTAGATATACATATGTAGAGATCATTTTTTTTTTCAAAAGTCCCATTTGTAGGAAAAAATACTATAGGCAATCATGTTGGATCTATCTTTCGTGGCAAAGCCATTTTTTGTCAATCCTCATTTTCATTTTTCAAACAGCAAGCATCATGAGGGTTTCTAAACCTATGAGACTAGGGAAACCTTGAAAGAATCCACTGTCATTGGCCACCCACCTCCATTTTCGGGTAAACTAGGTCAAAATTTTGAAAAAAAAATTGAGCGGGAAATGGAGTCGCCTAAAATTCAGAATCAGAAAATACTCCCTACAGGTAAAAAAGGATACCGACACAGGTCTAAGAAAATCCTCAGAGAGAAGCAACCAATTTTTGACATTTGTGAAGGCACCCCTTGCATCCCTAATTCACGGCCATGATGATTATAGCAAGAGCAAGCATGACCAGCTCAAAGGGAATAATCCCTTGCCCCCGGTTAGTGACTACCTTGCTCGAGCCCCCTTCATTCCAAAAAACCCCAAATGAGTATGGAAAAAGAAATATCCCCAAATTAATGCAGATCTAGCCCCTAATATGGCATCAATCACTCTTCCGGATAAGATGCTGCAGACACACATCGACAAACTTCGGCATCTGGGTCTTATAGGTAAGCTTTCTCCAAACAAATTATCGTTTACAATAATCCAAGAATGGGCAATGCAATCGTTTGTGGGATTAAAAGAAATATTCCTTGTAGACCCAATTTTAAAATATTTTATGCTTATCTTTCATTCTAGAGCAGATAGAAATTTGGTTCACAAATATAAAATTTGGTTCTATAAGGGATCAGGCCTCTTTACTATGGTTTGGATCCCCAATTTTAATCCCAATTCTAGACTTGCCCACTTCTTCCCTCACTAGATATCTTTTCCTCTGCTTCCACTTGAATACAGAGATCCTGAAACTATTGAAATCATTGTGAACACTATGGGTATCTTCATTCGACATGACCTCATCCCGTTTGAAGCCCCTCATCGAGAACCTCGAGTCTGTATTTTAATTGATAGCCACAAACATTTTCTTAATCAAATTGCTATCAAATCTAAATGGGGAGACTGGGTACAACAGATCATCATCCAACATTCAGAAACCATTCAGAAGTATCAAAGTAAACTTGACCACTTCACCTCAGATTTTCAGAAGGATTATTCATCAGAAATCAGAGTTTGCTCAGATCATAGTTCAAATCCTTTGGAGTGTACCCATTACTCTTTGCAAGAAATACCTCCATGCCAAGTTAAACCCCAGTCAATATTACAAACTCAAGGGTGCACTGACAATACTTTAGTGTCTCGGGCATAGAATTTTGTAGAGTGGTTATCTGTTATACTCTAGTATATCTTCTCATATTTATTATTTTGCTTGCAATGGAGAGGTTATCGATTTACTCACTGCATTGAGGGTCCGGAGACAGATAATATGTCGGCTCCTACAATTATGCATGTTGACAAAATTATACATCAACTAATGTTTCAAGAGTCCCCCATTATTCTCCCTATCCACAGTCAAGAAAATCATGGGGTAGTATCACTGGGTGGACACAGGGAAATGACAAATTGTATGGACCTAGATCACATATTTGATCAATTACAAGGTTTAGATGAGGCAGAGGGAGTACAAGTGAAAATCTCTGATTATGCATATCCAAAGGATCTAGCTGAGGAAGTGAGAACACCGAGGGTAGAGGCTATAGAAATGGGAATTATTGAGTACCTAGATGTAGAGGACCTGCCTCTATACCTTGGACAAGGCATTATATCTGAGAAAATGGATGCTTCAGTTGTAAAATTGGCATGCTCTCTGAAGGGACAGAAAGATTTCTTGGAATACATAGAGCCTTCAGAGATGGAAGGGTTAATTAATAGCAGCTCCAATCAATCAATAGATGATGTTTGCATATACCCTGACACCAATACCTATGCCAATATAACATCCCAAGAGTGGGATGCTATGGAAGTACATAAAGAGGAAGATGATAAACATTATATGCCTAGAGCTGAGGACATGCATGAACAACAAAAAATTCTCTCCATTGAATAGACGCCATCTCAAAATGCTCAGCCTATAAAGACACCTAAATCCAAAGGCCAAAGAGCAAAAAGTGCAAAAACAAAGGAAGAAATAATAGTTGTCATACAATCCACTTTGGATGATAAGTTTGTCTCCATCAAAAGATCGATAAGGAGGATGAGAGGTCCTTCTTGTTAACAATGAATTTTTCCTCATGGAATGTCAGAGGCATTAATGCCTCTAACAAAAGAAATAGAATCAAACAGTTGATTGATTCTATTCATACCGATATTGTCCTAATGCAAGAAACAAAAATGTCTCAAGAAAACTATGCAAATTTGATTGGAAAATGGGCTACCTGGGCCTCCTTTCACCAGCAAGGGACTAGAGCCTCTAGAGGATTGGCAGTCCTATGGAATCCAAAGATCATCCAAGGGAGATTGATTGGGCAAGATTCCAATTGGCAACTTTTAGAGGTGAAAAATTATGATTTCTCATTTGTACTGATTAATGTCTACGGGCCAACTTCCACACAGGATAAACAAAAGCTTTGGGTACATTTAACACACTTAATTCAGATTCATAGTGATCACAATGTAGTACCAGGAGGAGACTTTAATTCTATTCTCAGGATGGAGGAAAAAATTGGTGGAATATGTCCCCCACCAAGAACCATGCAAGATTTCTTCTCTTTGCTGAATGATAACAATCTAATGGATTTTGTCCCAACAAATGGATCCTTCACTTGGACAAATAAGAGAGCTAATTTTGCACAAATAGCATCTAGACTCGACAGGTTCCTAATTTCATAATATTGGAAGCTTATAAATGTTCAATTTCAATCAGAAATCCTATCTCTTCTGGGTTCTGACCACTTTTCGATAGTGTTGTCTATAGATAATGCAGTTGCACCTAGGTGTCACAAAACCTCTTTTAAGTTTGAAAGAATGTGGCTTTGGCACCCACACTTCATCCCGCTGTTAAAATAATGGTGGGTTGGCTCTCCATTTGTGGACGGTTTAAAAATGCATCAGTTTTCCATGAAACTCAAATATATCAAAGGCCACATTAAAAAATGGAATGAGAAAGTGTTCAAAAATGTTTTCTAGCAAAAAGATTTAGTAAATCAAAAGTTAGTAGACATTTATGAGCAGACCATCCAGCAAGGTATGGATAATGACACATACCTCAAGAAGAAATAACTACAGAAAGAATGGGAAGAGCTATGTAGTAGGGAGGAAGAATACTGGAGATAAAAATCCTGCGAGTTATGGCTTCGAGAAGGGGATAAGAACACAAAAATTTTCCATGCTTTAGCCAAGTAGAAGTGAGCAACCAACACAATTTTCACGATCTCAGAATATACCACGGGTAAGGTCCTAACACATGCTCAGGATATTCAATAAGAAGGGGTCAACTTTTACAAGAATCTCCTCTCCCCCACACAAGATCCCTCCCCATCACAAGAACAACTGGATGAAATACTGGAAGCTATTTTGGTATTAACAACACAACAAAATAATGACATCCTAATGGCCCCCTTTACTATTTAGGAACTCAAGCATGTGGTTTTCTCGCTACCTCCAGACAAAGCTCCGGGCCCAGATGGCTACACAATATTATTTTTCCAAATATGTTGGGAGATTATTGGCTGGGAATTTCTAGCAGTAGTAGAAGAATCACGAAAAAGCAAGGCTATGCTAAAATAATTTAACACTACAAACATTACTATCATCCCAATGGTAAAAAACCCAAAAACATTTGCAAATTTCTACCCCATCTCTCTTTGCAATACAACTTACAAGATTATAACCAAAGCCATCTATTTGAGACTCCAACATCTCATCCCTTCAATTATATCTCAAGAATAGGGAGGCTTTGTCCCAGGAAGAGAAACTATGGAAGGAGCCCTGGTTGCCCATGAATTCCTCCATTCGATTAATGAAAATCAATCCTCCAACTTTGTCATTAAACTAGACATGATGAAGGCCTATGACAGAGTATGTTGGAACTTTCTCTTTCAAGTCCTTCATCGGTTTGGGTTCTCGAAGCAGTGGTGTAAATGGATAAAGGCATGCATTGCAGGGGCTTGGTTTTTAGTTATCATTAATGGAACAATAGTGGGCTTCTTCTCTTCTACTCAAGGTGTTAGACAGGGAGACCCTTTGTCTCCCATTCTATTCATTATAATGGCAGAAGCATTGAGTAGAACAATCAAGAAACAATAATGATTGGGGTCTTGGACTAGTGCTCAGATTGGAAATACAAGCATATCAGTTACACATTCTTTATTTGTAGATGATACATTACTGTTTGGTAAATCCCATGTGAAAGAAGCCAGGAAAATTAAATATGTTCTAGATCTCTATTCTGCAGCCTCAGGGCAGAAAGTGAATGCTCAGAAATCACAAATCTACTTGTTCAACACTAATCAGATTATATCGGACAAGATTGTCTGAATCTTACAGTTTTCGGTTGACATTCTACCATCAACCTACCTAGGGATTCCTTTCTTTGTGGGCACTAATAAACCAGGTTACTGGTCCTCAGTCATTGAAAGAATAAAAAATAGAGTTCTGGCCTGGAAGGCTAGGTGGTTATCTCTATCGGGAAGAATCCTTCTCATCAAGTTTGTTCTATTGGCAATCCCCAATTACTACCTTGATGTCCTTAAAGTGCCATCCTCCATTATAAAACAAATCCAAAAAGTAATCAAAGAATTTTTATGGACATGGAACATGAATAATGAAAAGAAGATCCCACTCATCTCACTTCAGGATATGTCACAAGGACCAACTAGAGGTGGTGCAGGACTGCATGATTTACATAACAGGAATAGAGCTTTTGGGGGAAAACTTGTGTGGCAAATGTACACTAAACCAACTAGTAAATGGTGTCAAATCATGCAAAAAAATACTTGGATAACCAAAACCCTTCAAGAGTTCTTTCTAGGGAATTGGTTCACAATTATGTCACATGGGAGGTAAACAATGGATTAAGTGATAAATTTTGGAGAGACTCATGGAGTCGCCAGCCTACCTTGTTATCTCAGTGAATTCCACATGATATCATAAACATTACAAAAAATTGATGGGGCATCTACCTCATCAACTACGTTCTGGCTGTCAAAAACTATTCAGGCAAAGTCATTTGGAAGGACCCGAATGAGCTGAACCTTGCAAGACAAGATGCTGAAATTCTAAGAAATATATTTGCAGATAGGTAGATCTACTTATCAGATAAAGTAGATAGGCTGCTATGGGCCCCTGCAAAAAATGGAAATTATTCAATCCAAGAAGGATACAAAATTCTTCAGAACTTAGCTAATGATAAGGCCCAGGCACGAGCATATAACTTTTGTTGGAACCAGGTTTTTCTGCCTAAGGCGGGGTGTTTTGCATGGCTAGCACTAAGAAATGGGATTCTCACCAGCGACCGATTACAAAAATTCTGCATTGCACAAGCCTTCAAGTGTAAATTGTGTGATGATCAAATTGAGATGGTTGATCATTTGCTAATGCAATGTCCCTTTGCATATGAATGTTGGACATTTGTCCTTAAAAAACTATGTTTCTACACGCCTCTACCCAATAAACTATGGGACCTATTTCAGTCTTGGCCTGAATTGCATCAGGGCTCACTATTTGCAAATATCTGCAAGTATACACCAACGCTTATTGTATGGTCGATCTGGTGGGAATGAAATAAAAGGATATTTTGAAGTGAGCAGTCAAAGCTAGAAATAGTTCTACAAGGGTTAGAAAACTCAATTATAGAAGCTGTAAATGCTAGCATCTTTAGGTGCAGATACAATCCAGTTGTGTCTTCATGGGATAGCAATATCATGAGAACTTGGGGGAGCCTCAACATACCATTGGGATGGGGAGACACTAAAAATTTTCCAGGTTAAGTTGATAGATCAAATATCAAATGGCATCCTCCCGATCATCAGTTAATGAAAATAAACTTTGACGGTGCATCATGTGGCAACCCAGGAATATCAGGCCTGGGTGCATGTATCAGGGATTCACAGGGCAATCTAGTCACATGTATTACCTCCCCATTGCCGGTAGGGTCAAATAATATAGCAGAAGCGCAAGAAATGCTTGTAGGGTTAACTCTGGAAAAACAATGTGGACTAACAGACATACATATCGAAGGTGATTCCATGGTTATAATTAATGCCTGCATCAAAAGAATTATCCATAACTGGAAATTAGAATACATTTTGAAGTAAATTTGTCAATTACTGGACAGTTTTCCCAACACATTCCTCTCTCATACATTGCGGGAAGGAAATCAGGTTGTAGACTATCTATCCAATTTAGGTTGCGATGGTATGGATATTATACTTAAAATGTCAAGTGTGATCCCAGCAGAGATGTGTGAATTAAGTAGGTTACTGGAGTCTGACAAATTGAACAATGAAACTAATGATGCACAAAAGGTATACCCATAGCTGCATAATATACAGGTGCCAAGATATTGTTTTCAATCGCCAATTTATGGCATCACATACACACTCGAGGATATGTGGTAATGGCAGTGGGCAAAGGTACGAAGGTGAGGTAAGTTAACTAATAAATCTCTGTCATATGACAAGGTGTGAGACCTCAATTCCAATTGATTTATAATATCCCATGTGGGAATTGGATTCCAATAAGGATAGATATCTTTAAAAGGCTCCGGGTAGATGCCAAGTTGACAATGGAAGTACATCTATTTATATCTATTTAAAGCAACAACGATGCAACGGTCGCTAGTTCAAAAAATGAAACCCAGCCTTATTATGGTCATCTCCCTCGCATGTGTATACAACTCAAGGTGGGATACGGATTACAAATTTCACATGGTTGTTCACAGATGGAGTAAAGCCCAGTAGCCGAGTGCAATACTTGTCAAATAAAGTTTAAATGACATCAAGATCCAATCAATTATGTGCCTTGATGATGCCACCAGAGTATATCGCACACCCTATTTATACCCTTC
Source organism: Thuja plicata (assembly GCA_018584345.1). Lineage (NCBI taxonomy): Eukaryota > Viridiplantae > Streptophyta > Pinopsida > Cupressales > Cupressaceae > Thuja > Thuja plicata. The sequence goes on along the minus strand of MU214980.1, from coordinate 118,449 downwards.
ACAAAACAATCTGTGCCATAAGAATTGGAATTTGGAGAGTATGGTAGAGATCTGTGTTAGTTGTGAATCTTGTGCTACCTTCCATTCGAAATCACTGCCAAAAAACTTCAGAATTTGGTTGCCGCCCAATATTAATGAAGATGTGCTTCCAATGTGCATCAATGATCTTGTGATGGAAGAAATGTTTGTGGTGCATCCCACTACCATTCAACACGCAATGATGCAGGTAACGAGACATGAAAACTTCACACTAAAAATCAAGCAATTTATGTACCCTTCACAGCTAGTTTCTATATTTATGTCGAATGCAATGGATCTCCTTCAATCTCCACGTTGAAATTTTGGCCTTCAAAGTGGTTCATAAGCACTTTTGGGTTGCCAACAAACTCAAGCATGCTATGCAAAATTATGACTTCTTGAATGGTTGAGCGTTGATTGGAGGTTTTTTTACTACTCATCAATTACTGCATAATCATGGATTTTTAGTTGCGTTTAATGGAGCCAACACGGCAGTAGAATTTCAAAATGCACAGATTATGAGAAATGCACTCCAAGAGAATGGCCATGTCCTCAACTCGCTATTGGAGGGGAAAATAATGGCTACAATACTCGCACTGATGAACCTGTTAGGGTTACCAAATTCCCTAGTGATGCCAAGGCACATTATCTCCCGTCGATCTCATGTGTGGCAGGAAGATAACCCGAGCAACAATTTGTGGGTTTTAGGGTAGAGACGGGGATCAATATCATCGCCATAATGACAAGATACATGGGTATTGCAGAAATTTCCCACTAAACAAGATGCCCACTAAATGGAATGGGAGTCGACAGTAGCACCCACCTTGGGTAAAGAAGAAAAAACCCTCGATGTACAGGGGAGCGAACGAGAAGTCACTTCCTCTGCTCCAGAACCAACCGGGTGGTCTACAGGATGGGTACCACGGTCTGGGATATTGGTGGAAGTGTTAACTGACTAGAACAACCGACCAACTAAAATGACAAGCAGTATTAACTATCTAGAAGAACCGACCAGCAGAACCGACCAACAGAACCGACTAGCAGGTTTAACCGACCAGCAGAACCGACCAACAGAACCGACCAGCAGAACCGACTAACAGGGTTAACCGACCAGCAGAACCAACTAACAGGGTTAACCGACCAGCAGAACTGACCAATAGAACCGACCAGCTGAACCGACTAGCATAATGGGAGTAGGGTTAACTGACCAGTAGAACTGACCAATAGAACCAACCAGCTGAACCGACCAGCAGAATGGGTGAAGAACTAACAGAATACCCGAGTATGTTTAGTTTTGTAATATGCTATAGTTGATGCCACAATGGGTCTGAATTGACCAAAAACTTGGAAGGTGCACACTGTAAACATTGCTCGATGTAGTTAGGTGGTGATTTTTTCTTCGAATGTAATTATTTGAATATTTTGTATTGTCAACATCTATTTGCTATATTGTAATTGAGCAAGGATTCTGGGTTTTCTTGCTGGTTCTTTCCTAGATGAGCTCTTAAACCAGCTTATATTAATAAATATATTTAGTGGCTAGCCCACTTTTTCCTTAAAAAAAAAAAAATTGCAAAGTTGCATGACAACATTGGAAAGATTTGATTCCCTTTGATGTTTGAGGATGGGTAGTTATTTTAACCACCTAAAAACATGGGGAAAACATTTATTGTTTAGCAGTTTTGCTCGTGTTGACAAAGTAGTTTTGTGAAAAATGGCTCCCCCATAGATCTCCAACATGAATTTCATCACGGATATAAGGGATATGGTAGGGGAGCTCTTGTATAGTGTAAATATGGAGGGAGGAGCTCAAAGAAGCAGTTTAACCAATTTTAATGGCAAGCGAGTCCAATGTATTCGGTTATGTGTTTGCCAGTAAACTAATGACGTTTGAATTCAAAGGTATGATTGAAAGGATGAAACCAAGCATGGTTTTGTAAGAATTGAGGTTATACATACACCTCCTAGGAATATCAGGCCTTTTCCAATCCATTGGGATACATTTCCAAGTGGAAATCACCAAACTGAACCAGAATAGCCCTATTAGCCATATTTGCCCTTAATTCTAGGAATCCACTATACGAAGACCTTAGAACCCTAAGACCTACAAAATATCTCATGTATTGGAAAAGGGTATCCAAATATCAACTTTTTTTGGGGTAGTTTGGGATTATTTTGAATGAGGTGGGAAAAACTAGTCAATTAGGGCTAGAAGAAGCATTAAGCCTAAAAGACCAAATTCACTAAGGATCTTGAAATCGATTGAGAAATTCTTGATACCCTATCCTAATGGGATCAAGTGAAGCTTAAGAAGTTTTCCAAAAATGGATTATACCCCCTGCAAACACTTGTTAAGGAAAGGAGACGGAAAGGCACTTGGAGTCATCCAAGAAGGAGTATAGGAGAGAAGTGAAACTTGTTGATAGCTACCCCTAAGTGAAGAACAAAGGACATAATATCTTAGAGAGGTGTTGTAGAAGTCCTAAAATAGCTAAGGAAGGACTTGGGAGATCCTAGAAAAAAGGTAAGGGTCTTGGGAAAACTAGGAAAGGTTAGAGTCCTAGTAGGATTGTGAAAGCACGCTTGGGAGTTTCTATCAGATTGGTATCAGAGCCAATAATATTTGACTTGTGATGAATGTTTCAACCAATAGAGTTAGTAGGAGATTATAAAATGGTGAAAAATGTAAAACTTACAAAGAAATTGGGTGAGCAAGAATAAGAGAATAAGTTTCTCATAGATAGATTGGCCCAATTAGAGCATACATTAGACCAAGTGGAAGAGAAGACTGATGAATTCAGGGGTAAAGTTGAAGGTAAGAGTAAAGAGATAGCAATAGACGGTGAGGTCCCTAAACCAGACCCTATCCTCACTAAAGAACCCTTCTTGAAAGCCTTAAGTGGAAATGCATTGGAAGGAATCCCAATCTTTAGTGGGAAAATGGAACCAGAAGTAGTCCTAGATTGGATTGAAGGAGTTGAAAACCACTTTGAGTGTGATGGGATAACAGAAGCCCAAAAGGTAAAAGTGGAAAAGGAAAGACTTAGAGGGTTTTCACTCACTTGGTGGAAATTCATCCAAGATGAGAGGGAGAAAGAAGGAAATAAACCCATAGCCACTTAGAAAGCTATGGTAGCCAAAATCAGAGAGGCATATGTGCCAGAAGATTATGAAATGTAGTTGCATAAGAAAAGACAAAGTTTAAGGCAAAAAGAATTAGATTTCAACTCTTACACCGAGGAGTCTCAATGGTTGTGCATGAGGTCAAGAGTTGCAGAAGATGAAAGTGTGAATGTAGCTAGATACCTCAATGGTCTAAGATGGACTATTCAAGATGAATTGAGTCTACTGACTCCTACCACAGTTCAAAGATGCCACCAACTTGTAGTTAAGGTGGAAGAATAGTTGAAAAAGAAACAAGAAACAAGCAATACCAGAGGTAGAGGAAGAGGAAGAGATGGCAGAGCCCAAAGAAGTGGATATGGTGGTAGAAGTTCAGAATCAAAGACTCAAGGAGAGACTAAGCTGACTGAATAACAAGAGGGAAGCTCAAACAGGGGAGGCTTCAATAGAGGAATAGGCTCTAATAGTAATTGGAGAGGAAGAAGCAATAGCCAAGGAAGAGGTTCTTACTTTTCAACCATGAAATGCTATCATTGCTACCAAATGGGACATCCAACCTATAGGTGTCCAAAGAAAGGATCTACTTCCCAAGGGAGTGATAAGAGAGTCAATTTTGTTCAAGAAGAATCTAGTGGTGGTAAAAAACACCCTGAAGTACCCCTATAGTCAGAAGAGGGAGAAAATTTGATGATAAGGAGAACACTGATTAAAGAACCAGTGAGAGAAGAACCAAGCCAGAGAAGATCACTGTTCAGAGTGAAATGAAAAATGATGGGTAAAGTGTGTAAGGTCATCATAGACTCAGGGTCTACTGACAATATTGTGTTAGAAGAGGCAATTAGTAAACTCGAAATGAAGGGGATTCCACATAGTAATCCATACAAGGTTACTTGGTTGAACAAAGGACAACATGTCCTTGTGAATGAACAAGCATTGGTGGACTTCTCAATTAGAAGGTACAAGGATAAGGTAATATGTGACATCCTACCTATGGATGCATGTCACCTTTTAATAGGAAGGCCATGGCAATTTGACAGAAAATCCATGCATGATGGAGCCAAGAATGCATATTCTTTCAAGAAAGATGGTGTGACTTTCAAAATACAGTCACTATTAGAAGAAGGAGAAGTGAAGTCCAAAAGCCATAATGTTATATTGGTGAGTGAAAAGGATTTCTTAGAAGATATGGAAGAAGGAGAGGGTGTAGGATATGATTTGGTTTTGAAACCAAAGGAAGAAGATGCAGAGAAGATAATAAAGAAGACAAAGATTCCTATAGAAGTACAATAGTTTCTAAAAGAGTACAAAGACATTGTCAGTGATGGACAACCAGCTAGCCTACCCCCTAAGAGATCTATTAGCCATCAAATTGACTTTATCCCAGGAGCTAGCTGATAAGGCTAAATTATTGCCTTTGTTTTGTATAATTTTAATACTCTATTCTAGTTTTTGTCAAAACATTTGAGATTCTAACCAGTCAAAAACTTTTGATAAAGTCTAGAAAAAATTGATGAACCATGGGTAGATGCTTGTGACATATTTTGCTAATATTATACATATAGTGCAGTATTTCATAAAACCATCACAATCTATGTTCTAATATCTGGATATTTAATTTGATTAAGCTTGTTGCATGAATATTTTCGTATCATAACTAACTTGACAGGAGAGAAAGTGGCTGGAGAGTGGTCGACAGCATTCAAGGAGGACTGTTGAGAACCAGCTACGACGGAGTGATCATTATAGCACCAGGAAACATGGATGCTACAATGGAGCCATTATTCCAGGATGTGGGGATGTAGTGTGCCTATATTCCCTCTGCACTTCATTGAGTTGAATTGGTCACCCAAGCTTTACTACCCACGCCGCGGGCTGTTTCCTTTCCATCTTCTTCTCCGGCATGTTTTCAACAAGATAGTTTCTTTTCTATTTTTGTAATAAATGTTTGATCCTCTATATATAGGGATTGGACTGATAGTTTGAGGTTAGCTAGAACAAAATAGAGACAGAATTTTTTGGAAGAAAATTGATATACAACAATCTATTTCAAGTTCCACATATTGTTTCTATGTAATGAGTTTTTGAAATGCAATGAAATAGTTCTTGGTTTACATTCTGTGTTCATAGTTTAGCAGAAAATAACCAAGGGGGCCCACTTGGGAGGTGGAATAGGTTAGAATAGAATAGATTTTATTTCTAGCATTTCTAGTAGTTCAGATAGAAGTTACAATTTCTTCCTGCAGCATCGCAACTTGTGAGTGTTCCTGCAGCATCTGCAAGAGTAGTTATAATGGATGTTTTAGGTTGAAATCATAGGTTTCAGTAGAGTTACAATTTATAGCATTCATTCCAGTAAGAAGATAAATGTATTCTTTTCCTGCAGCTCTAGTGTAGGTTTCTTTTATGCATTTGTATCTTCCTGCAACATAAGCAGAATGACTCCTTAAGGAACCTAGTGCACATATCGTGCCGACCATTTCAAGTATACATCCTTGGGTTGAAAAGTTAAATGCACTTCACAATGGGAAAAATAGTCCTTAGATTGAATAAACCATTCCTAAGAAAGGCCTTGAGCATGATTATTATACACCTATTGTGAGGCGGTTCATTTTTGGCACCGCTGTCGGGGATGGTGTCAAGCTAGGAACATTTTTGAGTCATTTTTTTCATTCCTAGATTAGTTTTTAGATTTGTCTCTCTAAAAATTGCTTCACAAGCATGAAGAATTCAATTGCATACATCGAAGAGAAAGGCGACGAGATGAATATGGAAGATTTCTCCTAGCAGAGCCTGCTAATTTGAATGAGGAAGTTGAAGAAGTTGAGTTACTCTTTGAGGATGCAAGCCCCGACTTTCCTGCAGCATCTTCCTCCAGAGCAAAACCATTTGATGTAAGTGGCTTCCGAACTTTTGCAAAAATCTTGGCCAGCTTTCTAGATAATTCTGGCCCAAATCCACCTAACGTTAACAATCTAGTAGCCAATGCTCCTTTCCAGCAGCAACCCTACAATCAAATACCTCCAGTAATGGCACATCCTACTTTCCCATTTCCTCTCCCAAGCCTTATAAACAATGCTGATCTCAAGAATATACCCACAACTGCTCTTCCAAAGTTTTATGGACTTATAACTGAGGATCCTGACACTTTCTTGTTTGAGTTTGACATACTGTGTCAAAGTTTTGACTATAATACTGATGCTCATAAGCTCAAGTAGTTTCCTGCAACACTGAAAGAGTTACCATTACGATGGTTCATGGGCTTAGGAGCCAATGCAGCAGGTACATGGGATGAGATGCAAACGTTGTTTCTGCAGAAATATAAAGATTATTGCAAAGGCAGTGACCCAAAAGGAGATGACATCTTTAGGATGTCTCAAAAAGAAGATGAAACATTGGAGGACTATGTTTCACATTTTTTGTACACAATGCAAAAGAATCCCCAGCATGTGCTGGCAAAAGATTCACAAAAACTAGTCTTCTTGAGAGGGGTAAATGACAACTGTCTGGAGGCATTAGACTTTATGGCTAGTGGAGACATATCCCAATCCTCTTGGGATGACCTCAAGAAAATCTGTCAAAACTACTCAAGGTCAAATGTGAAGAAAGGTAGAGGATACCAGTCCATAGTCACAAAAGGGATTGGTTCAGGAATTTCAAAGCTGGAGATATCTAATTTTCTCACGAATTTCAAGAAGGATATTATAAATGATGTAGCTACACATCTTGACACAATGACTGCCAAGAAGAAGCATGCAGAAGCTGAATCACAATTGGCTGAGTACTATCCACACTGCCACAAACAGAAGCAAGACTGTGGATGTAAGCTGGTAGCTAATCTGGAAAACCAACATTTTCCAACTAACTACATGAAGATAGAAGGAGACAATGATCAAGTGTTCTTCATTTCTCAACATTGACCATGGGCTTCACGACAAGGTATGCCACAAGATCCTCTATAGTTTTCAAATTTTAACAATAATCAGTGGCAAAACCAAAATTATCAAAACACTTTTCAATACTCTCAACCTCAGTGGCAAAACCAAAAAAATACCCAATGGCCTAATCAGAAAAATACCCAATGGCCTAATCAACAAAATACCCAATGGCCTAACCAGCAAAATAATCAGTGGCCTAATTAGCAAAATAACTAATGGCAAAACCAACAAAATAATCAGTGGCCAAATCAGTAGAATCAATGGCAACCACCACAAGGAAATTGGCAGCAAAATAACCAATGGAGGGGGCCTCCAAAATGGCCTAACCAAAATTTTGGCAGTCCACAATTACCACCTCTAGTGCAACCACCTGCAATAATGTCACCTCCTGCAGCAACTAATGCTAATCCAAAGCCAACCATATTGCCTGCTCAACCACAGCCAAATCCAAACAACAAATAGCAGTAGCAGCAAGCGTACACTACTGACACTCAAAAGTGCCCTACTTATTCAGTAGAAATAGCTGATATTCATTTAAGGTCCGGTACCACCCTGCCCACACCTGAATATCCTATAATTATGGAAGTTGTAGACACTCCTGCAGCACTGCTTCCAAAAGCCACATTGCCAAATACCAGCCGGCCTACTGATATACCCAATAGAACTATTGTCCACACTTCAAATCCACCCTTTCCATAGAGGCTAAACAAATAAAAACCTATACCCCAAGAGGAAGAAACATTTGATATTATTGAGCAGCTGAAAAATATGAATATTCAAATCTCACTGTTCCAAGCTATCAAAGATATACCTGTTTATGGAAAGGCTATTAAGGAAGCATGCCTTAAGAATCCAAGGCGGAAGAAGAAAGACCCTTAGACAATACATGTTGTAGGTCAATTAGCAGATATCATGTTAGGAAAGGTGGTAATACCCAAGTATTCAGATCCTGGCAGTCTAGTAGTCGACATGATGATAAATGGACAGACTGTGAAAAATGCTCTAGTTTATTTGGGAGCAGCAATAAATGTTATGACTAAAGATACAATGTATAAGCTAAGCATAGAAGGCTTGAGAACAACAGCCACAGTGTTACAACTTGCTGATAGTTCAACTGTTACTCCACAGGGCCTCATAGAAGATGTGATAGTAACCTTAGATTCATGGGAGTATCCTATTGATTTTCTCATCCTATCACCTAAAGTAAACTTTGTTGGCTATCCTATAATCTTGGGAAGACCTTGGTTAGCCACCACTGATACCAAAATTAATTGTAGATCAGGCAGTATGACAATTTCAAATGGATAAGCCATAAGGAAACTAGCCCTATATCCTCCTGCCCAACCCCAGCCAGACTTGGGAGAACCTATTTGGCCAGACTTAGGAGACGAGGAGGAGGAGCTTAATTCAGTAGCCCAACTCATGATGTTGCATAGGTAATCTTTTCTAAAGATGCAAGAGGAAGATGATGTGATACAAAGCATTCTAACCAATGAATGTGTTGTGGCTAAAGATGTTTCAGAAAGTTATATTTTACAGCTACGTACCTATGAGGATTGTATGCCTCCACCAAACCCTGAAATGATTGATCAATTACTGGAAAATGAAATAGTTAAAAGTCCAGTTCCTAAAGTGTTAATGGCAGAGCTAACAACAACAGTAGAACTGTCCTTTGGACGAAGCCTCCATGTAAACAACAAGCTGTCCTAATCACAGTTGGCATTATTAACAAAGCTCCTCAGTCAGCATGAAAAAGCCTTTGCATGGGATTATGGAGATATGGAGGGACTAAACCCAAAACTCTGCACCCACAGAATCTACATCAATGATGGAAGTTTTCCACTTCGTCAACCACAGAGGAGGATAAATCCAGCACTGAGAGAAATAGTTAAAACAGAGTTGCAGAAGTTGTTGGATGTTGGATTCATCTACCCAATCTCTGACAACAAGTGGGTATCACCATTGGTAATTGTACCTAAGAAAGGAGGTAAGTGGCGGATATGTGTGGATTACAGAGAATTAAATAATGCTACAAAGAAGGACCAC
>MU214980.1:68058-85230 GCA_018584345.1 Thuja plicata | reverse complement strand
TATATATATATATATATATATATATATATATATAGTTTTGTTTTGGTGTTTGGCGTTTTAATTAAAATGTTAAGTATGTCGTCGAAATAAACTTCTCTTCTCATCGCATAACATGGCGTTTTAATTTCCAATGAAATTATATTAAAGCATGCGGTTATGTTTTAAATATATGCGTTGAAATACATTTGAATAGCATATGTTATATTATTAAACAGACCCGCGATAGTATGTAGGAGGCGCAAATAACTATTAGTTATCGGGCAATTACATATGCTATGAATTAAAACAATAACGCGGTCCTATCAACTAAGGCATCTGTTCTCATTGCATCGCATGGTGTTAAATCCTAATGTTAAAGCATATCATTTGGAATACTTAAATTAAGCCCACGCATTTTACTAAAGTCTGCGACAATATTTTAAAAGGTTTATGTCTTATGTTACATATGCGTTGATTTATGATTCGAAAGCATATTGGTTTACATGCCTAAAGCCCGCATTTTATCAAACACCCACGGTAATGAACATACACATTGGCATATGCTTTAGAATGCATACATAAATGTTTTTCCTTTGTTAAAAGCCGCAGATAACTATTAGTTATCGGGCGTTGTTTTCTTTTTAAAACAATGTGCATGGACAATGAGCTTTGTTAAATGCCATTAAAGCACATCACAACATGGCATTTTTCCTTTGAGAATGCATGAACATTTTTATTAAAACATTTTCCTTCCTCCACTTTTAGCTATGTTTTTCCCTACAAAGAAAGCGTGGCAGATTTTTGAGAATGATTGGCACCTAAATGCAAGCTTTGCATCCACTAAGACCTGCGTTTTATGAAGATAAGCCCGTCTAGGGTATAGGTCAAAGCAAAAAATAGTTTTATCACCAAGAAATTCACCACCAATTTTTGCAATATTCGTACCTCTTCTTCAGGCAAATTTTTGGTAAGTTGAAAAGCTTTCTTTCCTTTCAAATTTGAAGTATATCCATTTGCATTTATGAGGAAAGAGTTTGTTCTTCTTAGGGAACACTTTTCTTGTTGAAGACTTCTTCTTTGTTGCTGATTTTTAGCAATTTAAGGATGCATGGAGCACATTTGTCACTTCTCATCTATGACTCATTATATTCACATTAATTCTTGGTGAGAAATTGTCAAATTATTGGCCTATATATCTTCTCTTTTCTCCTCCAAGACTAAATTTGAAATTCTTATTTCATTTCCAGAATCTTATAGCTTGAGGAGATTGTTGATTTTCCCTTTTGCATTCAAAGGAAAAGATATGGTTCTTTCTTTTCTTTTTCTTTGTTGCATATGAATTTTCGTTTCATTTTCTTCTTGTCTTTCCATTTTCGTCTTCTTCTTCCATTTTCTTCTAAGTTGCATATGAGGATGTCATTTATCCTCATATGCAATCGGGATTAAAAACCTCGTTCTTGATGGTGACTTTCCAAATTAAAGGAGAAACGATGCAAGGTGCTACCCATATGCAAGATGCAACAAAAAGCTCACCTTTTCATATTCCCAATGATGAAAAGACAAACGTAAGACTTCCAATATACAGTCAGCCTATAAAAGCCCACTTTCCACTTTTATATGCATTTGTTTCTAAAAGGCCCATCGTGCATATCGAACATTCAATGTATCAAGTTCAATGCTTGTTGTCCCATATGCAATCCCTCCGAAAAAACCCACTGTTTGACCTCATATGCAAGTGTTCACAAAAGTTTATCATGCGCATGACATATTCATGTGTGAAAATACTTTTCACATCTCTTTGGACTTGCTGTCCAGCATGTGTAAATGCTTCCAAAAATCCCACTATGCACATAACACATCTATTCATGAGCTGCAAATGATTCCAAAAAAACCCCACCTTGCATATTGAACATTTGCTAATGCATATATGTGTCAATGTATTCATTTCATCAAACTCAAAGTTTGTTGTCCGCATACATGCAGTACCTCCAAAATATTGAGCTCTTTCTTATATGCATTATGGATTGAAAAACCCACTTCTTTCATAATGTTCGTACTTACATATCAATGAAGAAGTCTAGTTTTCCAATATGCAAAACCATAAAAAAAAACCCACCTTTTGTGTCCTTTTATGACCTTTCATGAGGTGTATGTACTTCTCCTCAAATGATGAAGAGTCATGTTGCAAGAAGCAAATCACTTCTCATACGGTTGCAAAGAAAAAGAGATCTTTCCCAAAATATGACATATGGTGCTCGTCCTAACATGTGATTAAGTTTCAAAGACTGGATTACAAATTCCAAGGTTTCAAAAGCGTACGAAGTCAGAGCAACCACACGATGGAGCCAGACAAAGAAGTGGAAAGTGTGAAATGATTGCAGGCATAGAATGCTTTCAAAACTGACACAGAAAGACACAAATATGCCTCTCAGTGATCACCCCAATGATGCAAATCGATCAAGGACAGAGATTCACGTTCCGGTTCCTGGTGCTTTCACCAAACTTGAACACATCAACCATGGGGCATTCTATAGTAGCATGAAGACCAAAAAAGGATGATGCAAATAGATGTCATGTCTTGTCAGACACTTAGATGTTTTCATTATGCATTTTGTAAAAGTGTAAAATCTTTGATAGATTACACGATAATATGTAAAGTAGTCTCATGTAATCATGCTGCAAGGACATTAGGTCCTACAGCATTGAATAAGTCAAAGCTAGTTAGTTATAGATAAGCTTTGAATAGTTCAAAGTTGGTTAGTTAAGGATAAGGATTGAATAAGTCAAAGTGGTTGAGGGTTTCCCCTTTCTTATCCACTTTTATCTCTCCTCTTTTCCTATATAAAAGAGGGAGCTCATTGTAACCCTTCATCTTTTGTTTGTGCAAATAAACTATAGGCAAAACTCTTGAGTTCTGAAAACTTTGTGTTTCATTGTAAGAGAGTTAAGCATTTGAATAAAGGAATAGAGATTGACAGACTTTGTGTTGTTGTCTTGAAAATCAATGAATGTATTCTTATGTTTCACTTGTTGATCCTTGTTCAAATTAAAATAGTTTCTTTGTTTAAATCATTGGGGCATCTTTAATCCAAGTTTTCTGAAGACTTTGTGCTTCAGGAAATCGGAGTTACTATAGAAACTAGTGACTGATATACTCCAAGGACTGAAGACTTTGAGCTTTAGTATTGGACAATAGATTAGAGTATTTATTTGAGGTGAGGACAGGAGACTTTGAGCTCATTGTATCACTTCGTCTTTAGATAAATCAACTGCTGCCTCGTTTGATTGTTCTTAAGTCAATCATCGAGTCACCGGTATTACTGTTGCAAGGTGAATTGTATGTGTTACAGTTTAGTTCTACTTGAAGCCACCTGCGGTAAGAAGGGATCCTGCCCTATTGTTGAGAGGAGAGATAAATCTCACATACTACTGCCTAAAACACACGTTTTGCAAATTGTAGTCTTAGTGACTTGCAAAATATTTAGCCAACACCCTTAAGCATAGTTTCAGATAGAGACACAAAATTCATGAGTCGCTTTTGGAAGACACTGTGGCAAAAATTGGGAACCAATCTATCCTTTAGGTTTGCATATCACCCTCAGACAAATGGTCAAACTAAGGTAGTGACTAGAAGTCTAGGGAACCTATTGAGGTGTCTCACTAAGGAGTATGGTCAAGCTTGGGACCAACTACTGGGACAGGCAGAATATGCTTATAATGATACAATCAACAGGACCACTTGAAGGAGTCCATTTGAAGTTGTCTATGGACTAAATCTTAGAGGGATATTTGAACTCAGAGAGTTAGAGGATGGAGCCAAAGGGAGTGTCTATGCAGAAGACATTGCACACTCCATGAAAGAGGTGCATGAATCAGTGAGAAAGACTTTGACAGAGAACACTGCAAAGATTAAGTAGAAGGTAGATGAAAGGAAGAAGGAAGTACAATTCCAGGTGGGGGATCTTGTAATGGTCCATTTGAACAAGGCAAGGTTATAGAAGGGAGTGCCAAACAAGTTACAAATGAGGAGATTAGGGCCATGTACTATTCTGGACAAATATGGCAACAATGCTTAGAAAGTTGAACACCCTGAGGATATTCGTTTATCTCTGGTCTTCAATGTTGCAGATATGGTCCTTTATAAGGGGCCTACTCCAAATATAGATCATATTCTTACTGAAGTAATACAAGAAGTGGAGGACCTGAACTTAACCCCTACACCATCCAAGAAAGAAGAGAAGGTGCTTGATTCAAGGGTCTACTAGAAGACTAGATAGAGAAATTACAATGAGCATATGATAAAGTGACATGGCCAAGGAGATTCAGAGGCCACTTGGATTAAAGGGACATGGTTTAAGAAGTTGGTAACTGACTCCAACTTGCTCAATCCAAGGGTGGATTGAAATATTTTTGTTTGGGGACAATGATGCAGGAGAACCTAGGATAACTCCTATCTTCAATTTTGGTTGTGGCTTGTACTGAACCTAGCCAATTCAAGATTATTTTCTTAGACCTTATAAGGTCTTGTGAGTTTTTACCTAGGTGGATTTGACTAGGATCAATCCACTCTAGTTGATTTTGCTTTGATAGTGTTTAGTGCTAGAAAGCCTAAAAAGTGGGAATTTGGGTCTAAAAGCCTTCAAGGCTTAGGAAGTCTCAGAAATGTTCCTAAAATGGACTCTATGATTTTTCTACATCATTTCATATAGGTTAGAGGTCATTAGATTATGTTCTAGGCAAAAATGTAAAAGTTGTCAAAATGTTGTCATGACAACAATTGCAACTTTGCAAAGTTGCATGACAACATTGGCAAGATTTGATTCCCTTCGATGTTTGAGGATGTGTAGTTATTGTAACCACATAAAAACATGGGGAAAACATAAAATTCCATGAGGAGGCCCATTTCCCGAGGTTGGCTGATGTGGAGAATATTTTGAATTTGAAAGAAGCATTGCTCTGTTCATTGTTTTTTATCACAGCTGTTTGCTTTTGTTACTTAGTGTTCTTGAATGGATTGAACCACTCAATATGGTGTTGGATTAATGTATTTGGGTTAGTTAAAATATCTTTTTTTTTGGTTTGAAGGTTCTAGATGTTCATTAGATTAGCTTTATAAATTCATTTCTTGTTTAGCAATTTTGCTGGTGTTGACATAACAGTTTTGTGAAAAATGGCTCCCCCAAAGATCTCCACCGTACATTTCATCATGGTCATGAGGGATATGGTAGGGGATCCCTTTTATAGTGTACATATGGAGGGAGGAGCTTAGAGAAGTAGTTTAAACAATTTTAATGGCAAGCCCTAGGCGAGTCCAGTGTATCCGATTAGGTGTTTACAGTAAACTAATGATGTTTGAATGCAGGGGTATGATTCAAATATTGAAACCAAGCATGGTTTTGTAATAATTTAGGTTATAAAGACACCTCCTAGGAAGATCAGGCCTTTCCCAATCCACTAGGATACATTTCCAAGTAGAAACCACCAAACTGATCCAAAATAGCCCTATTTGCCCTTAATTCTAGGAATCCATTGTACAAAGACCTTAGAAACCTGATAACTAAAAAATATATAATGTATTGGAAAAGGGTATCCTAATATCAACTTTGTTTTTGGGGTTGTTTGGGATTATTTTGAATGAGGTGGGAAAAACTAGTCAATTAGGGCTAGAAGAAGCATAAGGCCTAAAAGACCAAATTCACTAAGCGTCTTTCTCCATGGTGATTTGGAGGATATATATGGAACATCCCCAAGGATTTGACGTGAAAGGTAAGGATAAATTAGTGTGCGGATTAAAGAAGAGTTTGTATGGCTTGAAACAAGCACCTCGACAATGGTACTTAAAATTTGATAGTTTAATGGTTGAGCACAACTTTGGCAGGTGTAATTTTGACCATTGTTTTTCTTTTAAGAGGTCGGATAATGATAGATACACTATTTTATGTTTATATGTTGATGACATGATTTTATATGGGTCTAACATGGATCACATAAGAGAGTTAAAACAACAGTTAGAAAAATCATTTTCTATGAAGGATTTGGGGGCAGCAAAATAAATCCTTGGTATGAAAATTTTCAGAGATAGGTAGAATAAAATGTTTACTCTATCTCATGATGATTATGTTGAAAAGGTGTTGCAAAGATTCTCCATGGAGAATGCAAAAGTTGTCAGCACACCTTTGCCTAGTCATTTGAAATTGACTAAGGAGATGTGTCCAAAAACACAAGAGGAAGAAAAAATGTCCAAGGTACCCTAGGTTTCAGATGTAGGTAGTTTAATGTATGTCATGGTATGCACTAGACCTAATATTTCACATTATGTAATAGTTGTTAGTAGGTATATAATTCATCCTGGTGTTGACCATTAGAATGCGATAAAATGGATTCTCAAATACTTGAGAGGTACATCCAACAAATGTTTATGTTTTGGGGGCTCTATTATTGATTTACAAGGCTATGTTGACTCAGATTTGGTAGGAGACATTGATACCAGGTGGAGTACAATAGGATATGTTTTTATTATCTGTGGGAGAATGGTGAGTTGGATCTCTAGGTTGCAAAAGGTGATTTTTTTATCCACCACAGAGGTAGAGTATGTAGTTGCAACAGAGGCAAGCAAGGAGATGATATGGCTATAATCATTCATGGAAGAATTGGTAAAAACACATGTTAACAATTATTTTTTTATGGATAGCTAGAGTGTCATTCATCTTGTAAAGAATTATACCTTGTATTCAAAGACAAAACACATACAGTTGAGGTATCGCTTTGTTCATTCGGTATTGGATGATGGATGGTTAAGGATAGAAAAATACATACAAATGACAATCTAATAGATATGTTCACAAAGGCTTTCACGAGGGAGAAGATTAGCTCCTCTTCAGCCTTGGTTGTTCTTCATGACTAAAACAATAAAATAAAACAACAAAGTCTAGGGTGTTTCTTTCCAGTGGGAGCTACAAGATCAATTTCCAAGTGGGAGATTGTTTAGTGTGGAGCTTGACCAATCCCCAAGTGGGAGATTGTTGGTTTGTGGTGACTAATTAGGAAAGTACTATACACTTTTCTATAATTCATGGGGTTTTGGGAAACGACCCAATTTTTTTTTTGGTTAACCCATCAAGCATTTTTTGGGTTGACTTGTCAAACATTTTCCTAGGCTAACTCGTCAAGCATTTCCATAGGTTGACCCATTAAGCAAGTTTTGGGGTTAGGGTTTTTCTATAAGAAAAATAGTATTAGGGTTATGGCTTGAGAGTGTGAAGAAGTATTGTAGCATTTGCAATAGTATTGAGTTGTAATGGAGCACTAGTTGTAATTGGTTGAAATTATTGGATAATAATATTGGATTCTTTGTTTGGTGGACGTGACCCAAGATTGAGTGAACTACGTTAAATTCTTTGTGCCTTATTCTCGTGTGTGTTTTATTTCTCTATTTCATTGATCATATCTGCATTTAATTGTTAAGATATATGTCTTCTAATCTTAACAACTACTGCACGATCCATTAAAAGTGGATAGATGAGACTTCATAAGGTCTCTCATATGCTCTAAACAGATAGAATCCCCATCCACCACTACTCTCTCCCTCTTATACTCTACTCTAGAGCCAATCGGGGTATGATAATGGTCACGATATATCCTCTCCTCCAATTCACCATGATTAGATAACTAAGACTCCCCATGGTGGGATGCCTCCTAACAAGGTCCCAACCAACTGATCATCTCTTGAAGCAACTGAACTAAGTGGAGATTCCAATCATTACCACTATGACCACCTCTTTGGTCCTCATGGTGATCCTCCTGGCATTCCTCTTCTTGGTTCTCTTCCTCATGATGTTCCCCCTTATGGTTGACCATATTAGTATTCAGTCGACCACCTTTATTTCTAAGAGACGTCCTTTAGAGGAAAAAATATACGGGTTTTAGAATCAACATAAAACATATCTACAAGCCATACTAAGGAAATGAGGAAAAAATGATAAGCATTAGCTTGTATAACAACCACACATCACTCACACAAAATATAATGGGTACATATACACTAGAGCTCCTAGCATATGAATATGAGCTCTGATACTAAATGAATTTACCTACCAAGGAACCCTCTGAACATAAGGCTACTACATGCACAATTAATTTTCTTTTTGAACATAGATATAAACATCATGAAAATGGGTGCATAAATGATGGTATTGCATAAGCAAATAGAGAAACAAACAATGATCATCACATTATTGTGCACAAGCGGAAGTCTTACAAGCACTTCCAAGGGTTCCAAGACAATGTGAATACACAGTCAAAATGGAATACACACGTTTCTAATATCACCTAACAAGAGCTCAAACAAAGTCCAATGAGATATAGGAGTTAAAGACAACAATAACTCATGACAAACAAATAGAGGATACTAAATCAATCCTCTAAATCCATCTAACAAAGATTTGTTTTAATACCAAAGGAAAGTGTTCCTACGATTGTTAATCATATAAGTTCATTGCCTTTTAACTAATATGAACCAATAAGAACCATCATCGAAACAAGCCAAAATTAAAAGATGACAAACAATAAGAAAAATGCCTCTCAACAAGAAATTAAGTAGAGATGCAAGAGGCAGGAAAATACGCTAATGAATGCAAGTGATGAACCACATTGTGTAGATGTTGATCGCCAATGTGCCTCTTCCAGCATCTCAATCTAGAGGCCCATAGATTCTTATCTATAAGATGTAGACATTGATGAACACATGCATAGATTCAACACACAAAGATGGCAGTCCAAACTCGGTGATTTCCTGAGATCAAAAAATGTCTCAGAACAGAGAGGTGGATATGCCACTCTATAGGACAATGATGTCGATCAACGTAGACACCAAATCAAGTAGAAGCACTGATCTAAAGACTTCTCCCAAAAATGCAAAAAAATAAAAGAAAAATCTATGTTGACTCCAACCTATGGCTAAAGGAAACTACCTCCACACTAAGGAGTATCAAATACCCATAATTTAGGCCATAATCGCTCGATATGATCATAATAAGAGTAAGAAAATTAATCTACTAAGCACATCAATATAAAACAAATTATTGAAAGAGAATGCATAGGGGTAGAGATGAGCACAACATGCTTGATACTATGTCATTGGAAGGAGTCCACCATTTGTATGCCAGTCCCCAAAAGTGACATGTAATGCCAGCCAACCACATGGTACCCTTAGGCCCACCCCACCTTGCTCGCAGACATAGTCACATGAACAAAGCATACATAATGCACATATAAGGATTATGCTAACACACATGCCATATAAGTGCAATATGACATGTGTGTTAGCCTAATCCTTATATGTGCCAGTATAATATGACACAAGTACAAAGGGTCACTACTTAGAACTAACAATCGTTTAATGCAAGGACTCAAGAATTGAGTGTCATTACATGGCATGTGGTGGCCCATGCAATATTGAGTCTTGAATTAATGTCTGCAAATGATTAGACTTGATATGTATCTTTAATCAGAGTCCTTAAATGGCCATATACTACACCTTTGATCAATGTCCTCAGATGGCCACACACTAATTTACCTTCGATCAACATCCTCAGACTACCAGGTAATCATATCAATTCTTGTTAATGTGTTTTATCCTATTTATATTTATTTAGTTTTTACTTGATTAAAGAATTTCCACGGTTACCCTAGTGACCCCTTTGTGTCCCAACCCATTGTGGAGAGTCACTCCACTCCACTACCCAAACACCCAAGATCATCTCATTTCAACAATTAGGCACTATGCAACCAATGCAAGAAAAGACTCTCAAAGTCATAACCAAAATGAATCATGGAAAGCTCATTTGGTCTCAAACCAAGAGCATGAGTCTCTCAAAGATCTAGACAAGGTACAACTTGATTGTGCCTGTGATGCAGTCTTAACAACAACATCAATGAATCAAGATACAATCTCAAATCAAGCATCAAACATAGACCAATAAGAAACATAGGTAAAATACTCATGCATAAGGGCACACTCAACTAGCCTCATTTCTAGGAGTACAAATTTCAAGGTGGATCCAAATCAAACACACAAGAAATATGAAACTAACACAACCACATGGCTCAATCACAATCTAAAATTGAAAAAGTCATAAAGTATAAATATAGACTAAAATTCAGTCCCAAAGGTCACCACCATCGATGAACCTTCAAAAATTCACTAAAAATTCAAACTTTGAATTAAGAAAAAATGAGAAAACTCATTGGTCTTCTAGCACCCAACAACACAATGGTGCAATAAAATTCATGTTTTGAGCACACATGAAAAAACAAGAAACATAAACTTATATAAACTTCACACTTGAAATCACCAAAATATGGAAGCCCAAATGGGTATGGAAACAACTCACACACATGGGTAAAAGCATAGAATACATCCCACAAATCAATAGCATCCAACCATAAATAAACTAATTGAGAAACAAATGAGTTTTGAGGAAACCTACCTCACAGAATAGTTAAAACAAAAAATGAAGACAACTCAAATCCCCATAGAATTGAACAAGATTGTTGGCAAAGCAGAACAATCCCGACACAAACTCAATGAGTTGATGCCCACAAAAATCTGGTGAGCGAATCAAACCCAACAAGCAAAAGATCGATCTCCCAATACAAATTTGGAGCAAAATCCAAATTTCCCAAAATAAACCAGTGTGGAAATGAACTCTTTTCCACAATAAAAAGAGTCACCTTTGCAAATGGGTTAAATCAAATTCACTTAAAATAAATCAAACACCATAAAATTCCCAAATACTTGAGTGGATAATTTAATCAATTCCAATTATGTAATATTCAACTATGACAAATTTATCAGAAAATAAAAATAGCCATAGAATACTAAAATTCATCATATAATATCTAACTCAACCACAACAACTATGGATACTCTAAATGCACAAACATGTACTGGTCCAACATAATTATGCAAGGAAGTCCAAATTTTACCCACACAATACTAGAGGTATAATATATCAAATATAGATACATTGCCCATATAGGGACAATATTGACTAAAATCATGAGCGCCCAATGTAACTATCTCTTGTGTCACTGTTGGGGATAAGAAACACTCAAATCTGCGACTTAGGCAGAGTCGATGTCTGGTACTTATTCACTAAAACATTCACACATCAGGTATAGCTCCTCAAAAAATAAATATTTCAAGAGCATGAATATAATAACCAAAGTGTGCCTAATGAAAGGACATTTTAGTGATGTAATCATTTGTATGTATTTGAATGTTACATAACCACTCCTTTCATATTTAATCCTCAATGTGCAACATAATAAACATTTCATTTCATTTAAAACATTAAATATTTATTTTACGATATTTAAAGCATATATCAGTGAAAACTCAAAATCAGATATCCATCGATATAAAAGGCACCATATCATAGGAAATCAGTAATAACATCATAATAATATAATCAAATGTTATCAAATAAAAAATGCACCATATATCATCATAAAGCATCATGTCACATCACAATTGGATCATCATGCAGATATGATAAAAAAAATAAGTACAAGTACAATCTATCATCTATGTTAGCAATGATACTCTAACTAGTAGCATCTCACAATGCCAATATATGATCACAACATACAAATAGTCTCAAGATAAGGAAATATTCTAGCTCATATTAAAATAATACAAAACAAAATGCAACCATGGGAGGCAATACAAGTTCAATTAGTCCCCGATCAGCCAACTACCTTTACAACATAAGTTATCGTTATCAATCGCTTGTAGTCAACCAATCGAGGTATATTGGAACCTGTTCACCCTTCACTTGGCATGGTTCAAGGAGCCAAGAAATCACTAAGCACCCAACTTTATAGAATTCAACATTGTTCGAGATGCAATCTTTACAAGGAGTTGGGAAGTAGGACTCATTAATAATGGCCTACATGGCGGAAAGCATGGAAATGTACTTCGACAATTTTTGAAGAGGATTGATAGTACTCCTCGTCGCCAAAAACTAATTTGTGGTTTGTCTTAGTCTTGGATTGAGAAATCTCATTTATCATTACTAACATTAATTGTACATGATTGAAGTCTATTTTGGATCATGTATCTCTGGAGCGGTTGCATATATTTTGATTTTTGGACACTTCCATTTTGGACATGAGTAATGTTTATTGACATGAGTTTACATTTTTAACGTGATTTCTGTTATTTATACTTTTTAAGAAACTGAGACAGTCAAATTAGAATATATTTGGGATATATAATCATCACCTTTATTTAATGACGACTTACTTTGTTAGATAGGGTGACCCGCCAAAGAAATTTTCTATAAAGAGGGAGTAGGTGTAGACACCCTAAAATGGATAGATTTGTGACATTGCATTTAATTACTAATTTTCCTCTATTAATTAACGGGGTTTTCCAATCGTTAATTAATTATCTATTTCTTCTAAATCTGATCTTCTAATCATTTAATCATTTCTCCAAAATTAATTAAATAATTAATTTTATTTAATTAATAAACTTTAATTAATTAATCTTTATTAATTAATTAAGTTTAATTTCCTAAAGTTTATATTTAATTATTTAAACTTATTAACTATATCTCTAAATTGAATTAATTTCATTAAATTAATTTAATTTTCCTCAAATTACCTCTAATTCTAAAATTCAAAAGTTGTTAAATGGGTTACTTTCTAAAAATCAAAATTTGAATGCAAATTCAAAAATCCCATTTGTGAGCATTTATAATTTTCTAAAATAAAAAATCTTTCCAAAATCTTTTCTTCAGTTTGAAAATGGAAACTTCAGTTCAATTCTCCAGTTTCCTAATTCATTTCCTCCTCTCTACAGTTCAAATTTGGAAACTTTAGATCAAACTCTGTAGTTGCCCAAATCTTTCCCTCTTCTCTTCAATTGAAAATGGAAATTTGTTAATTCCTTCTCGAGTTCCTAATTATCTGAGCCGTTCATTTCAACTTTCTGGGATTAATCTCATCCGTCGAATCAATCTTCCCATTCTATAAAATCAAGCTTTCACAATCATTTGATCATATCTCAACTTTTATGCACAATCATTCTGCAGAATTTTCATAAGAATCATTAGCAATCATTATCATTTTGATTCAATTTTCTCAACACTCCCAAGTCTAAATGTTGTCAACACCAACACTGAGCACCATCAACACAACATTTCAGCAGGAGTAGAAAGAAGCAATAGAAGCTTCGGATATTGGGTTTGCATTTATTTGTAATTCTCTTTTGATATTTGTTATGTTATTGTTAATAGACTCATTCTTAGTAGTTTGTTTGATTTCTTTCATTTCAAACCAGTGCTACTAACCCTCTTGTTTGAGTGTGCAGATTTAGGCCTATACAATAGGAATGACAAATTTTAATTGATCAGAATAGTATTTTTAGTTTTGTGCTCTCTATTCTTATAACTACACTATTAGGTTAAGCACAATGATGCCATTGTACTGTTGGGGTTACTATAAATTGAGCTACCTCCAACTATGAAGTTTTAGAGGTAAGAAGTGACCAATTGTAGTCAGAGGTAGAATGGACGAAATTGAAAATAATGAGAGTGGAGAGTGGTCAAGGAAGGGAAGTTGCAAAGAATGCCTCAACGACATTAGGGTTTGTCGTAATGTCTAGGACATTGTAACGTTGAATGAGACATGTCTAATGTTGATTTTCCATTCTTGTATAATTGCAAGTGTGATTGCATAAGAATGGGGGGAATAAAAATAAATTCTAAGGGTGGATTAATGTAGATGTGAAGCCTTGAAATATGACTTCTAAAGTTGATAGGAACCCGTAGAGGCTACCTATCTAGGTTTGATATACTCCAACAAATGATTTCACTTTCGTCTTCTTCTTTTTCTTTAGTCCATTAGTCTTTGCCTGAGAGGTTGAAGAACAAGGGAGCTTTGCAATATAGTAACCTTCAATTCTATGGTTTTTAGTTCTTATAAGAACTCTATTAGGTTAAGGAGGGTGATACCATTGTACTATTTGTGTTATTGTCAATTGTCGTACCTTCAACTATGTAGTTTCAAAGGGAAGGATAGATTAATTCTGGCGAGTGATAGCATGGGAAAAATTGGAAAGAATGAGACTGGTGACATTATCCCCCAACAATTAGAGTGGTGAAAGAATTGGAGTTTCAAAAATGCTCCATCAACGTTAGGGTGAAGGATGAAGCCATTGATTTCTGTCATAATGGCCATCACATTGCGAAATTGTGCAAGACACGACTAATGTTGATTGCCATGACTGTATATTTTAAGCATGATTAAGTTAGATTTGGGGGAATTGGAAAGAATTAGGATGGTGGAATAATTTAGTTGAGAAGCCTTGAAATTGGGCTCCAAAAATCAATAGCAACCCGCAAAGACTACCTTTCTGGGTTTCATATGCACTATGATGAAATGCATGCTTCCTGAAAAGGGGAGCAAGTGATTCCACTGTTGTATTTTTCTTTTTTGGCACATTGGTCTTTGCCCAAGAGATGGGTAACAAATTTGTCACAACAACAATGCATTGAAGAAGAAGGGCATTATGTGGATCCTGAAGCTGGAGTCAAGACAATGTCTATTGTCAAGGATATTTAGCTATACAGTGAGTTGTGATGATATTGAAATATTCATTGAGCTACCCATAAACTCTAATTATGACTTGATAGATGTCTAAGTCCAGAACATTTGTAGTAAATTTCTATCGACTGTGAAATATTTTAATTATAGAAATGACATGTCATTTATACAACATACATACAATAATGCTATTAACTTTAAGAGTCTAAGAATCAATTATTAAAATAGATGTAATATGTACAATATAACATTGTAATTAGGAAAGCCACTAGTCTCCCTACCACTGGCTGCAAATGGAAGAAAACTAGCAAAACCCCTGCTAAGACTGATTTGGCCTAGTTCTTCAGGATCCTGGAAGAGAATCCCGTTCCGATGCATGGTGGCTATAACACAAAAGACCTCCTCGAATTCTGGCCCAAGATGTGTAAGCTTATTATCAAATACTTCACATTGGAAGGACGGTATGATGTTTTCTACTACTATCATTTGCCTTTCCTCAATAACCTTAAGCATAAAGATTTGATTTTCATTCTATTTACTGCACTCCATGGAAAGTAATGTGGCTGATGTTGTGGAAGCTAAAGCCTTGGGTAAAAAACCTGTCATCCTGCACCAAGGGTTAATGTTACGGCTGTATAATTTCCACCGTTCTCTTTGCCCACCTCTTACCATTTTTTCTTATTTCTGACTCTCTGCATCAGACTTGTCCTTCGCCCACAATTTCTTTGAATCAAGGTCTCCTTCCTTCTCCTTCTGGGTCAAAAGGAAAACGGTGTGATAATACCCCTGCTACGAGCCCTAACTCTTATGATATCCACCCTGTCCTGGATTCTCTAGAAGACAACAAGAGAGATTGCACCCCAGAGGCCTCTGTCCACCACCCTAATAAAAAAACCAAGAAGATTATCCTCAATCTTGATGCCACTGTAGATGTTGACACCCATCAGGGCCACACTCGCCACTCCAACAGGTTGGCAAAAGAAAAAGGGAAGAAAGCCATCAATGACATGATGAAAAATGAGGAGCTCTCAGAGGATTCTGATAGCAAAAAGGGCACGGATAATATTCTGGACCTGACTATTGAGGGCACAGACAATAAGCTGAACATGTGTACTGAGAATGCGGGGGAAACCAAGATGTGTAACATTGGCTCTGGTGGCATGGTGGGTAATTTCAAACACCAAATTGCTGCGTTAGAAAAAAATGTGTCCCAACTAAAGGTGGATATGGAGGGAACCAACAAGCAGCTTATGGATGTCAGTAAATTTGCGCTGAAAGTCATGCACGCCTCCACTACCACCCTCTGTCTGCTCCATGAAAAGGAGTCTACCGGTCTGGTTGTGGAGGAAGATGATCCTCGTGAACTCTTCAAATTCCTGCAAGAAGAGCGGGCAGACATTCTGTTGTCTAAGCGCTTGTGGAAAGGAAACTGACTTTGGTTATGGTTTTCTCTATGGACATCGATGCTAGTCCGTCATTTTTTTTTTGCTATAGCCTTCGTGCTAAGACTGTGATGGTGGTTTTTAGCCCTACGTGGCATCTTAAGAACAATTGCTCTTTTAATCCATACTTTATTTTGAACTTTGCTAATTCTGGGTTTCTGGATATGTGGTGGTAGTGCTCTAGTTCCCTTATTTTATTTTTTGATAGGGGTAGGCTGCTGTTCTGCTCGGTTGTGATTTGTGCTCTAGATCTATTTAATATGTTGTTAATTCATATCTAGTGTGTTGTTTATTGTACCACGGGCCAACACCCTCTTGGTGCTGCTTCTATAAAAAACATTGTAATACATTATTAATATATAATGAATAGTTGTAATTTAATAACGTTAGTATTTTTTGACATATTCATTTACATAGAGAATTTTATATATATATATATATATATATATATATATATATATATATATAACTTTTAAATTTTCAGTTCTACATATATAAATATTAAAGTACAAAATTCACAAAAAAAGGGCCGGGGGAAAAAAATTCACCCCGCAAGTTCACACGGCACCTAGGCCGGAAACAAACAACTATTCATCAAAAAACATATAAAACTAGAGCCCCTCAGGCTGCGAGAGCAGTAGCAGAAGAAGGAGGAGGATCTCTGTCATCCGGTTTGCCCCAGACAGTGGGCGCAGGAGCTTGATCAGGGATGGCCCAGCCATCTTCAGGATCTTCTTTTTCAACTTCTCCTTCCTCCCGCCTGGGCGAGATAGCCAACGCCAGGCGAGGGAATTTTCCCTGATTATCAGAAGCAGAGGCTGAAGGCCGAGCAACAACAGTAGAAGCAAGCACTGGAGGCCACCCAGAACCCGCATCCCTCCAAGGAGGTGGGGAGGGGGAGCGACGACGCCATTGCCGCGGGGTCTTGGAGTGTCTGGCAGAGGAGCTCCGGCTATGACGTCGCCCCCTGGGCGACGTACGGTCAGCTGCGAGAGAATCTGGAGGCACTCAGGCAACAGTGCAAGGGGCATTGCCCCAGTGCTAGAGCAACTCCTGTAAGTGGGCAACCTCTAAGGCCACTTTGTCAGCTTGCACCTGAATCTGCATCATGACATTATTACAAATACATGCTTTATCA
>MU214980.1:52023-63281 GCA_018584345.1 Thuja plicata | reverse complement strand
ACCCAGAAAATAGCCAATCAGGGTGTGCGATTCAAGCCAAGTGCATGCATCATTGAATTCATTAATGGGTAAAACAATGTCAGGCTGAGCCATACCTCGTGGAATACTTTGGGTATAAACTTGCGGGAGCGTTTGCTTGACGGCACCATTGCTATTCGAAACCACACCAACACCAGCATCAACTGCTTGGTGGGAAGTGGCCGAAGCCATAAATACTAAGCTATTTCCCACAATAACTGCGGTGTATATATATATATATATATATATATATATATATATATTAGAAATTCAAACAATTTAATTATTTAAGAAAAAACATAAAATATTTTCATTATTAATATTTATCATTATTACAAAACTAATAATTATTAATTGATTTATTAAATGTATATTTACGAGGAGGCAATCTAAAATCTTACCAAGGACTTTTTTTTAACTCTCCTTGGTAAGATTTAGATTACTATGGCTGGATAGATGCTGGCTATTTTGTCAGTCTAAAATTTGACGGAAACTTCCTTACCTGTGAGTTTGTCGGAAATTAACGTAGTTTTCCTATAAAGAAACCCTACCGAAATAAGTCGACGTATTCATTGGTTTGCCCTGACGAGTGACTAAAACTTCTTAAATCTTCCGAACTTTAAAAATACCTTCACAGTTATCAGACTGTTTTCGGAAACGGTTCATTGTCTTTTCTACATCCATTTTTGCAATAATGAGTGCACCAGCCATCAGAGATCTGCAGCATCAGCTGGAAAACCAAAGCAATTCTCTCAGCAAAATTCAAAAGGGTATGCAATTTATATCTTTTCAATTATCTGTTATTAAAAAAAGGTCACACGCCTCTTGTTTAAAAACATTATATAGAATTATGCAATACATACGATTTATCTTTCGTTTTGTTACAGACATTGCGAAAAATCATCAAGTCAGAAAACAGTATACAATCCAACATGGTGAAAATGAAATGGTGCAGAAGGTAAGACATTATTTCGTCTTGTTACTATTTTTTTTCATTAGTGTTCTGGGTGTTTTCTCCGTCTTGTGAATTTTGGATGGGGGTAGGTTTGCTTTTTGGGCTTAGTGGTATTTGATGAACTTAGGTTTAGTAGAGTGTTTCCTATAATAATCACACTGCATCCTCACCAATTGCTCCCGAGTGCTATGAATTGTCACAGGGACAATTGTCTCCTATGACCAATACGCCAGAACCCCTTTGACAGAGCTGGGCTATTGTAATTTAATTCATTTGTATATTATATGTTCGCAGGAGCTGGAGTTACTAAGTGAGGATGCCAACGTATATAAATTGATTGGACCTGTGTTAGTGAAGCAGGATCTTGCCGAAGCGAAGGCCAATGTTAGCAAGAGGATTGAGTACATAACTGCAGAACTGTAAGTTTATTGGTTTTGAATGCGTGTTTCAAAAGTTCAATTGTATTTTATACTGTAAATGCTTTTTAGAGGAGATAGATACTTATTATAATTGGTTAAAAAGGGAACTTTTCATTAGTGCGGCTATATTGAGAAGGTCATTTAGTGGAGGTCATGTTTAGCATCATTTCACCCATTTAGAATATTCCATGGGGAAAACATTTTTAAGATTTGTTGAATATTTCAAGTAATAAGTCGTTTTACCTTTTCTTTGGTGCTATAGAAGTCCAAAAATCTAAACAAATTTGCAACCAAAAATAAATTGTAGCATTGGATATGCATGGTGTTTCTAGTTCATGTTTATAGATCAATT
The DNA here is from genome assembly GCA_018584345.1 of Thuja plicata. NCBI lineage: Eukaryota > Viridiplantae > Streptophyta > Pinopsida > Cupressales > Cupressaceae > Thuja > Thuja plicata. The sequence goes on along the minus strand of MU214980.1, from coordinate 61,537 downwards.
TGTTACCATTGAACTATTGTATCTACTACCTAATCTAACTACAATAATAGTGTTTGCGCCTTGGTCTTTATAAATCATTGAGGAGAAATAAGGACATTTTTATTTTCCCATTTTCTCACCCATTTGTTGCTATTGTAAGGAGTAAATCTTAACAAGAAGAAATTATGATTTCTTTCTAAGGTGTCATTGATAGGGTGAATCTTTCTCATGTGTCGCTTAAGTTCCAATTCCACTCTACTCTCATGTGCTTTAATGCCCTTTTCATGTACTACCAAGTACATCGAAAGGACAAGTTTCTTCCACATACCATCTAGTATATTGAAAGGATGGGGTTCTTCTACATATTGATAGCGTATATCAAAAGGGCTAGCATATTGTGAGGTTTGGTATATTGGTTTGACATTATATAAAAAAGGAAACCTATTGGAGTGATGAGGATCCAATCCATATCTATTTGACAACAAAAATATGTTGTGAATTGTATTGTCTTCTAGCATTATTAGCGGAACTTGACCTAGATACGTGTGTAATCTTTACAATCATGTCCACTTGTACATTATTGGCATGTTATTATTGCAAAATAATATTAGGAACAAATAAAAAGCCTAAAAATAATAATTGAATGTTGGTGTCAATATAGGCCTCTGTTTATGCAATTTTGCAATCAATGCAAGGCGTTGTGACAAGAAATTAATCAGCTGCAAGATCAATTACAAGAACAGACATTTTACACCTTAGTAGAGAGGAAAGATGTTGTCAACAATGATGTTCCTTCTTCAAGCAACTCAACTTTAAAGACCGGTAAAGACAAAAGATTCGTGAAGAAAGAAAAATGTTGAGCCTCCTCCCATGTCACAAAACATTGTTGTGTGTAATTCTAAAAGTGTATTGGGAAAACGTATATCATCAATAGAATACGTGTTGTCTGATTGTTGAATCTCCAATTGCTATGCATGTTTGGGAGACAATAAAACCCAACAGACATCATGTTCATCTAGCATATACAAGTGTTGTGAATTTTCATATACTAAAATATTTGAGACCTATCAAATTTGTGTTCGTAGGTGTAATGTAGGGAAATAGAATTTGCTAGCTTGTATGGGCTAACTAGGAAACTAGGTCTATTTTTCACTTTAATTACTTTGAGAGGGGAGTTATCCAATTGTCTCAAGATATTGGGCACAAAGTGGATTCAACAGTCCCTCGTGATGAGTTGAAAATGTAATTGCAGTTATGAAAGAGAAATATGGAAGCTAGGGCTAAGGATAGAAACATGCGATTTTCAGCTTATATAGCATTACAAAAATCAAGTATGCAGGCTTTAGCAGTAGATCTAAAGATAAAATTTGGGCCGAAAAATGATGGACAACAGTGAGTGGGGCAGCCTTGTCCCGATTTTTTCGGATGTGTGAAAAGGGGATCTGAAGGTCTTCTAATACTGGATCTGAATACGGATCTGTGTTTCTGTAACCTGTCCCCTGCACATAGAAAGAAAGAAATTGTTGGATTGATGGGAGTTCACCTAGATCAAACTCTGGTTTAGGAATTAATCTTGAAATTGAAATAATTGAAGTGGAAATGAAAGCGTGTTGTTATGTAGTGGAGGCTAGATTTGAAAATTGAATTATCATATACCTTGATAAGTAAGAGATATTTTCCACTGCAAGTCAAATTGTGATATTTCTATCAGGATTCAATTGTGTAATTTTGAGTCAAACTCATTGACCCGTGTTTCATGAGTAGTGGTTCACAAGATCCCATATCTCATCAAAATGAATGGAACACTTAGCACTCATTGCATCTAGGCGATGCTCACAGAGGTGAAGCACTAGGACTTCCCGGGCGGTCACCCATCCTAGTACTACTCCAGCCCGAGCACACTTAACTGCGGAATTCTCTCCATGGTTAGGCCCACTCAGCTCGCAACCCCATTTGCAAAACCTTCAGCAAGTGTCATGCCTTGTGAACCATTCATTAGAAAGCCCCTTAAGCTCATCAATTGATAAGTAGGAGATATTTTCCACAACAAGTCAAATTGTGATATTGCTATCAGGATTCAATTGTGTAGTTTTTTGAGTCAAACTCCTTGACCTATATTTCATTCTCATGAGAGATGCCTTCTCGTTGACCCAAGTCAAATTGATATATATATATATATATATAAAATTTGCCACATGTCCTTGTATTAACCACTCCTAATAACCTAAGCAAGCTTAAATAAACTATATGTAGAAAAAATAAATACCCCTAGACATAAGGAAAATAAAAAATTCTACACTAACATGCTGTCCCTCAAACCTTGTTCCCATTTCCCTCACTCCCGGAAGCTTGGAGAAACAATAGTTGTTTCTGTTTATTTTTGGCAAATGCAGTTTAAATAATAGTGTGGGCAAAAACGGTTTATAAAATTCCCTTACCTATGAGATGAGAATTAGTAAAAAATTTTAGGATGACATGGATTAGTTAGGTTCTGCTATTGTTCAAATCTATGTGACAATCTAAAGAACTAGTTTATAGATTGGAAATAAACTTGATCCTCTTTTCGGGCTCTTTTTGCTTTGGTTGAACTCTGGAATTTTAAATTCTATATTCTGGTGTTCTTGATTATTTTGTATTAGATCAACAGCCATGCTCTATGGTATTTGCAGGATGGGGACATCATGGGACAGCAGAATGCATTTGAGTGAAAGCAGTCTGGGAAGTCATTACTTTGGGATGGAAGAGGATATATATATATATATATACTGGAAATTCAAAATTTTACGAGTTTTGCTGTCCTTGACATTAACATTCAAATAATGCCTTAAATTTTTTATTTAATGTTTACTGATTAAAGTATGGCAGCAACAAAATTAAAAAAATCCATTATTCATTCAACAAAAGGCCCCAATGCTATGAAATGACAAATACCCAATTTTTTTTTCTGTGGGTTCCCTACACCCATTTTTTTAACCACGTCCCGGAAATGCTGTAGGGGATGGGGACATGGGGTTTGCTGAGAGGCATATGCTCTGTGTAACATAGCGCAAAGGTACTTTCAATAATAAAAGGAAGAACAAAAACATGTCAATAACTTGTTGAAATAAGTTAATAACCTCTAAAATTTGTAATATTCAAGTGCTTTGAACACTAGCTTTGGATTTGTTGCTTTACAGTAACAGATTTTGTTTTTCATCTTGTTCTAGTGTTGTATTTTAATATTTTATTGATAAACTAGTTGAGAAGATTTTATTGTATGATCATTAAATTTTCAAATCAATGTTTCCTACAGGATATATGTTTCTGTTAGAGATAGCATTACTGCTTGTTTTTAGTCTCTCGCCTTAAAACCCTCCTAGGTTCAATGTGGGTTATAATTGTAGTGTTCTACTCACTACTCACTCATGATTATATTGGATATGTAGGAGACGTTTAGATGGGATGCTTAAAGGACTAGAGGAGCAACAAAATGCCAAAAAAGAGGAGGTAGGTAGTGATATTTTTCAATCATATTTTTTTGAGGGAATTGACATCTTTTTTGAAATTTGATGCAAATGTGGGATACAGTAGCTCATGTTGCAGCTATAATTGCATGCATCCAATCACCAAGCAAATGAACAAACTACAGACTCTATGAGTTCTGCGCGATTTTAAGAAAATATGACAATATTTGAAGTTTGGATAATATCAAAGTATGGGATTTAATTCTAGATCCTTCTTTTTTCTTGGGGAGGTGTTAAAGAGTGGAGATCCAAGACAGGGGATGGGGTTATCATTTTATCTTATTTTTGTTGAATGGTGTAATGGATTAATCTTTGATAGGATTGTGCTTCACAAATGTGACCTGCTTAAAATTCTAGAGCAGAATAACTATAGTTGTGTTTGCAATTAAGTATAGAATTTACTTTTAATTTGTTTTTCTTGAGAGATTTGTAGAACACAGGTTTTCTACTGAGAGGGGGGGGAGGGGGTGGGGCTGAATCAGTAGTAAATAAATCTTAAGACTTCGTCCGATTAAATCTTTTGATGAATTGCTTTTAAACTGAAGGCTGAAATGAAAGCACCAAACTGAAAACTGAAAAGAAACACCACACAATGAAAGACAATGCACGAAGATATGACGTGGTAACCCAGGATGGGAAAAACCAAGGTGAGAATTGCTGCTAGAATCTACCGTCCTATCCAGCCTCACGAAGAAGTTCTATTACAATGTTTAAGGGCATCAACTCTAAGGAGTCACCACACCCCTGATCTGGAGCATCAACTCTTGAGCACCTACTCGGTGAAAAATCAAATACAACCTATTGCATAATGTTACCGGTTTCAACTTCAGAATTACAGCACTTTACAACATTAGAAGCATACAAATAGATTTTCACAATTTGAGTATAAATAACCTTCAAATGCTTTGTATAATGTTGTACTCTATAACATCAAAGTCCTCCAAATAATCTCCTGCAAACTGAGTAGAATTCTGCAAATGTTAACTGATCACAGAGCCTTAACCTCAATTCCAAGATAATTATCTGATCTTATCACCTTGTGCTATTTTAATGACAGATGGATATTAACAGTATTTTCATTTCAAATATATAGTCATTGAACTTTCAGATTATGCTTAAAGAAAACACAAAACACTGTTATACTGATCTGAAAATTACATTACCAGAACAGTACTTTTACTCTTCTCTTTCAGCCTTTACAAACTGCATTCATCATTCACAGCACATTTGTCCCTCAGCTTTTCCAGAGTCTTCTAATCGACCTCTTCTCAAACTGCAATTCTATCGCATATCTCTCACTCACCCACTGCTGTGCTTATATTGTTTCAGAATGATAACATTCTTTTCATTGGGAAACGTCTATGCAGCAAACTAAAACGTATTTCTTACCAAGGGGGACACTTAGTTTTTTTTTCAACTTTTTTTCAACTTCCTAAATATGTTTTACGTTTTAGTTTGCTATTTAGCCAATACCTTTTCATTGTACCCTTTTGATTCAAGGGATTGTGTAGTACGTAATAAAGTCATTTTGTATTAGACTTAGTTATGTTTTGTCGGGAGGGTAGTTAGGAGCGAGGATATGCGTCCGTTGGTTTCCCCAACCAACCGACTATTATGTAATTACTTTGGTTTATTGTGTTGGCGCTATGGTTTGGTGGTAATAAATAAAGAAATAAACATTTCCTCGCCATCTTGGTTTTCTGGTAGGGTACTCTGTGCATTCCATTGGTATTGGTAATAATTGGTTATTGGTAAATGTCTTGTGGTATCATTGACTGTTTATTGTATTGTTCTGTTTTGTACATTGTAGATTAATAACCATTCTACATTTTGGTGCCGCTGCCTAAGTCCGGACCTAGAGGCCATAGAGAAGAGGAGGGAATACCAAGGGAAGATCAAGTGAGATGAGATCTGGTGGTGGCCTGGGAAGTGCCAGTACGTGCGAAGGGAAGCCGAGAGAGAGCGGTTCCACAGAAGCGCGGTACAGACAAATTTCGGTACCACGAGCGGTGTAGGATCTACTTTGCAAAAGTCTTGGACTCGTGGCTAGACATTTGGTCCACTCAATAAATTCATGCCCTTGCTTCCAAACAAATATCCTAAGCGCAGGCCTGGAGAAGAAACTGAAGAAGAAGCCGCCCTGTGGATTATTGGCCAACAACAACAAGAAGAAAGACGTCGCCGCTTGAGAGGATTGGGGAACCAGTCTCTAAGCGAAAGACAACTTGAGGAAAGCTTGATCGAAAACACCATAGAAGGAATAGCCAACTTGGCCATTTCAGAAACATTGAAGGGAGGAGGGGAGAATCTTGAAACCCCTGCTCGGAGAGAGTACCTGGAGGAACACCACTCTGGCCACAAAGAGGAATCACAAGGAGAAGGAGAGAGCACTAGTTCGGGAGGAAGCATCCCAGCAGAAGGGAGCGTCCCGGCAGGAGGAAGTGTCCCGGTAGGAGGGGAAAGAATGGTAGTAGTCAAGCAGAAACTTCCTAGATTTATTGGAGAAGGGTCGGATGACCCGACCCGACACTGTAAAACGTGTATCACTATATGGCAGGCCAATAGAAGAAATGATACAGATGAATGGTTAAAAGCCTTCCCTGCCACACTAAGAGGGATCACTATTGATTGGTACACAGACTTGGATGCTGCCCAGAAAACCACATGGAAGGACCTTCGTACTGCCTTTGAGGAGGAATTCAGACTCCTACGTGATGACGACGAGATAGTCACGAAAATCTATAATACCAGGCAAGGAAAAACGAGTCAGTTAGGGGTTATACCAAGAGACTCAAGGAATTGATAGGAAAATTGGATAACAAACCTACTGCGGATTGAAAAAAAGATGGTTCATTGAAGGGCTAACCTTGTCCTTGAAACGGAAAATGAAGATAGTACCACCATCATCCTTTGGAGAGGCATGCACCCGAGCGATGGACATCGAAAGTGAAAATAAAACTTCCAAAGCAAAGAAGCACGGAAGCAGGAGCGAGAGTTCAGAAGAGAGTTGGGGGGGGGTGAATCAGTAGTAAATAAATCTTAAGACTTCGTCCGATTAAATCTTTTGATGAATTGCTTTTAAACTGAAGGCTGAAATGAAAGCACCAAACTGAAAACTGAAAAGAAACACCACACAATGAAAGACAATGCACGAAGATATGACGTGGTAACCCAGGATGGGAAAAACCAAGGTGAGAATTGCTGCTAGAATCTACCGTCCTATCCAGCCTCACGAAGAAGTTCTATTACAATGTTTAAGGGCATCAACTCTAAGGAGTCACCACACCCCTGATCTGGAGCATCAACTCTTGAGCACCTACTCGGTGAAAAATCAAATACAACCTATTGCATAATGTTACCGGTTTCAACTTCAGAATTACAGCACTTTACAACATTAGAAGCATACAAATAGATTTTCACAATTTGAGTATAAATAACCTTCAAATGCTTTGTATAATGTTGTACTCTATAACATCAAAGTCCTCCAAATAATCTCCTGCAAACTGAGTAGAATTCTGCAAACGTTAACTGATCACAGAGCCTTAACCTCAATTCCAAGATAATTATCTGATCTTATCACCTTGTGCTATTTTAATGACAGATGGATATTAACAGTATTTTCATTTCAAATATATAGATAGTCATTGAACTTTCAGATTATGCTTGAAGAAAACACAAAACATTGTTATACTGATCTGAAAATTACATTACCAGAACAATACTTGTACTCTTCTCTTTCAGCCTTTACAAACTGCATTCATCATTCACAGCACATTTGTCCCTCAGCTTTTCCAGAGTCTTCTAATCGACCTCTTCTCAAACTGCAATTCTATCGCATATCTCTCTCACCCACTGCTGTGCTTATATTGTTTCAGAATGATAACATTCTTTTCATTGTACCCTTTTGATTCAAGGGATTGTGTAGTACGTAATAAAGTCATTCTGTATTAGACTTAGTTATGTTTTGTTGGGAGGGTAGTTAGGAGCGAGGAGATGCGTCCGTTGGTTTCCCCAACCAACCGACTATTATATAAGTACTTTGGTTTATTGTGTTGGCGCTATGGTTTGGTGGTAATAAATAAAGAAATAAACATTTCCTCGCCATCTTGGTTTTTTGGTAGGGTACTTTGTGCATTCCATTGGTATTGGTAATAATTGGTTATTGGTAAATGTCTTGTGGTATCATTGACTGTATATTGTATTGTTCTGTTTTGTACATTGTGGATTAATAACCATTCTACATTTTGGCGCCGTTGCCTAAGTCCGGACCTGGAGGCCATAGAGAAGAGGAGGGAATACCAAGGGAAGATCAAGTGACACGAGATCTGGTGGTGGCCTGGGAAGTGCTAGTACGTGTGAAGGGAAGCCGAGAGAGAGCGGTTCCACAGAAGCACAATACAGACAAATTTCGGTACCACTAGCGGTGTAGGATCTACTTTGCAAAAGTCCTGGACTCCTGGCTAGACATTTGGTCCACTCAATAAATTCATGCCCCTGCTTCCAAACAAATATCCTAAGCGCAGGCCTGGAGAAGAAACTGAAGAAGAAGCCGCCCTGTGGATTCTTGGCCAACAACAAGAAGAAAGACGTCGCCGCTTGAGAGGATTGGGGAACCAGTCTCTAAGCGAAAGACAATTCGAGGAAAGCCTGATCGAAAACACCATAGAAGGAATAGCCAACTTGGCCATTTCAGAAACATTGAAGGGAGGAGGGGAGAATCTTGAAACCCCTGCTCGGAGAGAGTACCTAGAGGGACACCACTCCGGCCACACAGAGGAATCACAAGGAGAAGGAGAGAGCACTAGTTCGGGAGGAAGCATCCCGGCAGGAGGGAGCGTCTTGGCAGGAGGGAACGTCCCGACAGGAGGAAGTGTCCCAGTAGGAGGGAAAAGAATGGTAGTAGTCAAGCAGAAACTTCCCAGATTTACTGGAGAAGGTTCGGATGACCCGGCCCGGCACTGTAAAACGTGTATCACTATATGGCAGGCCAATGGAAGAAATGATACAAATGAATGGTTAAAAGCCTTCCCTGCCACACTAAGAGGGATCACTATTGATTGGTACACAGACTTGGATGCTGCCCAGAAAACCACATAGAAGGACCTCCGTACTGCCTTTGAGGAGGAATTCAGACTCCTACGTGATGACAACAAGATAGTCACGGGAATCTATAATACCAGGCAAGGAAAAACGAGTCAGTTAGGGGTTATACCAGGAGACTCAAGGAATTGATAGGAAAATTGGATAACAAACCTGCTGCGGATTGAAAAAAAGATGGTTCATTGAAGGGCTAACCCTGTCCTTGAAACGAAAAATGAAGATAGTACTACCATCATCCTTTGGAGAGGCGTGCACCCGAGCGATGGACATCAAAAGTGAAAATAAAACTTCCAAAGCTAAGTGTAACACCCCAAAATTGGCACCTAATAATCCAATCAATTTTGGTGCATTTTCTTATCTTCGAAGTCCTATTGTATTAGGCAAATTCTTCTCTTAATTGACTTTAATTGACTGAGTTTCAAATGCAGAAAACCCAAATTTGCATAAATCTGACATTACATTTAATTCCTAATTCTCAAATGATTATTAGCTAAAAATCCCTATGATTAATTGATTTAATCCTAAAGTCCTAAGTGCTTTTAATTAAACCAATTCCACCCCCTTTGGCTAATATACATAAGAGGAATTGAAAGGTTATTTAATTATTGAGTGAATTATCCTCAAAAAGGGAGTTCCATAATTCCATGTGAAAGGACACTTATGTGTCAATAATTCATTCTTTTATTTAAATAATCTTTGCTTATTTGTCTCAAATGGAGAATGAAGAGACAACTGTTTCATTTCAAGAAACTCTTCATCCTCTTTCCATGGTTTTCTATAAATTGGACCTCTTTTTCTTCTTTAGGGGGACTTTTTGGAGAGCATCAATACTATAGGCAATTTACTTTGATTTCATGTTTTTAAGCTCATTTGCATAATTAGGCTAATGTTTCAATTGGAATTAATGATATATGCTTTTAGTTGATATTCAT